>CAXHTJ010000005.1:7982786-8582786 GCA_964019445.1 Populus tremula
AGAATCCAAAGAAATGGCAATGTTTTCAAGGTAAATGGGCATCGTTTGAAAGTTTATTTTGACAATTTTTCGGTTGAAATATGACTCTAATTGAATTGAGTGATCCTGTATATATAAGATTGATTCTTTTTTCACATTGTTTTGTGTTTTGTTGTTTTGCTAGTCTCTCTTTCACCCCGGTCAAATGGCGGATAACGGTACTCCCGTGACTTAAGTCGGTTCTTTCAGTTTCCCAAATAACTGATATCTGTATATATTTGTATAATTCTTAGCTCTTTTTCTCCCTTCTTTGAATCTCTTCTCTAATTCTCTTTTGAAAATGGACACCACTCTTGAAAAGTTGAAAAGGTATTTTCCCGCTTTGCCTCCAAATGCGATTAATAAAATTTATCGTGCTAGGTGTGAAAGATTACGGTTGTTAATGAATCATGGAAATTCCTGAAGATATTCGCTGGCTAATTGAAGCAAAGGTCCGATTATCAGGTGAGTCCTCCAATTCTTTCATTTCACACATGCCTGGAACAGGTAAAAGCACTTTTGCAAAGAAACGTCGTGCAAACGACTGAAAGTCTGTCACAGATGTGCCAGATGGACTTGTAATGCAACATGTCGTTCTTTAGGAATGGTATCTGTAAACCGTGAAGATAAGATACAATTCATTAAGGATGGCCTGAGTAAGGGGTCTTTAGATAATCTTTTGTTGACCCTTGAGACGCATCCTAGTGGAGATGTGCATCGTGTAATTCATGATTTATGGCCACAATTCCATAAAGAACATGATCGACTTAGTCTTGGGAATCTGACTAAAAAAGACCCTGTTTGCCAGTTTTTAAGAAAACTGGATGGGAAGCCTATCCCCGACCCATAGAGGGCGTTTAAGCCGTTCTTGGACGTAAAACCAAGGGAAGATGTGAGCCACAATCACAACTACCTGTACATACATGCTTTTTCAAAATAAATAATTAATAAAGAGAGAGAGAGAGAGTTTGTGAGACTACAGCTGGCCTACATATAGGTGGTATGATTGCATTTTCACTTTTTCATCTATAAATTCTTCTCTTCCTTCCCTTCATTTCTACTCATCCCATATATTCATCAAATATAGAAGTGTGTAGAAATGGCAGGTTCCTCAAGTCATCATATAAGAAATATTTGTGTTTTCGGTGGATCCAGTTCTGGGAAAGAAAAAGAGTTTTTAGAATCAGCAAATCATCTTGGTCGGGTACTAGCTGAGAGAAAGATTCATTTAGTGTATGGGGGAGGCAGCCTTGGGTTAATGGGAGGTGTGTCAATGGCTGCATTTTTAGGAGGCAGTCAAGTTTTGGGGGTTGTCCCCAAAGCTTTAGCAAATGGGGACATCATTGGAAAAACAATTGGAGAGGAACTACAGGTCCCAACAATGTCTGACCGACTGAATACCATGTTTAACCATGCTGATGCCTTCATTGCCTTACCAGGTGGTCTGGGCACATTGGAAGAGATCTTTCATATTTCATCTTGGGCCCAACTGCACATTCACCATAAACCTATAGGTTTGTTAAATGTTAATTGGTTTTTATGATAAGTTGTTGTCTTTCCTTGATCAAGCTGTGGAACAGGAATTTCTAACATCTTCGGCACGACGAATCATAATCTCTGCTGCTACTGCTGAACAATTGATTGACCAACTACAATCTTTCATCCCTGTCATTGATCCCTGCATGAGTCGTCTAGATTGGTCAACTAAGGAAAGCCGTAAAAAGCTTAGATTAGATTTGAGCCTTCATCTGTGAAACCTTGTGTCTTTTGGTTTTATTAATAGCATATTATTTTGTTTTGTTACTTCTTATGTTTGTTTAAGTGTGTTTCAGGTTTGTCATTGTTCGCTGTTTCAGGTGATGTCTTCTATACTCTATCTTTCTACCTTCGAACATTGAGGACAATGTCTCGTTTTGGTTGGGGGGAGAGGGTAGTAGTTTAAAAAAAAAAAAAAATACTAACTTGCTAACTGTTTTTGCTATTATTAAAACCATTTGACAAAATTGTTATTAGGATGGCAGAGTATGGAATCAATTTTATTGACTCTAGAGACGCATCTTAGTAAGTTTCATTACCAAGGTCTATCATAATACTTCTTGAAATATTCAGGTTTACAAACTCTCACATTGTTATCACTTGATTCTGCTCCTATACTCATTTAACAAGTATTATTAAACCTTCATTTTCACACACACACTTTAACATATGATTGTGGGTTGCACATTGGATTATTACATTAATTATGTTCTTTTGTTGAAGGTAACAACTAAGGGAAAAGGATAGTATATAATTTGCAAAGAAAAAAAAAAAGAAAAAAAAAAAAGAAAAAAAAAAGATAGTATTGATGATAATAAAACGTGGATAAGTTTGGTTTCGTAGCCTCCCTAACCTAAGCAATTAAGCCCGAAGGGGTGTTTTAACACCTAATACCCTAAAGTCAACTGACTTGGGAGCTATTGGCCCAAAGCTTGTTACATGGGTTAAGGAGAAAAGCTTAAGGGAATCAAACATTGCACTATCTACGTATCAGTATCTGCAACCCGAGTTGTTAAGCTCGTAGGGGTGTCTCAACACCTAATGCCCTAAGACCAACTGGTCTGGGAGTCATTAGCCTAAAACTCGTTACATGGGTTAAAGATACATTGTGTTTTAAGTTGTATGTGTATATAAATAAAAAGAAAAAAAAAAAAAAAAAAAAAAAGAGAAAAAAAAATCCCAACCCAAGGAAGTTCACCTTAAACATTTGAACATAATATTGTTTTCTTCCAACAAAAGCCCCATCATCTATGTTTTCATTGAGCACACAAAAAGAAGGTTTATTAATATCTTGTTTACGAAGTATGAAGCAGGAATATAAATTTAATGAGAGTTTGTTTATCTGGATAGATTAATGGAAGTTGAATGATGAATGCCTTGCTTTGTGGAACTTGCAAATTGTTTCTCTATTTTAACGCTTTAGATTACTAGGGACTAGTAATAAGCTGGTTGGGGGGTGTGATTAGTACTTAAAAGTGCATGTTTATCAAGGTTTTATATCATCATTTTGCACTTGAAGTATCAATAACTCCTTAACTAAAGCATGTTTTATAATAACAAGTTTGATATTATAAGATACCTTAATTTATGGTAAATGCTCATTTTAAATGCAGGACTATCACATAAATAAAAGGATTGATTGATGAGTTTAAGCATTGAAAGTTAAAGGACAAAGAGATGGCCAAACTTAGAAAAGAGATGTCGGTGCAGTCCAAACCGGAACATTGCTCGGTAATTGGATCATATCTGGAGCTCTAGATTTCGGATTTAGGTCCACTTTATATGGATGGAAAGGTAAGACAAAGCCTACAACTTTCATGAGGAGCCCAAGATTTGAAAAGGTCGTTTTGAAGTCCAAATTGAAGGAACAACGAAGAAGTCCGAAGCTGTCCTGCAGCCCAAACACTATTTAGTGTTCAGCCCATATCTTGAGTTCTAGAAGTCCAAATGACCTCATCTTTTTTTTGTTGGAAAGCTGAGACAATTTCCTAGAACATTCTTGAGGATTCTGGGCAAATTATGATGTTAGCAATGACGTCTTGATCAGACAAGAAGATAAGGATTGTTATCTAGTCAAGATGTGGCCACCCACTCATCAATTAGTCAACAAATCAAGTTCCAAATTTTGGCCTATAAAAGGAGGCACTTACCATGTATTGGGCATCTTGGTGTTCAGATCAAGATCATGCTCTTGCTTTCTCTCTTGTATTGCTTATGTCTTGCTTTCATTAATATCAAGTTTATGCACTTCATTTCCTTTCCTTTGTCTAGTTAACTTCTTTCTCATTTATGTTCTTGTCTTGCTCATTTATGTTTCTTTCTTTTATTATGTCCAGCTAAGTTAATTATGTCAAGGTGAAAAGGGTACACTAATGGTGTAAGAACAAGTATAATATAAACTTAACATGGACCTTAACGTTGGATACTAACATGTTTTATATTTGTTATCTTGTTCACTTTAATACTTTGCTTGTTAAATGGTTAATCTAGATTTATGTTGTGTAACACTTGGTACAGCAAATACTTGGCACTTTCATAGCCCATACTGTATGGTTTAACCGACACCTGAGCTATGAAAGGAACTTGATTTGTTGTTAACATAAGTTATAATCATGAATGCCTGCCAACATTTACAAGTATTAGCTTTATTCGAATAAGATAATTAATGTAATCATGTTAACAATTTATAATCTGATTGGAACCTCCTTTATGTGTGGTTTCCAATTGAGTAATAAGAGTTTATATTATACTTGTTTGAAGTACCATTAGTGGATCCTCTAACCTTGACATTTGTTTTTATCATTGTTTAATCCTTACGTTAATCTTTTATCTCAAAGTTCTCATTAATTTCTTCATCTTCTGTTATTATTATTATTATCATTGTTATTATTATTATTATTTACATTCTGTTTATATTATATAATATATATCTTTGATCTTTTCATAAAGTCAGTATATAGGCTGGAAACCTGTGACCCGATCTTTAGATCATTCTCAGGTATAACAACGCCACGTACTGAGTATTATTATTGTTGTTGTTGTTGTTGTTGTCTTGTTATTTATAATTTATACAATTAACCTCTCTGTGGTTCGACCCCGGTCTTGCCGGGTTATTTATTACTTCGACACTCCTGCACTTGGGAAAAGTCATCAAGCTTTTGGTCGTGTCACATCTGCTAATGAGTCCCACAAGGCTAAGTCATCTGATAGCATTGATCAAGCTAAGATAGAGGCGCTGGAAGCCAGACTTAAAGCCATTGAAGGGATAGACTTATATGACCCGGTCCGGGCAGCAGAGATGTGTTTGGTCCCAAATGTGGTTATCCCAAAGAAATTTCGTGTTCCTGAATTCATCAAATACAGTGGAACACAATGCCCCATGACCCATCTCAGGTCCTACTGCAATAGAATGGCTGAGGTAGTACATGATGAAAAACTACTAATGTACTTTTTCCAAGACAGTTTAAGTGGGGCAACTTTGAGTTGGTACATGAGATTGGATAACACAAAAATTCGTAACTGGAAAAATCTTGTGGATGCTTTCGTCAAGCAATACAAGTACAACATGGACATTGCGCCCGACAGAACCAGTTTGTCCAATATAGAGAAAAAGGATAAAGAAAGCATAAGGGAATATGCTCAAAGATGGCGAGAATTAGCTGCTCAAGTACATCCCCCACTTCTGGACAAAGAGATGGTCTCTTTATTTGCCAACACACTCAAAGCACCATATTACGAACATATGATGGGTAGTTCAGCCCAACAATTCACTGATGCTGTGATAGTGTGTGAACGCATAGAGCAAGGTGTCAAGAGTGGTAGAATTGCTGCACCAACCGAGAAAAGAGGCGTCGAAAGAAAAGAGGTTCACCATGTTGAAGATGGCTACAAGGGTAAAACAAATACATCCCAAAATTACCATACTCCATCCCAAATTGCCAACATCAAAAAACCTGAACCCCAAAACTTTCAAGCCAAAAGCCAAATTGGAAATTTCCAAAGGTTTCAAGAACAACTACCTCCACTACCGTTACCCCTGAATGAGATGTATCAAAAGCTATTGAGCATCGGGCAAATAGCTCCAGAACCTCTGACACCTCTGCAGCCACCTTATCCTAATTGGTACAAGTCAGAACTCAATTGTGAATACCATGCCGGTATTACTGGGCATAGCATCTATACCTGCAACGCCTTCAAGAGAAAGCTTCTGCAATTAATCAAGGCTGGGTGGATAGAATTGGCAGATGCCCCCAATGTGAATACAAACCCGCTGCCTAATCATGCTTGAAGCATATTAGGATGGAATGTTTGGGGAATTGGAAAGCATCAATGGTCCAGCATGATAGCTTGAATTTTGTAGAACTCAAATTTTGATCGTGGTGTTGTTCCACATTGTCTTTGAGTCCTCTACGCAGAGCTTTTGAGAGGAGGTTAGCCTATGATCAGATTCACCAAAGCCTGCCTTGTTATTGCCTTTTGTTAATGCTTTTTAACAAGACCTTCTCTGTTAATGAGCTTTTCTTGTGAAATAAGATCATGTGTTTTTCTTGTGTTCACATCACACTCTTCTTTGTTTTTATTACATGTAAATAACATTTTGAGCGCAACTTTGCTCATAAAACTACAACATGAAGAATCCTTTGGTGTTCCTTTCTTCCAAACCCATACATAATCTCATATGTTTTCAAGGATATTTTTTGGGACCTCCAAAGTGAGTACAAAAATAAAAATCGTGTTGATATTTGTCCAAAACAAATGCATTTTGAAAATTCAAGTGATTCCTTAAATAGGTACACATATACCTAGAAAACTTAAAAGAAAAAAGACAACAAATATAAAACAACACTATAAGGTGACTCAAAAGCTGAGTTTTATTTGACTGAATAAATCATTTGGCATACGCGCATGAAAGCAAGACCTATCGATCCTCAATGCATGAGTTTGAGATGAGGAAAGGCCATCTTTGATAATCCTTTCACAAGGCTAAAAAATATCCGTTGCAGTCCCATTTTGAGCCTAGTAATGTTTTTTGGAAATAACCTTGACTAGGATCACACCCCACACTGGGGGGCAAAATAAGAGAGTTTGTTGTTTTTACCATCCAGACAAAGCAGTGAAGATGGGTGCTGGAATTGATCATGTAATGTTTTTCTTTCATTATCATCCAAATGAAACAGTGAAGATAAATACTGCGATTGGTTAAAAGATTTGAGCTTCTCATAAAAACACTGATATGATTGTTCTCAACGAAACAAAAACGAAGAAAACAAAGAGAAAAGCTCAAACCCGACACTGGGGGGTAGGACAAATCATTTTGAAAAACAAACAATTCCAAAAGATAAAAGGTCAGGAAACAAGCACAAGTGATCCCTAGTCTTGAAATCCCTTAAACACTTTTTGAGCCTGCAACATATCCATTTTCTTCGTAACCAATAGCCAAAGCCTACATTACATACCTGATAAAGCCCTTTCTGATTAAAGGCAAGCAATCTGAATCGGTATGCAGTGCTTTCTCGTGCGGGTCAAATCATTATTCATGCAAATAAAATAAATGCTTTGAATCAATTCGGTTCTCAATAACCCTCAAATTGACATTTAAAACCTTTTGTGACCAACCAGATGTCACCTTCATCTTTAAACAAAAGCAAAAAGCTTTCATCACTTCAAGAAACCTGTCCATAGGAATCACTTGAATTTTTAGAACAAGTTTATTTTGAACCAATATCAAAATCATTTTTATGATTGGAATAACTTGGAAGTTCCAAAAATTTTGCATGAAAACATTTCATTGTACAAAAAACCCAAACTTACTTTCACATATCCTCACCCCAAACTAAACCCAAGTTGAACACTTGGGGGGCATGATCAAGCTGGGGGGCAATCAAAAACACATGGTAGGGCTGGCTCCATGATTCCTGTTCTAAGGAAAATGTCGGGCAAAATTGGTAACTCTTGAGATAAAGGGTGAAGGACAAAGATGTATGATGACATCAAACCCTTCCCAGAGGTCAAGATCACAATATGTAACCCGAGTAAGCAAAAGTGGAAAAGCCATCGAAGTTTACTACCAACACTACAACTTTTGAGAGAAAACAAAGACACCATGAAGAAATGGGGGCCTATATTTCTCAGGTAAGTATACATGCATATCAATCATAATGCATTTGCTTTTCAACATTGACAGATCAGTGTTTCAACATCAACTTTTGGTAGTGCGTTTTTCTAACCCTACCTCCTTTTGAGTGCGCCTTTGAGCCCTCACTTTCATTTTGAGTGCGCCTTTGAGCCCTCATCCCTTAGGTAGTGCGTTTTCTAACCCTACCTCCTTTTGAGTGCGCCTTTGAGCCCTCACCTCCATTTTGAGTGCGCCTTTGAGCCCTCATCCCTTGGTAGTGCGTTTTCTAACCCTACCTCCTTTTGAGTGCGCCTTTGAGCCCTCACCTCCATTTTGAGTGCGCCTTTGAGCCCTCACCTCCATTTTGAGTGCGCCTTTGAGCCCTCACCTTCCTTTTGTGTGCGCCTTTGAGCCCTCACCTCCATTTTGAGTACGCTTTTGAGCCCTCATCCCTTTGGTAGTGCGTTTTCTAACCCTACCTCCTTTTGAGTGCGCTTTTGAGCCCTCACCTCCATTTTGAGTGCGTCTTTGAGCCTTTATCCTTTGGTAGTGCGTTTTCTAACCCTACCTCTTTTCGAGTGCGCCTTTGAGCCCTCGTCATCCACTTCTCCATGTTTTTTTACTTGGGCAGGTCACCCAATACAATGAGACCATTCCTTCACCTGGGTAGGTCACCCATTACAACACGACCACTCTTCTTTTTTTCATCTGGGTGGGTCACCCATTACAATGAGACCGTTTTTTTTATATATATTTTCTTTTATTTTTGTTAAATGAGGTTGCCAGATGGGATCTCATGTAGCTTTGGTTAAAGGGAATCTCCATATAGGATTTCAGGTTGACCGAGCTACACACACAGGATTTTGGTTCTGGTTAGAGGGGATTGCCGAAAGGGATCTCAGTCTATCCCAACCACACACAGGATTTCTGGTTCTGCTTAGAGGGGATTGCCGAAAGGAATCTCAATCTATCCTAACCACACACAGGATTTTGGTTCTGGTTAGAGGGGATTGCCGACAGGAATCTCAGTCTATCCCAACCACTCATAGGATTTTGGTTCTGGTTAGAGGTGATTTGGCGAAAGGAATCTCAGTTTAGCCCAACCACACACAGGACTTTGGGTCCGTTTGAAGTTTTAGGTCAATCAAATTTTGAGACGACCAGTTTCGGAAGACCAATTTTATTTTATCTTTACAACACTTACTATGCACAAATCTTTGCTCCGTAAGCATTGTAAAGAGGGGGGCAACTGCTGTAACCCATTTTTGGGTCCCCACATAAAAAATAATAAAATACAAAAAAATTCAAAAAAATATATTATAAAAAAACATAACAGTGAAAAAATGCCAAAGCGCCCTAAAAATGCTCAAAAATTGATTGAGGATGTTCAAAAATCAAAAATTAATTTTTGACAGTATATCATTGACTGATGAGAGCCCCGATGATAAAACAAATTCAATTTGTGGAAGAAAAATGCAAAATCAGAAGTTTATGGACTCAATGAAATTTTATTAAAGGTTTAATTGCATTTATGAAGATTTTAATTGCAAGAAAAATTGATTTTGGAGTTAATTTGGGCTTTAATTAGGAGAAATTAATTTTCTAGGGTCAAATTATAATTTTTGGAAGTTAATTTGGTCAAATCAGGGGCTTAATTGCATAAATATTGAGGTTTAATGGCCAATTAGGGACTGAATTGAAGAAATCCGAGACCAAGGATTAAATTGTAAAACGCGCGCAAATGGAGGGCCGAAATTTGAATCTGACGCGTTTTGGCGCCAAATCCATTTAAATGAAACGACGTCGTTTCATGCACTGTTTAAAAAAAAAAAAAAAAAAAACCCAAAACGGTGCCGTTTTGAACGGCACCATCATCTTCTTCCCCTGGACGCGCAGAGAACAGGGGAGAAGAATCGTTTTTTTTCTTCTCTTTTCGCCTACTTTCTTTCCCGGCTTTGGCGCAATAAGACGCCCACAATTCACCCACTTGCCTGGCTTTTTATCTGTTGAAAGGTAGTGGAGGGGGCGGCCAACAGTGGCCGCCCCAGCACGTTGCCCTCCCCTGTTTTCCTATAAATACAGGGGAGGGCCGAGAGAAAAAAAAAAGAAAAAAGACCCGAGAGAGGGGGAAGAGAAGAGAAGGGAGAGCAAAGAGAGGGGAAAAGAGAGAGAAGGGAGAACACAGAAGAAAGAAGAAGAGAAGAAGAAGAAGAAGAAGAAGAAGAAGAAACAGCAGAAGAACAGAATACAGAGGAGAGAGAGAGAGAAGGAAAACCGCCGGCCACCGCGAACCGCCAGCACCGCCACCACCACCCCTGCCGCATCAGCTGCTGCCAGCATCAACACCGTTCCAGGTAACTTTCTCCACTGTTATTTTTTTTGCTTCGGCTTCGGCTTCATCTGCATGCAGAACGTTTACGTTCTGCAGCAGATGAAGATTAATTAGCAAGTTACTGTGCTGTGCACAGTAACCCGGTTACTATGGAAGCTAATTAATTCTCTGGTTACTGTGCACACAGTAACCCGGTTACTATGTGCACAGTAACCAGCCCATGCATTTGGGCCATGTTCGGCCCAGCCCATGCAATTGGGCCTGATCCGGCCCATAAAAAAGAAAAAAAAGAAAAAATATTATTGTTTTAAAAAATATTTATGATGTTCCCATTTTTTATTTATGTTATTTTTATTAATATCGGGTAGTATTTTTATGTCGTAAAAATACAAATCGGGTATTAAAATACCCGGTTTTTTTGTCACAAACTTCCAAAAATACAAACAAATTAAAAAAAAAAAAACATTTTTGTGCATACGGCCAAGTGTCTCAAATCTAAAATATCATATCGTATTTTTCATATGTCAAAAAACAATATTTTAGCATGCATTTTGGCTTTAATAACCAGTTTATTAAAGTCAAGAGAACATTGGCCAAAATCTCAAAAACAACAAAATATTTTATTTTGTTTGATTTTAGTATCAAGGATTATGAATTTATACGTAAATCGTGTTCCTGATATTAAAAAGATATTTTCTTTTGAAGACTTCGAATAGTTAGTTTTTTACCCGATGAAGATAAGGATCTCCTTACGGAGGAGGACTTTTCTTAAACCGTAAACGAACCAACAATTCAAAACCCACAACATGATTTTAGATTTTATCAGACATTTAAAACAATGCAGCCTACCTTAGGTAGGGCGTAGTTGGGGTGCTAATACCTTCCCTTTACGCAACCAGTCTCCGTACCCGATCTCTAAAGACCAGTTAAGGTTCCTAGTAACCAGAATACTAGGTGGCGACTCCCATTCCAATTTTTTCACTTGTAGAGACAAGAATTCCTTGTCTCTCCCCCTATTTTCCAGGAATAAATATTCCGATTTTTTCTTGAGGGTGGACGATCGCCGCGCCGCCGCACACGTGCGACAACCCAATTACCGAATAGTGTTTCAGTTTGGTTTATGTGATAGGCCTGCATTTAAGATGAATATTTATCATATATTAAGGTATCTTGTAGTATCAGACTTATTATTATAAAACATGATTTAGTTAAGGAGTTATTGATACTTCAAGTGCAAAAAGATAATATCAAACCTTGATAAAAATACACTTTTAAGTACTAATCAAGTGTAATAATGATAACCATATCTAGTTGATTGGAGATCACAAGATCTAGGTTCAAATGTAAAACTAAGTCATATAACATTCTCGGTACCACTATAAAATTATTATTTCTTGCTTATTCCTATGATGAAATAAGTGCTAGTTGAAACGTGATAAAAGGTAAGCTGAGCTTTTAATAATTTTCATATCTTGGTACACCAAATAAAATGTAATAGAATATTCTTAATGAAAGATTACCTATATGAGTAAGAAGTGTGGTTGTTTATTTGAGAATTACAATAAACGTTGAATTTTTTAAAGCACTTATGAATTCAATAGTTGTTTAGAGCCAAAATACACACAACAATTAAAACCAAAGAAAATCTTTAGGTAGAGAACTTTGTGAGTACTATTGTATTGGTTTGCACAAAAGGATGAATAGTTCAAGACATCGTGTTTACTATGCAGCAGAGTAAATCTGATAGTATTTCATCAAGAACAATTTAAAGCCAAAAGTTATCTATCTTGATGTAGTAATCTATCAAATTAGTATCTTCAATAATTTTTTGTTGTTTACAAGATGGCAAGATAATTTTCATTCATATAGAGAATTGTTGGAAATTTATTTTAACTAACATTATTTAAACAAATTAAAGGTGAATGAAAAATTAATCTTAAAGAACTATTAGTTTTTCTAATGAAAAATGATAAGTAATAAAATCTTAATGACAAATAATTCACCATTGACCATAATAAAAGATTTATTACTTGAAATATATTTTCATTCATATAGAGAATTGTTGGAAATTTATTTTAACTAACATTATTTAAACAAATTAAAGGTGAATGAAAAATTAATCTTAAAGAACTATTAGTTTTTCTAATGAAAAATGATAAGTAATAAAATCTTAATGACAAATAATTCACCATTGACCATAATAAAAGATTTATTACTTTAAAATATTTCAGCAAGTTAATACCCCTAGATATTTTAATTTAAATATAAGTATTTTTATTATTAATATGCATACTACAACTTTGAATTAATAATAATTGTAAGTTTGAATTTATTCTTAGTATACATGCTAGTGTTCCATTATTATATTTGTATTGTATACATGTTTGCTATAAACTATTATTTTACGTACTTTAGATTTAAACATACATGAACTACAAACTTTATATAGCATGTCTTATTATAATAAATTAAACATCATCACGCTCACTTAAAGTAATATATTTATAAACTTTGAATCTCCGTAAACATCCTGTTTACATCATATGCTATTTTATAGGCAACCTGCAATTGTCATATGATGGGATGGGGAAGTCTATAAATATCATGAAATCTTCTCAATATAGTAGTTGGTTCTCAATCCCCATGTCTCTTTCAATGTTTTAAACTAGCAAGTGTTGTTAAAATATGATATCAACTATATAGTAAAAAAGTTCTACATTGCTTGATGAAGAGAGACGGGCCCACTTGTTATACAGTAGATGAGATTACAAAGACTTTCTAATCATCGGTGGTTGGGTGCCCGTCAACAGCATCATCACCGGTAATCTGATCAAGAATCAAAACCAGCCCCATAGCAAATGCCCCGTCAAAACCAGGCTTAAGGCACAAGGAGAAGACGTCCTTGCCAAGCAGCACATTAGTGGAGGCATCTACTTTGCGTCTGATCTCAGCCATTGATTCCTTCTCTGCATTGAGTATGGTGCATGATCTGTTCGCGAAGGATCCTTCTATCTGGTACTCCGCACCTGGTTTCCCATAGACTTCCACCGTCACGCTACAGCGTCCGATTATGGATGATCTACGCACGCTAAAGATCCGTCTGTTGCCGTCCGTTCCTTCACCTATGTACCCTTCCCACCTTTGATGCAGGCTCGGCCTCTGTGCGTACCATGTGATTGACAGATCAGAAATACTTCTAGTATATTTTCGAGTATAATTACGATAATTATACGTCATGTATGTAACGAAAAGTGTGTATTTTGTGTAAGTTTTATTCCAAAGCCACCTCTTTTACTTACGAATTAGACACACAATTATAACCGGCAAGTTAATTTCTTTCAGGCGGTTAACTCACCGGGTTGACTCAGTATCAGTCAGGCTAGAAATCAGACGTTACATTTAAATCTAAAATCCAATAGAATCACATTAATTAATTGAACGAACACAATCCAATTAAGCATTCACCATTTTTTCTTCTTTTTAAAAATAAGTTATAGAAAATGTTCAACCAGATCCGTAAAGCTCAATAACTCACAAGTTAATCGGGCCGATTAAACAGTGTAGAGAGAGATGACAAGCTGAGTGAACTCGTTCATACAGATATATACAGGGGGAGAGAGGAGTACCTTTCTTCTGACAGTGAGAAGACAGCGGCCATGGGCGTCCATGAGAACGATTTCGCCCTGATCACGAGTGTCAGGCCCATACGATTCAACTCGGAACACTAACTCACCTTTGCAATCATAGACAGTGAAGCCATCATTAGCGAAAAACAGACAAGTTTTAAGCACTGTGAGGAGCTTCTCCTCTTCGTAGATAAACCCATCATCCACGACCAAGCCTCCCTTCATTTCTCTCTTCTGGATTCTTATATTCAATTCGAAGATGATCTCTATAAAACAGGTTGACTATCTTAAAAGTCAGGTCAGGTTCTGTACCGTAAATGTTACAGGCGCTAAAGAAATGAGAGATGCTGTCAACGTTATAGGCACGGAGAGGGAGAGGGGCGGAGAGAGAGAGAAAGAGGGAGACTTGAGGTGAGCCTATAGGGATAATGGATTGTGCAATATAATAAATAATATCTCGTCGCAAACGCTTTTTTACATCATTGCGGAAGCATGGGAGAGTTAATTACAATTTGGCCCCTCATATTTATTGAAAATAAATAATTAGTCCCTGTTATATCCAAAGCTCTAGAAAAGCTCCTTGACTAGAATTAATCATGCTCAATTTACTAGTTTCTTATTATATATTTTTTAAACAATAAATTACAGGAGAACATGAAATTGATGAAAGAGCAGGATTAAATAAAATTTAGGGATTGAATATATAATATTTGAAATTAACAGGTTGTCTCAAACTCTAAGAATTAAATTGATTTCATATAGTTAAATCAATTTTTGTGTTTGAAACTCTCTTTTTAAAGTATTTATTATAACTTCAAATGAAGTTTAATTAACAAATAATGACTAAAAAACAAATAAGAGGGGAGACACTTTTGAGTCAAGGAATTCAATTCTAATTGACATATTATAGTGGAGTGTCGTTTTTTCTCTCTCTCAATATTCCAATGAAAAAACTTTGATCGAATTTTTTTTAACAAATTTATTTTTATAATATCTTTCAATAAATATTTAATAAACAATTACTATGACATATGTCTATTGATGACTTCTTTAAAATGCTTAGATTTTATGTTATTTTAAATTAATATAAGGGTTTTTCTAACAAGAAAAAAAAAAGATATTTGTAACAAAAATAATTTCTAAATTAAGAGTAAAATAGTTAAAAATCACTAATTCAATTCATTTTCATAGATATGATAAAAAAAAATATAATTTAATTTAATTTTATAATTTAATATTTTATTTTAAATATAAAAATTATAATAAATTATTAATTAAATTCAAATTTGCTTAGAAATTAAATTTAATTCAACGTATAATTTAATTCCAAACAAGCTATAAGATTATAATTAATTAGTTTTGTTAAGCTATATGTAGGTTATAACTAGCTATGTGACCTGCACTCCGTCACGTGTCAAATAATCAAAAAACTTTAAAGGAACTTCTAAACAAAATAAAAAATATTATGTTTTATGCTGGTTATAAAAAGATCCAAAGATGTTGGATCCTAATGGAAGAAGAGCTTAATTGGGTGTTGAGTCATGGCGGTATGCAGGATCCAAAGCTGTTGAGTCCTGGTGGCAACAAGATCTAATTTTTAATTCTTAACATTAATATATCAAAACAATAAAAATAAATATTTTTCAAAATAATTTAATATTTTTCAAAAGAAAATATAATTTCAAAAAAATAAAAAAACGGTATCACTACTATTTGATATTATGGTAGCTTTTGTGGTTGTAGTTTGAAAAAAGTTATTTTATAAAAAGGGCTTTTGGTTGAGGTTGATTTGATATTTATATATGTCTGGTTAAAACTATGATTGACATTGAGGTTGAACAAAAAGTAGTTTAATGTGTTTGATTAAAAGAATACTTTTCAAATTGAGGTTATAATATATATATATATATATATATATATTTTGATGGTTTTTAATTTAAATATTATAGATTTAACTATTGCTATCACAACATGAAATAAATAATACTTATATAAAATATTTTTTATTGTTCCATTAAACTATCTACAATTTCATCACGTACGAAATCCATCTAACAAGGACTATAGTTTTCTAGGTTTCTTAAGCGCGTAACAACATCATGTAAAATATCATTAGGAACAAAATTAGGATTGCGATCAAATTCTGTAAATATTGCGTTATCAAGTGATCTCCTTCTAATTTTTCGAATAAAACACAATTAAAAATAAAAATAAAAATTGAAATTGAAATTTTAATTTTAATTTTTTTTAACTAGATCGTACCCTGTTCAATGTATTTAGTTTTGGACCGGACCCGGTCTGGTCAGAACAGTGGAGAGTGACTCCATTATTCACGTGAACAATGGTGTCACTCTCCACTATCCGCAGGATGCGGGGAAGCTGCTTTATGCAAACATGTAGTTAAAACACATTTTATATGGATCCTACACCAACAATAAAGTGAGTTTTTGCATTATCAAACATATTATTTATACAGTTTGCTTTAAAAACAAAATTTGCCTCGTAAACAAACGGACACTATGTAACTAACAATAATATTGAATTTTTTACTTTAGAGTTTTGTTCAACAACTTACGTTTAATATAGAATAATTAGTTGGGCAATTTAGTTTTTTTTATTATTATTACTCAAACTTGTTTTTCTATTTAATAAATATATTTTTATAAACACACCTAACTCTCAATAGTTGAAGGAAGTTTTATACTATTTTATATTTTTTTATCTGTATAGAGACTAATCTACTTCTAACATTGAAAATCAAAATGAAAATAATGATAAGCTCTGAAAAAAAAAGAATTGTGAAGATTCAACTAAATTCTGAATACTTTTTAAAATTACAAACTTGGATTTAATTACCCGTTGCCACCTAATATAATCCACACCCACATAATTTATCTCATTAATCTCCGAGGCCTTATATTTCAAGAAATTAAACTTTAAATTTGTTAATAACACATGCAACAAGTAAAAAGAAAAACTAATAAATCTTACACTACCAGAGAGGACCCAAAACTATTTTGGGTCCTGTACTTGTCAGGATCCAATTGGATTTTAGGTCGTCCACAAGCAGGATCCACAATCCCGTTAGGATCCAACCAGGTGCAGGAGGCAAAATCTCTTTAGGTCCTGCACCTAACAGGACCCACCATCCTTCTGGATCCTGCACTATGCAGGACTCAAAACACCTTTGGGTCCTCTACCAGTAGGACCCCACACCCATATGGGTCTGCACCCGGCAAGACCTAACATCCAATTTGATTGTGCACCTTGCAAGACTCAAGATCCAATTTGTTCATTTATTTATATATTTCATAATATATATAATTCAAAACTATTGCATAAAAAATCTAAAAACAATCAAACATTGATAAAACTTTGAATTTCCTCCACTAACGTTATAAAATTTAAATATCTACTATTACCCAAAATAAAATATCTTATATAATACCAAAAATTTATAAAGTATATGATGTGCATCAAAAATTTATTGAGAGCTTATCCGCTTTTTATAGTATGAAAAAAAATCAATAAGTGAAAAAACAAATCAAGAGAAAAAAAAAGTACAATTGGAAATATCTTAAAGTATTTTTTTAAAAATATATTAAGATAATATTTTTTATATAATCACATCAAAAAATAATTTTGAAGTAAAGAAAAAAATTTAAAAATTTCAAATTTCACGGGTCTTGCATCACAACTAGGTACAATGACAATATATATTTTTTAAAAAGAAAATTATTTTGAAGTGAAGAAAAAAATTTAAAATTTTGAAATTTCCTGGGTTTTGCTTTGTAGCCAAACACAATCTCAATAAATTTTTTTATAAAAAAATTTCAAAAACTAATACAAAAACATAAAAAGTATTAATTTGAAATAAAGCAAAAAATTAAAAATCATCAATTTTTTTTCATAGAATTTTTGAAACGCAAAATAAAAAATGTTTTAATTAGAAAATTCAACCAACCTCAAACAAAAAAATAATTATCATCACCCAACTTTTATACAATAAAAAAAATCACATCAATTTATCTCGTCTTTACAATATAAAAAAACATCTATAAAAGAAAAAAAAAACATTTTAAGAGGAAGTACTAAAATATCATTTAATGAATGAGAACGGTAAAATTGTTAATCACGATACATACAGTAATAATGTTTTGAATCTATTTAAATTGAATTGGTATTTTCTTCGTCATAATTAGCATTATAATTATTGTGAAGAAACATTCAGAATAATTAACTTAGGACAATTTATTTTTTCTATACTGGATGACTATTTAAAAAAGCTCTTTGCACTATTAGGTACTAAAAGCTTTCTTCTTCTGGTGGTAGTAGTGGGTGTTGGGTCCTGCGGGTGCAGGATCAAAATTCGTTGTGGATCCTACATGGTGTAGAACCCAATTAGGTGTTGGGTCCTGCGGGTGCAAGATCAAAATAGCTATAGTATAAGCAATCCACCCTAGGGACATTAGCATAGGAAGATTGTAAAAAAAAAAAAAAAAAAAAAATTGATTTCTTTTGGTGGACGGATTGGGAATCCATGTTATCACGTACTTGAGAATTCAATCCCCCATTGCTCTCTATACCTCTGCACGTCGTACATATATATATACATATATATATATATATTATATATATATATATATATATCTTTTTCACTAAAGTATAAAATCACCATTGAATATTAATGCAAGACTATTCAATAATAAGGACGATTGGCTTCCAAACCCAACAGCCATACCCAATTAAATTTCTTTATCATTGCCTTCTCTGATTTAAATTTATTTTTCAAAATAAATTGATGACATTTTTGTATATTGTACAAAAGTTAAGTGATGATAATTGTTTTCCCGTTTTAGGTTAAATTGAATTTCGTAATTAAATCATGTTTGATTTTGTATTTCAAAAATTCTTCAAAAAAAATTGACAATTTTTAAGTTTTTTTTTCTTTGCTTCAAATTAATATTTTTGTTATGTTTTTGAATTTTTTTTTTTAAAAAAATATGTTGCGATTGTGTGTGGCTGCGACGCCACGCACAAGAAATTTTAAAATTTGAACTTCAAATAAATATTTTCTTCATGTTTTTGTATTTTTTAAAAAATATTTTAAAAAAAACATATATTGAGATTGTGTCTGGTTTATAGGAAGACTCAAGAAATTGAAAAATTTATCATTTTTTTTTCTTTACTTCAAATTAATATTCGTTTGATATTTTTTCTTTACTTCAAATTAATTAAATCATGTTTGATTTTGCATTTCAAAAATTCTTTGAAAAACTTTTGACAATTTTGAATTTTTTTTCTTTACTTCAAATTAATATATATATTTTTAATGTTTGTTTGTTATTTGTTTTTTAAATGTTGGCGTTGTGTTTGGTTGAGATGCTAGACCCAAGAAATTTTTAAATTTGAATTTTTTTTCCTTTGCTTGAAAATAATATTTTTGACACGATTTAATATTTTTTAAAAATAATATTAAGATTTTGTCTGTTCTGGCTAATTAAATAATTCTCTAATATTGTTATATTAAAGTTGATGGAGCTTTTAATAAAATTTTGATTCACATTATAAACTTTATAAATTTCTTGTATTATATAAGAAATTTTATTTCAGGTAATAAAAGATATAAATAGATCTCCAAATGGATCAATCATATATTTTCCCAAACCACAAGGATTAAATAATTAGTTTTACAGGGTCTAACTTATACTATACGCTTATTTGCACACAATAATTTATAGTCCTGACGGACTTAATTCAGTTTTTAGTGGATAATTCGGATCTCCTCGCTAGCTCACTCTCGCGCCTGTGCGAAGGGTTGGGTCGTGCTGAGTGTAGGATCCAAATTCATTGTGGGTCCTGCATAGTACAAGACCCAAAATTACCCTAGACGACCATTTGCTTATCGGATGGTTATTCATCAAGTGGATCCAATCTCATCCAACTTCAAATTGGTAGAAAAGTGAGTCATTTTATATTTCTAATAGAGTTGCTAGTTTTGATGCTCTTGAATAGAATTCCATAGTTGAATAAAAAAAGTTTGAATTTTTTTTTCTTTTTTTTTGCAGAGTTAAGGAGCAATGCCTCCGCTGACAAATCCTGCCAAAGGAAAACCCTGTATGTATATATTAGTAAGGCCTTTTCCCTTACCCGTGTTGTTCTTCTTGTTCCCTAACTTTCTGATTTAAATAAGGACCTCGTCATGTTCATCCTTGATTTATTTCCTATAATTTCTCTTTGTTCTTTCTTAGCTTCGCTCTAGGTTGCTAATATTTTTTTCGACCTTTAGGTGAGGACCTTTCTAGCCATGATTCTTCCCCCGGCTCTACCTCCTTCTGCAATAGTGATCTATATCGCCCTTACCCAATTATGTGTTAATCGATTGCCATTCCGCCGCCCCCATAGACGCTATAATGTCATCCACAACTAGGCTGGACCCATCGTTATTGGCATTTTTTAAAAATGTTTTGGGTTTGATTTGTCAACCAGACACAACAACGTTGGACCTGACTAACAAAGCTAGACTCAACGGCTTTTGGTAGAGAAGGTCACGCCCCTAGCCACAATTCTTTACCAAAAACACAGGAAAGGAATGCTCCTCTGGGTACTAAAGTGTCATCCACAGTAAATTGTAACTTGGTCCACAGTGCATGTATAGTAAAAAAATCTCCATACCACTACAAGATTTAATAGTTTTACCGATGAAATTTTTTCATCGGCGTAAGACACATATTTCATCGGTAATTAATTTAGTGACGAAATCACCGACGAAAATGCTCCGTTGGTGAATCTTTCATCGGTAATTTTTTGTCCGTTAATAAATCTGTTGGTAATAAAAAAATATTGTTACCAAAATATTGTTACCGATGAATTTACTAATGGAACAAACACATCGGTAATAATATGTTTTTTATTACCAACGGATTTACCAATGGAAATTCCGTCGGTAATTATTTAAAAACATTTTAAAAAAATTATTTTATAAAATTATAAAATAATTAAATTAACATAAATCAACAATCTATAATATACTCAAAATTATTGAAAAAAAGAATAAGAAAATCATCTCAAATAAATTTGCAACAAATAAATAAAATTAAAAAATAAATTCAACTAAAGAAATTCATATGAAAAAAATGAAGTTGCAATTGCTAAAAATTTAAAAATCCTATAAATATATCAACTAAAAATTGATCTCATATGAAAAAAAAATCTCACAACAACATTTATACAATTATTAAGAAAAAAACAATTAAAAATAAAATAAAAAAACAAATATAGTGAAAAAAATCATGAAAAGAGAAGGAAAACAAATCTTACCTTAATGTAGTTGCAAGTGAAGCTAAAGAGAGAAATTTTTTTCGTAAAGCATATTAATTAAAAAAAAAAAACTAAGAGGATAAAAAAAGAAAGAAGAAGAAGACATACCCAAGCATGGAGGAAAAAAGAAGGAGATGAGGAGAGAAAAGAAGAGAAAGAAATAGATATTGATGTTTTTTTACATATAGTGAAGAAGAAGAAGTAGAAGAAGAATAATAATAAGAAATGAGTCTGTTCCTTGTAAAATAAGGGGATTCAAGCTTTTTATTGGGGCATGTTAGCGACGGATTTATCGACGACTAATTGAATATTAATATTTTTTAATTATTCCGTCGGTAATTCCATTGATAATATTTAATTTAAATTTTTAATTTCGTAAAAAGTTTTCAAAAACCGCCAACAATTATCGATGATTTTTCAATCCGTCGGTGATTCCGTCTGTAATATTTAAATGAAAATTTTAAATTAATTGAATTTTTTCAGAAAACCACCAAATAACACTGACGAATTTTCAATTCGTCGATGATTTTGTCTGTAAAGAACAACAATTAACAGTGCAATTGGAAAGTGAACAGTTCTGGAGCTCTTTGTAAAATACCGATGGAAAATTTCGTCGGTGATTCCCTTTGTAATTGACATGATGAATAATGTTTACATTTTACCAACGAATTTACCGACGGATTTTACCGATGGAATAAATTCCGTCGGTAATTTCGTTGCTAAAAATGACACATCATCATTTATTTTTTTACTTTGTTTTAATTTTTTCCCAATGTAATTCCCTCGATATTTCCGTTTGTATTTATTGATTTTCTAGTAGTGTACGTTTTAATACATAACAAAGCAACCATGCAAGTCCACAGTTAATTATATCTTGATCCACAGTGCATTCATGTATAGTAAATCTACAATACATTTATGTATAGTAAAAAAACTCACGTGATGTAGAGTTTTGTTAATAATTCATCCTGAAAAGATAGAATTTATATTTTATTTTTTAATATATATTTTTATTTTGCCTCTATTTGTGTTACCGGAGTGGAAGAATCTGGGACAACCAGCTACCTTATTTTTTATTTTTATTATTATTTTTTATGATTTTAGTAGTATTTGGTATTGTGGTTTAATTGTAATTTTTAATTATTTGTTTTTTTAGTTTTGAATTAATTTTTTTATGTTTTTAAATTTTTTTAATATGTGATATAAAAAAAAATTTGTTTTAAAAATATTATTTTAATATATTTTAAAATAAAAAAAACATTTTAAAAAATAATCTTTATAACCTTACTTAACAAGCAATTCACTGTCACGTGGTGCTGATTTTGACGAGGTGATGCCCTACCACACCTATAAATTCAAACCATCTCCATCGTGTGCTCGTAACATTACAAGGCAAAATGTTGTCTGCTTCTCAAAGGACGATGTCTAGGGTTTAGTTTACCCATTCAAAGCAAGTCCAAAGAAGATGATTAAGTTCTGAACAAGTTTTCACTTTTGTAACTTCACTTAAATTTCAAATATTTTTAACATTATGGGATAATAATAAATGTCCAATTGTACTCTTAGGGTAATGTAGGAAATATTATCATAAATATTATAATTTAGAGGTTATTTATTTTTCATTTATATATATCTTTTTGTGAACAACCAGAAAAAAAAAGAGAGTACAAATGTAGAAAAGCAATATTGATTGATGATTTAAAATTTACATAAGTAAAGGTTTCTGGTCATTATATAAAAAAACAGCCTTTTAAGTTTCTTTTTGATGAGGGTAGAAGGGTCTTTTTGATTTTAATGAACAATAAAAATATAAAATTGCCCCAAGACCTAAAAAAAAAAAAAAACAAAGAGAGAGAGAGAAACCTAATGTATAGGGACAATTTCATGTTTTGCTTCTGAATGCAAAGTTAATTTACTTAATTGCTCTTAAAGTAAAAATAAAATAAAATCATTTGTCTTTAGTCAAAGGTCAATTTTGTTTTTAGTCTAAGGTCAATTTTGTCTTTTCACTGATTTTTGGGTTATATTAAGTGCTTTAAGGGGCAAGTTAGTCTTTTATATTATAATAAATATCATATATAAAAAAGTTAATAACATGTGTGTTTGCGCTTGTCAATCCATGCGTTTGAACGTGTCAACATGTGATTGTTGTTCATTGTCTGCAAATAGCACGTACGACGTCGCCCAACAACCAAAGAACAACATCTGATTCTTCTTGGCGTCCCTTCCATTCCTAGATGACGCTTGTCATCGATGCACATCCACATTGGCACCAACAACCTTTTTTTTTCTTTCTCCTCATCGATTTTTGTACATTTCCCCCTAAATTTTCAAAGCAGCCCCTTAATATTTGTTTTCTTCATATTTGGTATATGTTATATGTTATTTTGATTTCTATTTGTTTTTTTTCTTGTCCCTTTAGTGGATTTTTTTTTAATTTTTTTATTTGATTATTCAATCCCATTTTATCATGTGTTGTTTTTTCACTTTGATCCTCATTCTTTTGATTTTTAATTTTTTTCTAACCTCTTTTGTGTAATTTTTATTGGTCTTCCCCCAAAACAAATATGTAGTATATTATTATTGTTTTTCAATTTGGTTTGATTTTTTTTGTTTTTTTGTTAAAGTTATTTTTCTTTTCAATTTTACCTTTCAATCAAAAATTTATGGTTGCTCTCTATTTTTGGTTTTGAATATTTTTGTTTGATTGATTTTTTTCTTCTTCCAATCTCATCCTGAATTATTGGAGTTGTTAGGGATTGAATTTCATGGTTTTTTCATGTTAGGTGCTTTCAATCTGAAAACCTGGATCACAAGTTGAAAAGTTAATGCGAGTCAATATATTTTTTAACTTTTTTTTTGTTTCATCATTCAACATTAATTTTTTTATTTTGTTTTATAATTTTCTTCACTTTATTTTTTATTGGGTTATCTCAATCTCATGACCTGAGTCACGAATTCGGTAAGTTAACTTGGGTTGACTCACATTTTATTACTCAAGTTACATGTCTATCAAGCTATGTTGACCGAGGCCTTTCCCCCCCTTTTTATCCAATTTCATCATTCCATATATTTTTTTTTTCAAGTTGTCATGGTTGTTTTTTTTTTTTTTTTTTAATTTGTGTGTTTATGATTGTTGCCTTTTTTTTATTGTCTAATTAAAATAAAACCAATATATTAGACCCCATCAAGGCTATAATCTAAGTAATTGGTTTTTCTTCTTCTTCTTCTTCTTTAATAAAAAAACAATTACGACACCTAAACATCATTTCTTATAGAAAAAACATGGAGTTGCAGCATAACGCGGGCTCACTTCTAGTAATTACCTAATATATAGAGGACTTGGAAAAGCTCATGGGCTTCACTATGGAAAAAAAAGTTTCTATTTTTTTTTAAGTCAACCCCCTTTTCTCCATTTTCCTATTTCTTTTTCAATTTCATCTTTTTATTTTCTCAATTTTAACTCCATACTTTTTTTTTTTATCAATCATCCAGGTTGCCATAGGATTGACTAAGTCGACTAGATCAAGTTGAAAACAACTCTCACATGATTTAATTTTAAACCCGAATTAGGCAAGTTGTCATATTGATAGTTTTTTATATCAATTTCATCCCTTTTTTTTTTCTCCATTTCATCTATAGACATCTTTACCTATCAAATAGGTTGCTTTTGGACCAACCAAGTCGACTAAGTTATGTTAGGAAAACTTTTACAGGATTTAATTTTAAACCAGGTTAAGTAGGAAGTGAAATCAAGAGATTTCATTGTTGGTCTGCTAGATCGGGATTTAATAACAATGTCAAATAGTTCTCTACAACCTCAATGTTTTTTGTTATGGTAAACAAGTTCTCTAAAAAAGTTGGAGTGTTTATATTGTTCACCACATTATTATTTATATGAACAATGTAGTTTTGGTTTTGGTTTTTTTTCTATGTTTGGTTAATGCTTTCATTTTTGTTTTTTTTTCTTGCACTATTCATATTAGGTTTTTTTCCTGCATTTTTTCTTTCCTTCCATGTATCCATCGGTAAACACTGATAGAAAAAGTCTTTTAAAATATACAGAGGTAATTGCAATGGGAAAATAAAGAATGAAAAAAAGCCAAACAGTACAATGACATATAACTTTTACAGACAACATTACTGATGAAATTAACCCAATAGTAATGTACATCCATAAATATACAGATGAAAATGTTTTTCAGTATATACTGAGGGAGTTACGAAGGGTAATATAATGGGATTAAATAAAGACAAATCATATGATGATATGGTTTTTTACTGACAGAATGACCGACAAAGTTATTAATGGAATAATTTTGTTGGTAAGGCCTTCAATTATTTTTTTATTAACGACCTGGCGATTAACCTTCCTTTTTCCCATTTCTTCTTCTTCAAATGTATTTTTTTTCTGCAACAAACAATCACTTGCTTCTCCCTAATCTTAACACAATTCAACCTCCCATAACAAATTCGACCACAATAACACCTAGTTTGTCTGCATTCGTGTTCTGATTCAAATTTTAGAAGGGATTCTCTACTTTAAGTTAGTAAATTTGCCTCTTTTTTTTTAACTCAATTTTAAAATATTATTTGTTTTTGCATATTTTTATAGTATATGTATTTTGTTTAAGTGTTTACTTGTTTTATAGTTTTTTCTTATACAAATTTGTCTTATATTTTATTAGTGTAAGAAATGATTCATGGCCAAACTTCTAGATGTTGTACTATCTTGAAAATACAAAGTTGATCGAGTGTAGAACTTTTAGGCATTCTTGCTATAAACTCATGACTGGCAAAGGAAAGACTCTTGTTCTAAATAGAAAAATTAGATACTTCCAAATCACACCTAGACTACATAGATTATCATGTTGTCATAGGTGTGTGACTCCGCGATGATCATCTTTCCAGGTCATGGTTATCAGGGTTGGTTATGGTGGATGTGAGTGGAAATGATAAGAAATTATTGTCTTTTATCAATACAAAAAGGTAAAAAAGAATCGTCACCTAGTATCATAGTCACTAGAAAACCTCATGGTTCACGAGAGTTTAGGTAAGGAGAATGGTTGTGCAAGGAAAAGACATATCACCCCCAATGTACCCTACCTATGATAGGTTAGTTTGTGGTTTGTTCTAAGCCATATTTTTATTTGTTAGTGTACTTATGGTTTGAGAAAAGTCCTCATTAAGGAGATCCCTATCTCATAAGGTTAGAACTTAACCAATCTAAAGCACCCCACCCCCCAAAAAAAAGAGTCTATTTAATGTTTAAGAAAAGTCTTTCTCAGTAAGAAGATTCTTTGCTTATCGAGTCAAAACCTAACTATTCTAAAGGTTAAGAAAAAGAAAGGTTTTTATTTGAAATTTTAGGCAAATTTTAATAGATAATCACAAACTTGTTGTGATACCAATTAAATGATTTTTTGTATTCTTTAAAGTGTAATATCCTAATAATTCAAAGTCGAAATTGGTGGTAATTGTTTTTTGTAAGTCACTACATTTTCAATGCTTCCTACAATAGTATTCCGAGAATTAGTAAATAGGTTTCATTCATTAACATGACACAATACTTATATGATCGCGTAGTTCATCATCTCCATGTAACAAGTACTCTATACACATATCCACAACTTCATATTTACATATACGTGACTTTACATTACATCACAATAACATATACGTAAGTTGGCATTCCTATTCTAATTTTTTTATCGTTACAAGTTTAAACAAAAGTGTTGATCAGCAACTATACAACTAATACATTCAATTTTACCAAATACATAACACCTAAAATATGTGATTACATAGTTCCTTTCAAAAATATCGACCCGTAGATTGGGTTTCCCTACCCACCTTGTTAGGGTGACGTACTTGTAACAACACAAAGATAAATACAAGAATTCTAAACAATTTAAGCACATCAATAGATAACTAAAGGATTATTAATGTTACTTTTTGTTCATAGCCTTAAAGAATATAGTCCTTTCACTACTCACATACATTATATAACCCTTATTATTTCATCAACTACCAAAACTAATTATAATATTCAAGTTCGGTCATCTATCTCAAATGCCATTAAGTGATATTAATCATAATACTCATCTCAGCCATCCTTCTAGAATGCCATTAGCCAAAACTAATCATCAAACATAACTTGGCCATCCTTCTAGGATGACATTATTCAAAGCTAATCATCAAACACAACCCAACCATCCTTCTAGGATACCATTAGCCAAAGCTAATCAGAATATTCATTCAACATTCCATAATAGTTTAGTATTCACCACAACACAATCCTAGATCTTGAGTAATGAATTCACTTAGAAGAATTAATGTTATGCTAGAAAGGGGTGGAAGCCACCTACCTGTTCCTCCCGTGGGGTGTTCTCGTCTAATCGAAGGTCCGATCCCGGTTGCACCACCTGGCACATCAAATGATCATAAATCAACACATTTGCATTCAGTAATCACATAATTGATCACCATACATACTTCAAGAATACATATATTCACATTTGAGTGTTCCACACATAATACAATCACCCAATGAACATCATCATATCAAGACACTTCTCTTTATTTTAAACATGATCATTCACGGGAATCTTAATGTTTAATTCTTGAATTTCATAGTGAATTAGATTAGACCGATGATGAAGTCGTTATAAGCATTAAATCATTTAAATGAAATTTGTCATAAAAAGTCATCAGCGAAGACTGGTTCGTTGGAGGCACAAAAATCATCAGCAAAAACTGGTTTGCTGGTGACAAAGAAATCATCAATGAAAATGAATTCTTTGGTGACATAGAAATCCTTAGTGAAAAATGGTTCTCGGCTGGCATATGGAGCTTAGAATTCATCAGCGATAACTAGGTTGCTGGTAACATAGAATTGTCAGCGAAAACTAGTTCTCGGCTGACATATGGAATTTATAATTCATCAGGGATAACTAGGTTGCTGGTAACATAGGATTTCAACGAACATCATTCACTACTGACTTAGAAATCATCAACAAAATAAATCATGTTCTATATGCTTTTAACACAAGAATAAAAGGAGCCAATGAAGGAAGGGAAGAAAGAAGGGGGTTTCCTAGTCGAGAGGGGATGTTGCTAGGCTGGTGGTACTGTTGGTAGTCTCATGGTGAAGGTTCTTGGCAGTGACAAACCATGGTGGCGTTGTTTAGAGAAGAGAGGGTTGTTGGTTGCTAGACAATGTTCTAATAGGGCAGAAGAAGTGCACAACTTGACGCCTATAATATTGCTATCTATATTATTGGTGGGACTGCTAAGGAAGAAAGAAATGAAATAGTAGGGCTAGATGTAATAGTAAGGTAAGGTTTATTTATATTTTTTTTTTCGGTTCTTTCACAATGAAAATGAAGATAGAGTGGCTTGATATTGAGTCGAGGTTTGGTTTTATATAGGTTCTTTTGTTAAAGGGATGTGAAGCTCCATATAGGAACAACGGTGGTTTCTTTTTTTTCTCTATATTTAAAAGAAAAAACTAGTGTAGGGGGTTGGTTTTTGGTGCTCTACTTCTATTCCCTTTATACTGGAGCGAATCATCCTTATTTATAGGGGATGAAGGAGGAGTGTTGGCTGCTATTTAGAGCCAAATCTCGACCATTGAGTCCTTTGGGATTAATCCCAACCATTGATGCCAAGCCAAAGCAAACTAGTACTCTACACCCATGTTGTCAAAGGTTGGCAGAGTCTGTGGATTTGGACTAGTGTTGCAGCAACTACATGGGGACCACTTGGTGGGAATCATGCTAGGAGGTAGTACTATTGCAGAGGGTAAGGGTGGTGTTTGTTTTGTCTTGTTTGGAAAAGAAAACAAGTGCTAAATAGTCTTGCAAAAAGACACATAAGCTAGCTACCTATTTTTTCTTTCTTACAAGAGGTTGAAGACAATGCACAATGTCTCCTAAAACAATGTAATTTTCTCTCTTTCTTTTACCAATGAATTACCAAAATGATGTCATTTTATATAAAACATGTCATCTCATTTAAATGAAACAATGTTGTTTTGGCGCTTTAGATTCAAATTAGGTTTAAAAACTCCTCTCTCAATTTAAGTCTTTAATTTTTTATTTATTAAATCAAGTCCTTAATTAAATTGACTTTAAGAATCAATTCAATTTTACCCTTGCCAGGTTTTAAAAACAATCCCCTCATTTCAACGCCTTTTCCATCTTAGTCCTTGGTTTTGGATTTATGCGATTTATTCTAAATTGACCATTTAACTTTCAATTTTCTTCAACTTCACCCTTGTTTTCAACCGAATTTGGACCTTGAAATAACGAGCCTTTTGCATAATGGTTCTTGACCTTGAATTTCATCAATTTGACCCTTAATTGACTACCGAACTTGAATTTTCTTGTAATTATATCCCTGATTTTAATAAATTAAACTTAAAATCAAAAAATCTGGTCCTCTAAAATTCTAAACTTTTCAATCAAGTCCAAATTAAGTTTCAAACTTAATTTTTCACCAATTAAATCCCTAATAAATTTAATTTGACCCATTAAAATTTCAATTAAGTCTTTGCACGTAATTAAAATTTTAATTTGACCCAAATTAACTCTTGAACTTAATTTTTGTGCAAATTCATTTGATAATCATTTAATTTAACCTTGTATCTGCATTGTCTTTCAAACATGGGTATGATTGAGTTTTCCATTTTGTCTAAAACTCCATCTTGGTGTCTTCATGTATTGAAAACCTTTCTCAGCCTGATCTTACTCATTTTTTTCCAAAAGAAAAATGGTACCAAAAATTAGGTTATGACACATGGCATCAATCGTATGATGCAGTGGATAAAGTATTGGTGCACCCTTTTAATGGTGAAGCCTAGAAATACTTTAATAGTGTGCATCCTTAGCTTTTCAGTGGAAACAAGGAACGTGTGTCTTGGGTTATGCACATATATATTCAATCCATTCGGGTAATTTGCTGCTCTTTATTCTTGTTGGCGGTGATACTTATGATTTATAATTTTCCACTAGGGATGTGTATGAGGTTGGAGTTTATGTTTTTATCTACGGTCATACCTGGTCCTAATAGTCTGGATCGAGATATAGATATTTGTCCTTGACTATTGATTGATGAGTTGAAGTAGTTGTAGTCATCAAGGATTTTAACTTATGATGTATTAAGAAAACATAATTTTCTGATAAAGGAAGCTTTGATAAGGACTATTAATGATTTTCTAGCTTATGGAATGGTTTCTGGTTGGAGTGCACATCGAAAACTAACATGTCAATATTATATGAAAAATAACAAGGCATTCACGCTAACAAATAACAGTAAAACATGTTTTTTTTAACTGCCACTGGCAATTCTTACTAGCGAATCACAAGTTCAAAAAGAACAAAAATGACTTTTTTATTGTTAAAGTTGAAAGGGAGGTTGAACCACCATTTTTTTTGTGTAAAGAATTTTAGGACATGATGTTGGAGGATGGTTATATTATGTTTGGTTTTAAATATGATAAGCAGAAGTTTTTGAGTTTTAGTTTCACCCATAAGTATACTAACGGAATGTGTCTACCGGTATATTCCAATAACTATAGGAACTGTTCACCTCTCAATGTGATGATAATTAATATTCTTTTGACTTTTCACTTTTTTTCCAACCACATCACCGACGAAATGAAAAGTCTTTAGTAATATTTGGAGGATTTTCTAAAATTTTTTTGTGCAAGTTAAAAATTTCCATTTTACTTTATAGAGAGAATCACCATTGGTAATTCTGTTGGTAAAACTAAATTATAGGACCATAATCAAAATAGACAAAGTTTCATCTTCTTCTTTCTTCTTCTATCGTCGTCTCTCACATAGCCAAAATCAAGTATTCTCTTCTCCTCTCTCTCCCTCCTTCTCAGCTGAAATCAAACATTCTCTTCTCATCCTAAGGTATGTTGTCTTTCTTCATTGTTCTTATTATTATTATTATTATTTTTTAGGTTTACTAACAATCTCTTTTCTTTTCTTTTTTTCTTTTCTTTTTCTTTTTTAATTATTAGCTGAAATTAAGCATGCCATTAGGGTAAGAATTTTTTTCATTCCTTTTTTGTGTTTTTTTTTTTTGCATTATTTTTTCCATCTTTATTTTGTTTTTTTTTTAGTTCAGACTTCTTAATAATTTTATGAATTAATAAATGCATTGACTTTTAGTTGTTACTGAAATAATTTTTGCATTATTTTATTGAATCTTAGTTTTGTTTTTCAAATTTGTTGTTCACTTTCAATTAAATATGTAGGGTTAATTTTAATTATTATTTTGTATTTATTCCATTTAGAATATTTTTTTTTAACTTTAGGATTAAAAATATTATCACTTAGAAAAAAATGTTTTGAATTTTAGTTGTTATTGTAATAAGTTTTGCATTATTTTGTTGAAGTTTAGTTGTTTTTTTGTCAATTTTATTGTTCAATTTTAATTAAATGTGTAGGATTAATTTTGATTTTTTTGGATTTTTTTTTGAATTTAGAATAGTTTTTTGTCAATTTAGGATTGAAAATATTTTCATGTAGAAAATGAAAATTTTCTTTGAAATTGAATAAAATCAATTGGGTTGCGACATATATATTATGTATTTGCATGTTTAAAAATTTTGGGTGATCTATCGTATAGGAGATGTGTTGCCGATTTTTTTTTAATAGGAATCATTTATTTGTTTTTATCCGATAATTTGTGTAGATTCTAGGGTCGTTTATTGCACATTGCAAGGATAGGATAGTTGCTAGATCTTCTAGCAGCGATGTTGATGACCACCTGTCATTAGGTGTCGACTAAGAACAAGAACTTGAGGCACAAACATCAACTCACGATGCAAACTCGTTGAGTGCGATGTCGCAATATCAAGGGGGTACCTTCACAGCAGGATCTAGGATCTATTTACCCTCAAGTACGAGGTCTAGCGAAAAGACGACATTTACATTGTAAGTTTATTTTTCTTTCACAACGACATATTTAATAATTTTTTAAAAAATAATTACATTTAACGAATGCAATTTCAGGTTTACAAACATTGAGGCTACATGAACAATAACTTTGGTCTTTAAATCGTCGATAAAAATTTCATTGTTTCAATGGAGTCAGGTTTCAAAACATCCAGAATGAAAATCACGTGTCGGTGCATGGTTAGTTTGGTTAGTTTCTTGAAATTACTGAAATTTTCCTTCCACAATTTTTTACTTCAATGAAAATTTTGAATGCAATAGAGTTGATAATAATATTGCAAGGAGGGTTTGAGAGAATCACGCTGTAATTAGGTAAGATAGAATTCAAGATATTTTTTTATTCCAAATATTAAAATTTTATTTTTCATTTACTAATAGTTAATTAATTTGTACCATATAGGTATGCGCGTCTCACGTGATGGTCACAGGGTGATGTGGAAAATCAGAACCGATATGTTCATGGTTTCATTATCACGCACACCGATGACTTCGTTCTATCCATTTCACATGCGAAGCAAATGGTAAGATTTTTTTTATTACATCTATTTTTTTAATTAGTTGTTTTTTTATAAATATACTTAACTAATAATATTTTTATCTTGCAGGCTACGATTATAGGATGCAAGCCAAGCTCGATTGAACTTTTTTGTTGAAATGCATGTGCAGAGTGATGACTGTAAAAAAGGGGTATGTTGCTTTTCAACAATTTTTTTTTCTTAAGTTATTATTAAAAATTTGTGGATAGCCGAGTTCAACATTTAGTGGTATGTTGCTTTTCAACAATTTTTTTTTTAAGTTATTATTTCCTTGAATTTGATGTTTTTTCTTTTCAAGATACATATAACAACTAATTAAAGGAAAGATACAGGGACGATCCTTCAACCCATTTAGATCTTGATCTAAATTTATGGTTGGAGGTATGATCATTAGGTGAACATGATAGAAATTGGTGCACAGACTCTCTAACACTACGGTTGAGAACTTGTGAACAACTCGTAGTGTTTCGATTGTTTGGATGCTCGTAATTGATTTAGAGCACTCAAAATCTAGAGTTCACGGCAATGTTAGATCAACGAGTAAAGTCACGGACGACTCATCTTAATGAAAAAAATAAATGAATCACTGCTAATTATGAAGAACTCTATCAATTGTTAATTTTAAAAGCCGATTATTTTCTAACCCGACTAAAATAAAATGAAATAGTAATAGCAATAGTAATAGTAATAGTAATAGATAAATAGGTAAGCAAGCATTGAGAGGGGAAAAATTAAACAAAAGAAAAGTTATAAGGAATTAATTTATGAGAAAGAAAGGATGGGGATAAATTTGGAAAATGCTAAACAAAAAGGGGTCAATGTACAAATTTAAAAGATGGGACTATATAAATGCCCATCTTTTCTTCTTTTTGCCGATGGCTAGAAGCCATAAGAGAAGGAGATGATTTGTGTGATTTTCTAGTTGTTTTTTTGCTAATTATATAAAAACAAAAGGATGAGAAGTGTAATTAGAGTGATTAGAACTTAGATAAAGAATTAAGAAGGGTGATTTAGTACTTGGAAGATGTTTTAAAGAAAGAAATCTAAAGTTATGGTTTAAAAAGGAAGAAAAGGGAAACTTCAATTTTTCTTGCATCTATTCCTTGAATCTTTATCCATGTAACTTGAAGAACATGTTTAAAATGATTAATTGTTATAATTTTATGTTTTAATGAAGAAATTAAATTTCTATGATTATGTGAATTTGGGGATTTATGGTGTTAATTATTGAAATGATTCAATTTATGATTGAACTATATTAGGAAGCATAGATTATTAATGGGTAAGTGTTTAATTTAGAAATGGAAGAAACAAACCCCTCTCTTTTAGTTATTGGTCCCGACAAAAAGAGAAGATTTGGGAGATTGAAGAATTTAATGCAATTGTTTAGGAATTGTGGGAATTTATGGGCTTATAAATGTTTATAAATGGAATGGTGAAGGATTTTACAAAAAAATGAAAAATAGAAAAAAATTTCACCCTTTTTCCTTGAAGGGATTCCGGCCATGACATATAAAAAGGAGAAAAAGGATTTCAACTTGGATTTTGTTAATGTAAAAGGGTGATTTTAGACGAATCAGATAGATTGTTGGAGAATTAGGAAGTTAATTTTGATAAAGGGTTAAAAAGGAGAATTTTATTCTTCTTAATTTAAAATGAAATGACATTTTTATCATGTGCTTACGAATAATAAATGATATGTTGATTTTTGTGTTGGTGCAGAAGAAGTCCCAGGACCTGATCAGCAACATGGACCACTTCACACCTACAAACAACAAGTGGGTGTTAAATACCCTATAATAAATTAATTGTTTAATTTAGTATTTCATAATAAATTTTCCTTGATTATAATTTTAGTGTAGAAATTGCAAAATAAAAAGAATGGAAATAATGCACTGTTAAATAAATGGGTGTGCTGAAAGATTATTTCCTAGTCAATGGAAATAATGCCCTGTCAAATAAATGTGCGTGCCAAAATATTATTTCTTAGTTAATGCAAAAAAAAATGCCCTGTTAAATAGACGCGTTGAAAGATTATTTCTTAGTTAATGAAAATAATACCGTATTAAAAAAGGTACTTTGGTTGAACTATTTCTGTTCTTTCTTCCCTGAACTTCAGAAATAATGTACTAATTAATGGACAACTTGAGAAAGTTTTATCTTGGTTATTGAAGAAGATTTAAATTAAATTAATGTATTGACAATAAGTACTTTATTTAATGAGCTATTACATATATTATTATGTATGCTTCAAATAGTCCTTATTTTAATTGTATATTATTAATAAGTGTAAATTTTCTAGTTTTTACCAAATATTCACATGTTATATAAATATGTTGTTAGGTACCTCGCACCCTCGAACTGAAAAGTAGATGCATACATGAAAATCTTTGTGTAAGTAATTTTTGTATTGAAAGTATTGATATAATGTTATAATATCGCTTGTATGTTAAAAAATTTTAAAATGTTTAAATTATTTTGTTGTCGGTATGTAATTAAGGACAACACCCTCACTTTAACTAGTAATATAGTTTTATTGTATTTATATTTGATTGTGTTTGTGTCGTATGAAAATAATGTTTATTGTGAATAAATTAGTTTTAAATTTTGTATATGAAATCATACAATGTTAACTATTCAAAAAAAAAAAACTATAGGGGACATGGAAATTGAGGTTTTAAGTGAAGTTGTGATGCTTAATTATATTGGGATGAGTTTGTGGTTATTATTTACAGGTTTTGATTTTTGAGTCGATAACTTGGTATTGAAAATACAAAGGAGACTCTGCCAAAATTTTTATAAAATATTTACTTCAAGAGAGACCAATCAACTCTTTTAAATAACTATTTTTCTAGGCCTTAATAATAATGGAGATGAAATCATAGATGAGTGGTATATGTGCACCCCACTAATTGACCACACGATACCTGTGATGACTAGTTTCCTCTTCCTTCTCCTCTAGTGCTGCCTCTATTTTAGATTTATTGTATATAAATGTACAAATGTTTAAATTTTTATTAAATATTTGATTTTTATATTATTTTAATTATTTTTCTACTTTTGTTCAATCTATTTTTTAAAAAAATATATTTTCAAAATATTACTAACATGGTTATCCGATAGAATAACTCTGTCAGTATATTCTAGAGAGAATTGGAAAAGAATTACAGCAAATGTCACTACTACTGTTAACTCACCAACAAAATTACAAATGTTATTCTGTCGGTGATATGTTATATTAATTGATGGGTATACCGGCAAACAAATAAAAACACTGATCGCATTACATGCAGTTTTCCTGTTGGTGATATGTTAAATTTACCGATGGTGATACCGATGAGATGAAGATGGTAAATGTTTTTTAGGTGCGCTTTGTCTGTTTGTAAATCCATCGGTATATTTATTACCGACAATCCATATATTATCGACAAAAGTGTTCTCATGGACTGTTACCGTTCGTGAGCCCGTCGGTAAAATACATACCGGCGGGCTGTGAGTGTAAATACCGATAGAAATTTTCGTCGATAAAACTATTAAATTTGGTCAAGTGTATTTAGGAATATTAAAATATATGTGATTTATTCAAATTTCATTCAAATATATTACACTCTTATTAACTTTTATATTTTCTTAAATTTAATTTTAATATTTTTTCTATTTTTATTTATACACATTAATTTTAATTAAAAATTAGCTAAAAGGAATCATGCTTTTACTATTCATTATACTATTGTCATAGACATAATACATTATGGATTGCTAAATCCAGAAGTTATTGATCCTTAGGTGCATAAGAATACAATTTGGTCCATAAATGTGATAAACATCATTTTTATTGCATTTAATATTTAAATGTGGAAATAGGAAAGAGAAAGCCATAAAAAAAAGGGAGGAGAGAGATTTTTTAGTTGGCCTCATTCGGAGACAAAAAAAAAACCCATTATTCAAAAGGTGTATAAAACTTTTGTTTTATCCTTGAAGTTTTGGTTTGGTGTTAATGAGTTCGTATTAAAAAGAGTATTTCCATTAAGTTTTTATCTTGCCATAAAAAAAAAATGAGGTCTTGTATAGATTCTTTTATTCAATTCAATTTTTTTAGACCAATTAAAGAGTGTTTTGTGTTAAAACAGGTTTCGTGAGATCCATGGGATACCTTTTTTTTTAAGTGTTTACAAGTGAAGACAAGTTAGAAAATAGGTTTTTAAAATTCAAAAACTTGAACCTTGATTTCAATCCCTTGAAGGTGACTGTGAGTTAAACTAGTGGGCAACGTGTCGTCTATTCTTGAACAAACAAAAAATATATTTTTTTTATTAAAAGATATGTGGTTTAAAAACAATAATTCAAACCGCTAGCAACATTTTGTATTGATGTGTTTGTCTTAATGAGCGGTATTTAATGGAGGTGGTTTGAATCTTTAATTATACCAGTAAAAGTAAATCAAGGTTTGAAAAAAAATATTTTTTATTCGATCTTATTTTTAGTTTTTAGAGGTTGAAGGTGTTTTGGGGTTGTAAATGGCAGGGTTAACAAGGTTCCCAAGGTTGTTTTTAGGTAAAATGAAAGGGTTTTAGATGTCAATACCTTGAAACCTGATTTCTGGGTATCGAAAATAGCTGAAATTTATTACATTGGAAAACATATTGTTGGCTTAGGAGAATGACATGTCATCCATGCACACACTCACACACATATAAAAGAAAACCAAGTGTGTGGCTCTAGCTACGCCTCAATATCATCGGTTTTTTATAGGCAAGGCATGCTAACCTTGCAGTCTTGGCCAATGCATATCTAGCCTGTTTTATCGTTTTTTTTTCTCTTAAAATAAAATTCTAATACATCCTAAGAAAAGGTTGAACAAGTGAATTCATATTTCGATGTAAGTTGGATCAAGCTAAAATTTTATAAAAAAATCTTATAGGTATTGTTTTTTATTTGGTTAAAATTTTAGGTCAATCAAAGTTTGAAAATGCATCACGATACATGTCAAAAGGTCATATAGGGATTTTGCTATTTTTTGGCTTATGGACTTTTATTTGGAAATGATTCATTTCCTAATGATACAAGGATATTCAATAACTTATTTTGAAGAGTTTTCTAGTTCTACAAGGATTTTAATGTTCCAAACTCATTTTCTTACAAAGATTCCTTATCTAACTTAGTTATATAAGGAAAATAAGGTTGGTGGTATTTAATGGAAGATTATTTTGCTTGTTTTGGTTAATTTCCTTGTTAAAAAAAAAGACTAAAAAAGGTGACAATACAGAGAATTAATATATGTTATTGTCTTACCATGAATTGCAATGATTTCATGTTATATAAGGAAGCTAAAGGGTAGCAGAATAAGATATCTGATTCAGCAATTAAAGCAAGTTTTTCTAGCTAATTTGGGATATCAAGGGGAGGCTACAACTATCATTGTCTTTTAGGATGTTAAATCCGACCATAAGGGGTTTTAGGCAAGAAAAGAAATTGTTTTGGTCTATTTAATCTTATTTCAAGAAAAAATATATTTATTATTTAGGTGTTGTGTTATTTTCATTATTTTAGACATGTTTTAATTTCAACTTTTACTTTAATTTGGGTTCATGAAAGCCCATTAGTTAATGTTTAGGGTTTATTAAGTGTTTTGGGTTTTATTTTTTGTTGGGCTTTGTTTTGGTCTTTAGGTATATGATCTATTAGGGTTTTTTTTTAGTCTATTTAAGTTGTTTATTGTTGTCAAATTTAAGGCATCCATTGACTATTAAATAAAATCGGTATTTTACTTAGACCAAAATGTTTTCCTCTTTGTTTAAACAAAAAAAACAATTAAACTTAAAAAAATACAATTGGCTTTATGGTGTTCTTTCTTATACTTCTCATTCTCAATTTGCTAATCATTGGATAGAGGTTCAAATTATTATAGTTTTGGTGGTGCCTAAGTTGAAAGTAATTGTTTGGTCATACTCTTATATCAAATTTGATTTTTGACTTTTTATGATTATATCAATCTTACTTATAGGTTTTTGGATCTTTATATCTATGATATTCACATCAATTGGTATAAGAGCTAGGCTCTAAAAATCAAGGTATGTCCTATATTTCTTTATGATTTGTTTGGATTCCACACTAATTCTTTTAGTTTATCTTCTTATTTGCTTCAGCTCAAGTTTTTTGGAGTCAAACGCTTATAATTTGGGTTTTTCTTTCTTTTTATTGTCTAGTTTGAATTATTAGGGTCTTTAATTTTTTTTTAAAAAAGAAGCCAAGTCATTTATTTTTTTTTCAATTTATCTTTTTAGAGTTAAATAAAAAAAAAACAATTAGATCACAATTCAATAGGGGCTGATTCATTAAGATAACAAGGTAAATTGAAGTTTTCAAGTTTTGATCTCATTAAAATTAGTTAGGTACCTATAGTTTAACTTTGAAGTTTTAGGTCAAAATTATCATTCCGCAATATTTTTATATATATCTTTCTTGTCTTCCATTTTTTTTTCTTATTTGTGTCATGTATCCACCAAAAGAGAGAGAACAAATAAAAGTTCTTATCTCGTATATTTGGGATTTTGAGGCAAGAATTTGATAAGTTAAAAGAACAAGTCTATGAATAGCAAGCTTTAGAGAGAGAAAAGCAATAATACTGAAAGGATAAAAGATGAAAGAGACTATTACTTTTATATAAAGTTATTGAAGGCGAGTGTTGGAAAAAAAAAAAGCTTTGAAGGCTTAGAAAGAGGCCTATAAAACATCCATTATACCTAGTGGTGATTCAAGGATGAATCATCTTGAAGAGAGAGAGAATGATACAAATCAAGAAAATGTTGAATAAGGAAATTTAGATTCTAGTGTAATTATGCCTACTATCTAGTTTTATTTATTAAACCTAACTCTCAATTTGAATTGAATCGGATAAAAATCTTACTAGAAGTTTTCAGAGGTATTGTTTTTTATTGGGTTAAAATTTAAAGTCAACCAAAGTTCGAGAAGGCATCGTAATACGTGTCAGAAGGTCGTGTACGAATTTTGTTATTTGCTGTCTTTTGAATTGAGAACTTCTTATTTAAAAATGATTCTTTTCCTAATGATACAAATATATTCCACAACTTATTTTTAGGATTTTTCTAGTTCTACAATGATCTGGAATGGATAACAACATAGATTTAAAGTGTGGAAAGGATTCTTTTAATATTCCAAAAGATTTTTATTAAAAAGATTTCTTATCTATCTTAGCTAAACAAAGAAATTAGGGCTAGTGGTGTTTAATGGCATAATACTTTTGGGAAATTTTCTTGTTAAAAAAAGAACTAAAAGAGGTGTCAATAAAAGGAATTAATATGTCATTTTCTTTCTATGAATTGCAAGGATTTTGTTTTATATAAAGAAACTGAAAGGCTGTCAGAATAAGGGATCTAATTCAATAATTAAACCAAGAGTTTTCTTAGCTAATTTGGAACATCAAGGGAGGCTATAACTATCTTAGGCCTTCTAGGATGCTAAATTTGACCATAAGGGATTCTAAGCAAGGAATGCAATTGTTTTAGGCTATTTAAAGCTTATTTCATAAGGAACTATATTTATTATTTGGGTTTTGGGTTATTTTCATTATTTTGGACTTGTTTTAGTATTAATTTGAACTTTACTTTAATTTGGTTCATGAGAGATCATTTGTCTTTGTTTAAGGTTTATTAAGTGTTTTGGCCTTTAGTTTTTGTTGGAATTTTTTTGGGTCTTAGTTCAATAATACATGAGGTTTATTAGGGTTGTTTGTTGAGTCTATTTAAATTATTTATTGCTGTCAAATTTGAGGCAGTCATTGATCATTAAATAAAATTTGTGTTTTGCTTAGAGCAACACATTTTTATATTTGTTTAAATAACAAACAATTAAACTTATCAAATTATTATTGATTTTGTGGTGTTTTTCCTTAAACTTCTCATTCATGATTAGGTAATCCTTACGTAATGGTTGAAATTCCAATAATGTTGGTATCTCAGTTTAAGGTAATAGTTTTGTTATACTTTTCTATGAAATCTAAGTTTTGGCTTTCTAGGATTGGGTCATTCTTCCTTATGGGTTTTTAGATCTTTATATCGATGAGCTTTGCATCAATTATTCTTTAAATAAATAATTACAATGTTTCAAAAATCATTTAATCATATCATTTTTAAGTGAAATTATAAATATAAAAGTGCCACCCAGTTTCTTCACTTTTTCACTTTGTTCTCTATGTTTTGATATTTCCAGTCTAACAAATTATAATTAATTTCCCATCAATTTTGCCAATAAAAGCTCAAATAAAAAAGAAAAAAGTTTGATAACTAAAATTAAAAAAAGTTACTACTAAAATCCATAATGATTTATGAATGTGTACACAATATTTCTTTTTACATGAAACCTTTATCTCTCTTAGCTTTTTTTTTTTTTTGTAATGAAATGAAATAAACAATTTCAAATATTAGCTACAAGACCGAGAGGTAGGAGGGTCAGGAGTCCAAACAACACCCTTCTTAGTTTTCTTAAGAACAAGTTTCTTATTCTTAATTTCCTTTACACATTAAAATTCAAGAATTTGAAATTTTGAACCTATAATACCCTTTAGAGAACCAAGACCTAATTGTTCCCTTTAAAGCTTGAGTATCTCCAGTTAATGAGATGTACATTGACAAGACAACGAAGCTCTTGCCTAATTTTGATACCGATTTCATGGTCACATGTCCTTACCAATACAAAATATATTAAAAGATCTGGAAAATTGAAATCTTTGTTTTGTAGTGTTCCTCTTTAGCCAAATACATTTTTCATTGGACTAGTAATATGAACAGTGTAATTTGTTTCATTTTGATCATCAAAGTTTATTTTATTTTGTAATTTATCTTTCTTAAGTTACATCAACATAAAACTATTTTTAGATTTCTTTTAATTTGTATTATCTTGAATATATGAAGTTGATGGATGAATGTTTTTTTTTTTTTTACCTGGATCTTCTTTTCTAAAGAATGACTAAAGATAGAGTGATAACCATATGTCTCTAGCTTTGAGCCCAGACGTATGTGGGTCTGGCGAGCTGCCAAACCCACCATCCCTGATGAGATGGTTAAAGATATTTTACTCAAACGAGTTAGAGATTTTTTACTATAATGAGTCAGAGATATTTTACTTATACTTTGGCCCCTTATTTTTAGAAAGAAACAAGCCATGGGCTATAAAAAAGACCATGAAAATCCTTCAAGGAAAGATTGTATGGCATATCTATTCTTAAAATTCTTTTCTAAAATATAATTGTATTTTCTCTCAATCGATGATTATTTATACATTAGAGAATGCTTATATTCATCAAAAGGAAGACATTAGCCACTAATCTTTTTAGTTAGGAAGAATTGATCATATTTTCAAAACCAAGAGATTAAACAATTATTCAGGACATAAGCCTTGGCCTATAATCTCAAAAGGAAGTTCTGAACCTCATTAGTGGTATCGTCTATGAAGACTGATCGAAAGGCCATCATTTGTTTTTTCAAGATTCGGGTTACTGACACCTCTAATCACCATCAAAGGTATATTATAAAGCACTATTGGAACAAGATGTATCATGACTTTTCTTACGGCTATTAGCATATTTGCTTCTTTGGTGTATCGACAATTCTTCATTATATAGGAAAGTCTATGTAATAATTTAATCACTCTAAGTCATGGTAGGATTTCCTTCTACTTGCCCATGGGCTTAGCTAGGTGAGAAAATTCAAGTTATACATATGTCAACTCTATAAACGGATTTGGAGCCTTGAGATTTTGAAAAGGCTTCAATAAGTACAAGTGGAGTGTTGGTTCAAATCATATAATTTAAGAAGTCTATTTGGTGATTGCCTAGAATACATCTACTGGAAAAGCTCTATCCTCTCATGATATGATCCTTGCAATAAAAAAAATAATCAAACAGATTCTAACGTAAAATGCACAACTGTCTAGTTTGACGATAACAGTCATAATTCTCAATCCGACCATTGGATCGAGCTAAAATTTTATGTAGAGTCTCCTGACATGTTGTCCTACTTTGGGATAACATTTGAGGTCAATCAAAGCTTGTTAAGGTATTGCAATATTGGTCAACAGAGGTTGTAAAAATTTTGTTATGTACTTCCTTTTAAGTTGTGGACTTCCTATTTGGTTAGGATTTTTTTTATACAAGAATGTGATAGTTGATTTTAGAAATTTCCTAGTCTTGCAAGGATATTTAATAGGCAACAACATAGTTTCCATGTGTGATATGGACTCCATATTAATATGGAATCTTTATGGTATATGAAAACAATTATTCTATCCTTATTATAGTAGGAATCTATCATTAAATAAGTTTCCAAGTCAAGTGAGAATACGTTGCAAATAAGAAAAATAAAGAGGAGGCAACTTCAAACTTGATTCTCCTAGCTTATATGGGACTTCTAAACGACAGCAAATTTTATCCTATTATATTTAGGATATTAAATTTGGATTTATTATATTTATTATTATTATTTTCTTCTTAGTTTAGGGTTTATTTATATTATTTGGGTTGAATTGTAAGTGGATATAATATAAGTCCATATAAGAGGTTCATTAGGCTTTGTTTCAATCTAGAGTCTATAAATAAAGGCATAACCAGACATGTAAGTTAGACAATTCAGATTACTAAAACTTTTTGTTTATAGCAGGTGTTGTCTGCATAAGTATAAGTTACCTTTGTGTCATACTCCTATCAAACCTAATTTACTTACCTCTCAAGGAATTGGTGTCTTTGCATATGGGTTGCTTGACCGCATGTTTAAGAGGTTTGTATCATTTGGTATCAAAGATTGGATCTATTAATCATGTTATATCTTTTTATTTCTTTTTATATATATATATACCTTCCGCGTCAATTTTTCTTTGTGTTGTCTTTATTTCGGGTCTAATCTTGTTTCAAATCAATTTTGGTCAGATTCTCTTCTTCCTATGTTATTCTTGATTAGTTATGTTAAATTGAGTCTTTTAGGATTAAAAAAAGGGTGTCATATTACTCTTTCTTTCCATAATTTCTTTTTAGAGTAAAAAAAACTCAAAAAATGTTATGTAGGATAAAAGGGTTTGTTTCGCTTTTATTTTGTGTCCACTTAACAATCCATATTGTAATTGTGTCAAAATTGATATTATGGTTATTTAGGGTGAAATCGCATGATATATCAATTTTCAACTCATTTGGAAATCATTTGGTTTAGGTTCCAAATTCAAGTTTTAAATAGGCTGATTCGCGTTAATTTCGCATCTATATATCAAATCAAATCAAAATTAAATATCAAACTTGATATTTTGGTTTTTTTGGCGTGAATTTGCTTTAAATATCAAATTTTAGACCATTTGGAAGTTCTTTGGTTTAGGGTCCTTTTTTTGGTTTAAAGGGGTTTGTAGCGTTCGTCAATTGAAAGTCCATGTAATTTTGGGTCAGTTTTCAGTCCTCAGTGTCTTCTTACTTTCTTTACTGTCATTACCTTTTGTTTTAGGTTCTAATATCAAAAGCATAAATGCAAAGGGACTATTACAATAAGGATTTCATGTATTCTGATGAGGTATTACGGTGAAAGAAGATGAGGATTTAAAAAGACAGGTGGTATCAAAGGAGGAGAAATAAAGAGATTAGTGCTCTTAAAAAAGAAACTAAGAGTCTATCCCGTATTCTAGGGGAGATTCAACAAGAACTTGATGTGTTAACGGCATTAGTCGATGCCCAGCAAGCTTTAGAAAGAGAGGAGAAAACACACCACAATAATGATAGACGAAAGAGAAGGGTTGCTACCTTCATCCAAAGTTCTTGGTAACGATTATTGCTACGAAAAGAACTCTAAAGGCTTCAAAACGAGGCTAAAACTTTGGACCTTATCCCAACTAATGATTTGAGGATGATTCATCTTAAAAAGAGATTGAATGATATGACCCGTGCAACAAAAAAAACAATCAGATTTTTTTCTGACATAAAATACGCAATTGTTCAGTTTCACATAAACAATCATAATTCTTCATTCAAATGTTGGATTAGGCTAACATTTTATATGAAGCCTCCTGACATGTTGTCCTATCCTAGGTTAAAAGTTCAGGTCAATCTGAGCTCGGAAAGGCATTACAATACTGGTCAACAAAGGTTATGTGAATTTTGTTATTTACTTTCTTTTAACTTGTGAACTTCCTATTTGACTATGATTCTTTTTCTACAAGGATGTGGCATCTAGTTTTGAGAATTTTCTAGTCTTGCAAGGATATTTAATGGGTTATAACATAGTTTTTGTGTGTAATATGGACTTCATATTAATATGGAATTCTTATAGTGTATGGAAACAATTATTATATCCATATTATAGTAAGAATCTATTATGAAATAAGTTTTCAAGTCAGCTAAGAATACTTTGCAAACAAGGAAACTAAAGAGGATGCAACTTCAAATTTGACTCTCCTAGCTTATATGAGACTTCTAAAAGGTAACAAATCTGATCATATCATACTCAGGATATTAAATTTGGATTTATTATTGTTTTTTTTCTTAGTTTAGGGTTTATTTATATTATTTGAGTTCAATTATAAATGAGCATAATATGTGTTCACATAAGGGATCCATTAGGGTTTGTTTCATCTACAGTCAGTATAAATAAAGCATAACCAGACATGTAAGTTCGACAATCCAGATTAATAAAACTTCTTGTTTGTCGCACGTGTTGTGTGTTGATGGGATAATCTCTCTTCATTGGTTCTCTAAAGAACTGAAAAATAACTTATCAAAAAACAACTAACTTCGTGGCATAATCCTTATACTTCTCATTCTTGAATCAATATTCATTGGGTGGGGGTTTTTGTTTCTAATAGTGTTAGTGCCTAAGTACAAGTTATCTTTATGTCACACTCCTATCAAACATGATTTGCTTGGCTTTTTGGGAATTGATGTCTTTACGTCTGGGTTGAATGACCGCGTATTCAAAAGGTTCGCATCATCCTCTTAGAATTAAGACGGTGATCTTAGAAAAAATATCATTAAAATTGATTATACCTCAAAGGGAAATAGAAATGTACTATGGTCTATGACTAAAAATATAAGTTTCTTATATATAAAGTAAATTGTTCAAAGTAAATATGTTTTCTATTCTCTAGGTTCTTCCTAGAGCGATAGCCCATCAGCCTTCCAAGGATGGGATGGATTCACTCCCCCTAGTGTGATTGCACATTTACTTTGGAAGGAATCAAACATCTTCCTAGTGCTACAACATAATTTACATTGAAATGAATTGAGATAGTTTCCTTTGTGTAATCGCAGATCTCTTTAAGGATAGGATAAACATTGCCTCATAAACATGGATGGATATAGTCTCCCTAGGGCGATAGCCTTCATCCTTCCATAAATGGAATGGATTCACTTCCCCTAATGTGATTGCATATTTACTTTGGAAAGAATCAAACATATCCCTTATGCTATGACACAATTTATCTTGGAAGGGATTGACATGATTTTCCTAGTACAATCGCATATCTCTCCAAGATTGGGATAAACATTGCCTTAGCAACAGAGATAGATACGGTCTCTCTGAGGTGATAGCCCCTCAGCCTTCTAAGGATGGGATGAATTCACTCGATCTAGTGTGATTACACACTTACTTTGGAAGGAATCAAATGTCTCCCCAGGGCTATGACACCATTTACCATGAAAAGGATTGACATGGTCTCCTTGGTGTAATCACACATCTCTCCAAGAATGTGATAAACACTACCTTAGCAACAAGGATGGATACGGTCTCCTCAGGGTGATAGCCCTTCAACCTTTCAAGGATGGGATGAATTCACTCCTTTTAGTGCTATTGCACATTTACTTTGAAAGGAATCAAATATCTCTCTAGTGCTACGATATAATTTACCTTGAAAAGGATTAATATGGTCTTCCTAATGTACTCATAAATCTTTTCAATGATAGGAAAAACACCATTACAATAGTAAGAATAGGTTCCATTCACCCGATACACTTACTCTTCCTCCAAAGATAGGACAAACAAGGCCTTAACAAATATGTTGTGTTCTTCTAAAAAAGATAACCATAAGCTCCTTCACATATTAAATTTTAAGTTTCTCAATACAACTTACTACCTAAAGGCTTCTTAACAACCTATTATAGATATATATAAACTAAAAAGTGGAAGCCAACAAGATCTCTTCTCGATTCCAAGAAGGAGGTAGAACCCTTCTAAATCTTGTTAAGGTTAGATGATTTGAAACTTAAAAACTAGAAATGTTTAACTAATTACAGGCGTTGGACCTAAAAATATTTAATTAAGTATGAGTTTTATACCCATAAATGCTTAAATAAGAATGGGTGTTGGACCAAGATAAAATGTCTATAAGAACTCTAGACCCTTACAACTCAAAATTAATAATGAGATAAGTGAATTCTATAAAAGAGAAATGATGTACATGTTACAAGAATAAATCCCACAAGATCGGGACTACTATGTGTGTGTGAATAGGGGTTTAATAATCTAGCTCAAGCTCCTCGGCTAGATATTCCTACACTAGGTAGCAGCGACCCTAACTAGGAACACGTCTGCAAAATCTAAAACCAAGACTCTATAAAAGGCTACATGGAAAGCCACTTACATTCCCCCTAGACAGGCTGAAGAAATACATGTTGAACATGACAAGAAATAACCTATCTCTCACCATCTCGTTCAAAGCCACTGACCCTCTAAACAATTCCTAGAACTCCTCAAGAGATTCCCTTAAAGCCTCTAGTTTAGCCTGGGAACGTTGGGTTTCTTTCATTGCAGTAGTAAGCTTAACCAGCAGACTAGCTTGAGTGGTCCTTCTTTCAAGAATCTCCTATCTTAGAAGATCCAATTGGTTATAGGCAACCTAAAGCAATTTTTCACTAGAGCTCAACTAAAAGGAAATGCCCTATAATTGGTCTTTTAGCATAGAATATGCCACCTCAAGGCTCTACAGTTCGGCCTTTATAATAGTTTTTTCCCTTTTAAGTTGTTTAAAGGCAGCTTGATTTTCCATTTTCGCAACCACGACCTCTTTCACATGACTATTTTCAGCTACCCAGCATCTCCTAGAATGGAAGAGCATCATGAAACCTAAAAACAAAAGGATCATTTATGTTAAATGCCATTTGGCTAATTAAAGCCAAGTGGCGATGAAAGCTTTCATCAGACATCATAGAGATGTCTGACGCGATAGTGAGGATCCTTTTCAACACTTTCACCACCTTGAGGTCAGTCTCTCTAAGACCCAACTTTCAACCAACAACAACCTTCATGACCCGTCTCTTTTCATCCTCTAAGGAGGGAAAATTGAAGGTAACACCGTTAAAAGCCAAATAGGAAAAAACATCCTTGAACTCCTCAAGGCCAACCCTAATAGAAGACCCAATTGCTTCTTCCTCTACCAGTAGAACAAGAAAATAAGGCAAAGAAAATTCCACTAGGGGAGCCTCAATAGATGAGACTGGAACATAGGATTCCATCATGGTATAAACCCTCTTCTTTTTAAAGCAAGTGATAGCACCAATAATCATTGTAAGAGAAGTCAAATTTGCTTCTTTCCTAGCTGGGGGGAAATCACTACCCTAACTTCTATGAGGGTTATGGCTCCCACCGTTGTCTCCTCAAGGATAGAACCCTCAGTAGGAGGGAGTTCACCAATTATAAAGGGGTAGTCCTCCATCACTTTTTCATCGCTACCTCCATCAGCGATAAGAGACAAAGACCTTTTGAGTGAACTCTTTTCCACAAACCTTCCTGAACTTTCTCCTTCTTCTTTAGCTATGAGTCCTACTAAGAAATAAAAACACAACAAAGAAATGAAAAAATGAATTTAGATGCAAAGAAACAAAAAGATAAGAAAAGCAACATACTATGCAAGGTAGCCTAGCAGTATCATATGGCCATATTACTAACTTCGTATTTAGTTGAAGTCGAGGCCAATACAACATAGGTTTTTTCCTCATTTGAGCTAAGACAAGGCTTGTTGTTTACTTCATAGGGGGGACCGTCCAGTAATAGGAACATCCCTAGACTTCTTGCAACCCCTCTCTATGATTAACTATCTTATTGTATCATACTACCAATCATCTCCTCCTCCACTTCTTGACATGTGGTGGCTTTCCAGACAACATCCCCTTCATGGTGCTAGTGGGTCTATTGGCGAAGGTAAAAAAACCAATGCATGTCATTGCCATCATCAGTACCAACATCCAATTGGTAACGGTTTTTTAAAATATTAATCGTAGGTTTGAGCCCAAAGAACTTGTAAAACTTTTCAAATAAGGACAAAATTATCCACCTATTAGGATGCAACTGACCTAAACCCAGCTTGTAGTAACTAAGCACATCATTTGTGAACCCTTAAGAAGGGAAAGAATACCCCATTACATACATATAGATAAGGTAGTGATTTCAAAGTAACTTTAGGTGGAACTTAGGATCTATTGGTTAATACGCTTAGTAGAGATAGGTATTTAAGCCACATACTCTCTCTATTAGTTGTGAGGCATATATTTTTTTTTCTTCGGCATAATGTTACTGAGAATATCATCTTTAGGAGTCTGAATCAACCTCCCTCTATCTTGAACATCTCTAACAGTGGCAGGAGAATAACTCTTTGAAGAAGGGTTGCTCGCCTCCCCACCAGAGAAAGATGTTGATGTACCACCTTTTTTGTTCTGGGACCTAATCTAATAGGCTCTTGTCCCCTACCATTTGTTTTAGGCTCTAGTTGAAACTTGAACTCCTCTTCTGGGGTAGGAGCACCTCTCTTTTTGGAGACAGATCGAACATTTCTAGTGTCCATTTATTCTATTTAAATGAAAGAAAATGAAAAAGGTTTTGGTAAAGGTAATGCCTGAAGTGGGTTTTTCTCCTCTCAGATTCAAGTATAGATGATTTGGGACCTCTTTGTATGAGCAGTTTTTCAGAAATCACAAAAAATGAAAGTAAAATAAAAGTCAAAAAACATGAACAACTAGGGTTATAAAGAAAAATTCTTTTCATTCCCACCATAAGATGCAAAACCTTTCATGTCATCACAAATCTCAAAAAGTTTACTCAATTACTACATTGAAAGCTAGTCACCATTTTATTTCTCAAGGAACATCTCCTCCGTGTAAGATGAGCAACCTAGACTTAAGGATCCCAAATGACACACAAGGTCTTATGGAGATGGTAAAAAGACTCTCATCTACTACTGATAGAGACTCTCAAAATCTTTATGTATAATGCATAAATATATTGAGGGGCTACTAATAGATCAATGTTTTTTTCTTTTTTACCTAGATCTTTTTTTCTAAGGAATGACTAAAGATAGGGTGATAACCCTACCTTTTTAGGCTTAGCCAAGTGTTGGGCGTAGGCATAAGTGGGTCTAACGAGCTATCAGATCCACCATCTCTAAGCTCAATCAAGCGCTGAGCCCATAATTTTTTTTACTCCATAATTGGACTATAAGTTAGAGATTTACTCCTTTACAAGTCAAAAGATATTTTACTTCTTAACAAGTTAAAGATATTTTAATTATATTTTTTCTCCTTCCCTTATAAAAAAAGAAAAAGAAAAAAAAAAGACAAGCCATATAGCCATAAAAAGGGCCATGAAAATCCTTCAAAAAGGTTTGATTTTTTCTTCAACTCCTTATGGATATCTATTCTTATAATTCTTCTATAAAATATGATTGTATTTTCTCTCAAACGTTATTTACTTAAACATATGAGAGTTCAAGTTTATCAAATGTGACCTTTTACAAGGATCAAGCACTAGTCACTAGCTACTAGTCACTTTGGTAAATTAGATTACCCGAATCAAAAGTGTCAATGAATATTTTGATGGTGAATAAAAGATTAATTTTTTAAAAAATAAAAATTTATTTGTAGGTAGAAAATAAATTAAAATAAAAGGAAGGACCAGATTTAACAAAATAAAAACTGACCCCATTTGAATATTGGTATAGAAAACTTCAATTTACTCTCTAAAGTTGTACTTTATCTATTATTTCATCAAGAATGAAAGATATGTCATTTGCCATAAATTACAACGTGTCATCTGTTTAGACAAAGATTATTGGAGCAACTCCTTTTAAAAACATAATCAGCCATATGCTCCTAAGCTTTCTCATTCCTAACGTGCTGGACCTAAGAACGATTGACCTCTTTTTTTTCTTTTTTTTTTACTTTTGATTAATTCTTTTGTTTAAATTTTAATTAAAAGCATCTGTCTCCTTTTCTTTTCATTAATTATTTTAATTTGCATTTTAATTAATAGTCTTTTTTAAAAATCTTATTTAGTTCACCCTTTTAAATAATAAATAATATTTTTAATTTTGTTCTTTAAAATTATAATACCTCAAAGAGATTATTGTAATATACCTTTAATTATTATTTTTTCCTTTTATAGTTTATATAAATAAATTATATTCTCTTGATTAATTTATAAAAATAAACTTAGCAACTAGAATTAACCTCTAACATAACATTAATAAAGAGTATAAATTAAGAAGGAATGTAGTGGTTAAATATTTTTGTATGCATTTATTTTTTTAATTAGTGTTAACACCTCCTTTTCGATTTATTAGTTCATATTTTTTTTTATTTTATTAAACATAAACAACCCTTTCTATTTCTCAATTAAAAAAACAATAATATTCAAAAATACATTTTATAATACTAATGCCTTTTTCTCTTTCATTAAAAAATAATTTAAAATTCTAATTGCAGGAGCACGGGCAGTAGAACTGAAATATTCTTATAATGTATTGATAGATGGAAATTGTAAAATGTGAACGTAATAAAACAAGACAGGTGTTAAAGAAGTTTATGGCATGACTTTTGACGTGAAAGCCCATCATAAAAACGTACATAATAATAATAATAATACGAAAAGAAGAAGATTGATTTGATATCAGAGCGAAAACTGCAACTTCAACTCCATTTCTTGTGCAGTCAAACATCCATCCAACCAAAACAGATTCAAATTTGAAAAGAAGGAGGAGGAGGAGAAACATTAAAGACAAGTAACAGTGGCTACTGGCCATAGCCCTTTTGATTTTCTTTGCCTATATATATAAGTAGCATCAGCATTAGGAATGGTTCAGGTGGACAAGCTTGATGGAAACCAAAAGTCATCGTCTTCGCTTTAAAGCTGCTGATGCAGTGGGTACCTGACACCAGCTGCCAGTACTCTTTGCTGTTCCATCTGCTCGGAAATTAACGATACAAGTCATAATTATAATAATGTTTCTGTTGGTCTCCATCAAGACAAACACTGCAAAGTGAGAAACGAAAAGATCTATAAAGTGTTGGAAATGTTAGCAGTGTACTTGGAACAGTTCGTGCAACTTGTTCTTGAGGTAGCAGTACTCGTGCTCCAGCAACTCCAAAGCTCGCAAGCACCTGAATTAACAAACTCAAAACATCTCTGGTTAGCTACCTGCAATCTCTCTCTCTCTCTCTCTCTCTAGGTCGCATGTGTGCGTGCACTTTAGGGGAGTAGGTAAGAAAAAAGAAATGAGCTCGAATAAAGAGGAGGGAGGGGGGCCCTACCCAGCACGGTTGTTTTGTTCAGAAGCGGCGCGAAAGGCAACGCACACATTCCTGACTCTTTTGGCACCAATACTGGAGCTGCTTCCCATGAACTGATTCAAATGGATTCCCATCTTCTTGTAGTCAGAGAACTCTCTATCCAACCTGCAATCGCAGCACTCATCAGTTTTGCACTGCACACCCCATTAAAGCAAAGCTCATTGGAGCAAGAAAGAAGAAAGGGAGTAGTAGCAGGAGAGGGGAGGAGGATATGATTACAAGAGGCCCCTCAGATTACGTAGAAGTTTCTCGGACTCATGGAAGTAGATGTTGACAACTTCGGATACGAAATTTGGGGAGCTTTCATCTTGAAGCTGCTGGAGCTGCAAGAATTGCTCGTCTAGCACTCCCTAACACAGCAAACCCAAAATTGGTGTCATGAGCTCTTAAAATGAGAGCAAATTTTAAAGAAAATTTGTAAGAAACATGGAAAGGTGGTGACACAGAGACGGAGGTTACTTACCTGGTGGAATAGTATTGCCAGCAAACGGCTCATATCGGCTCGTAACCGATCCACACCCCACCCAAGCATCCACAGAGGAAGACCCGTTTTGGCTGCTTACTTGGTTGATCCCACAAGGAGCTGAAATTCTTTATGGCTAGGAGTAATTCCTAGAACACAGTTTGCATTAATCAAATACGTGCAGGGGTGGGTTTAGCTTGCTAGGGTTTTATCTGGTTTTTGTAGGTATGCATGTATTCAGGGCCTGAAGTTTGGATGACAACTATTTAAAGGGTGCTGCTGCCTCCCACCCCAACACATGCTACAGTAACTACTAAGAATTTTCATTTGCTAATGGTAAATTAATTAATTAACTATTCATCAAATAGAATATGTTCTCAAACCGAGGCGAAAGGCGCATGTATAAATATATTAACTCCTCCTTAAACATACCAAGTGTTAAAAACATCTTTATTCAATGTTTACGCTCTTCCGATCTCTTCTTCTTTTTCCATGAAATTGTTTAGTGCGTTATCAAGTACTACTACTTGGATCGATTCAGATTGTTTCGTGTTTCTTTCTTTCAATTTTTCTTCATGTTCTTATATAAACCAAAGAATTTAAAGTGAATTCACTATGGAGATACGTTAAAGATGACGAAACTTTTGACTAATCGTACGTTGAACTTTTTCATTGTTTTACTTTAAAAATTAAATTAAAAATCAAAGGTAAGATTAATGCCATGAATATTTTGGTGAGTTTTAAAATAGGAAACTTTATAAGGTTTTATATCTATAATATTCAAATGTGTCTAAAATATATTTTTATTTATAATCATTATATCATATGTACAATTATGTTTGACACACACAAACATGAAATTGAACATCTAATATAAATCAATTTTAAAAATATAAATTTGTCATATATATCCTTGTAAAAGATATATATATATATATATATTAAAAGCCCCTTAAATAAAAATCTCAGGTACAAATTGGTTAATAGTTGAGGGTTTTGGAATGAAGATTTTGATATTAGATTTTATAAATGGATAAATCTTTTTGTAATGGAGTTTTGGTAATTATCCAGAAAGTTGTTTTTTTTTAAAACAACAATATTCTGAAGAAGTTTAAACCTTTGAAAATATTGTGTAATTTGAACATGACAGATTAAATATCATGATTTGTCCAATTTCGACAATGACTAATTAATTAAATAAATTCCAATCTCAATTTCCACTCCAGACCAAAAGGAGCATCAACTTTTTAAGCCCCTTCTTTGTGGTGGCATGAACTTATCTCAGGCATGGAAAGTGAAGGCACGTGGCGCAAGTGAGTGTGTGGCAGAAATATATTTCTGTTAGTATTATATGGAGGAGGAGGAGGAGGAGGAGGACGGAGGGCGTGCGGTGTGGTCCTTATCGAGGTGAATGTGGGGTATCTACCGGACCATCCCCTACAAACTAAAGGTATGGGGAGGTGGTGACCTGTTGCTCCCGTTCCCAGTTGCTTCGCGTGCTGCCTGTTTTGGCAGGCTAGGGCGGCGTTCCGCCCAACTTCTTGCCCGACAACTGCCTGCAGCCGGTTGCTTGTCAGTCACCTCAGCACACACACTACTCTAAGAATTAAACAAAAAAATAAAATAAAAAATTGAAGAAGCAGAGAAAACTATTTACAACTTTTTTGTACATGTTGCCAAAATGACCCTATTACACCTGGGCTAACTTCTTACCACCATTCACTTTTTCTCTGCCTTTGCTTTTCTTTCTCGAGAAAAATGTTGAGTGCAGAAAAAAAGGAGCCCAAAAAACAAGGCTTTAGCTGTGGTGTGTGCAGTACAGGTACACTTTCTAGATGCTACTGATGACAAACTTGAAAAATATTTTTTTTCTGAAATTATCACATTTAATTAAAAATATCAATGAAATAACATGGTTAAAAAAATATTGATAAAGCAGTATAATTTGTATATATTACAATTACAAAATATAATTTTTATAGCTTTTTGTTATCAAAATATCAATACCATTTAAAAAATTATTAAATAGACAAGAGAGATAAGAGGAAAAAAAATCAAAAATTCATAGAAACTTCAATTATAACACCACGTAACCTATTCAAGTGATTGTTAGTGGCCCTTTATAATATCGTTTATATTTATTTCATCGAGATTTTTTATGATATTAATAATATTGTAATCAGAATTTCAATATATCTCAAATATTTTTTTCTTTCTCGTCCATCTCTCTCTCCTTTTCATTTAATATTTTTTAAATAATGATGCTATTCTAAATAGAAAGGTATTTCACACGCGTGATAAGTATAAACCATGTGAGTTCAACTTTTTTTTCTTTTTTTTATCCAAACTATTTCACCAATTTTTTCAAAACAAAATTAGCCTGTGAGGAATTTGGGTCTGGCTTGCAAGATTTTGTCTTTGTTAATGTTATTATGACTCAGATGATGATAATGATGTTTACTTTTCAAAAGGGAAAGTGATGGTTATTTGGACACAAAAGTCAGGGTATGGTTTGCTTGCACACAAATAGAGGTCTCTCTCTCTAATTGCTCCATCAAGTAATCCGGATTCATATGATTTAATTTTTTTATATATATGATTAACTGCAAGCTTGAATATATAATTGGAATTATTCATTCTTTTTTTATTTTAAATTATTTAATTATGTACCTATATAAACTTTATAGTACGTCACTCCTAATATTTACATTCTTCCACACAAAAAAACCACTTATAATTACAGTTTACTTCAATTTTTTATAATGTCATGTTAGAAGACATTAAAGAGGCATACTACTATTACTAATAATAATAATAATAATAATAATAATAATAATAATAATAAAGTCATGAGAGATATAGTTTAACCGATCAAATTCTAGGATCATCAGTTCGAGTCTTACAAACCTTAAAGCTACTAGAAACTTATATGGTCATTAATTTTATAGCTCGTGGGATTAATCGAGGTGCTAACAAGCTGTCACGGATACCCATGTTAATAAAAAAATAATAATAAATTAAATTAAATTTTTCTATTTGAAAATTTACCCATTTACCAATCCTTCCTTCTCCTACTTCTATTTGAATTATTCACTGCTAACATATTACTCCTTCCATAGCCTAACATTAACAACATGCAAGTTTGACCTATCTTTATATAAAAAGCATATTTTTATTTTTCTTAGTTTTGAAAATTCAAATAAAACAAAAATTTAATAAAAATCTCAATCAAAAGAAAACCAAAAGAAAATATTTTTAAATCTCTATGATAATCTCATTATTAAAGCTAAAAAAACCTTTCAAATACAATAATTGATACTAAAACAAATTCACTAAGTTACAGTAATACTTTTATAAATAATCATTTAACCCTAGATCAAATATTTATATTTTTTTGTATGAAGTTGTGAAATCTTTTCAGAGAAATAGGCTAGGGGCGAGCAAAAAAACTGAATAAACCAATTAAAATTTTAAAAGAACCAACCGGTTCGGTTCGGTTTCGGTTTTATAAATCTGAAACCGATCAAACAAAACTAAACCCAAACCAAAAAAATTAGAAAAAAACCGAGCCAAACCAGTTTGAACCAGTTTTGTTCTAAAAAACCAAACCAAAATCGATCGGTTTGAACCGGTTTTGGTTCGATTTCAGTTTTTTTTTTTTAATTTGGTTTGGTTACTTTGTTTTATAAAAACTGAACTGAAAATGATCACCCATAAAATAGGCTTTCCTAGACAACAATTTAAGCTATGGACATTGAGCTTGAATATATATTCTTTTCTCTTTAAGATTAGTGTTTCTTTTATAACAAATATTTCTTTATCAAAATCAGTAAATATAGGATGATAAATAATATATAGTAAAGAAAAAATGATAGAAAAAATATAAGAGAGACTGTTTTTTGTCTGTGAACTTTTATAACGCTTCGTAATTTCATGGCAATTTTAGTATCTTTTATTGTGATATACGTGTAAAAATGGGGATGTTTTCTTCTTCTAGAGTCGACCACATATGTGATCATTCTTATTCATTATACTTATTTCAATTATATATTTCATGAGTGTTTACTTATAGAAAGTATTTTTTATTTTATTTGCAAGGTCACTATCATATCCCAAATATTTAATAACTAGGTCCACAACATGTTTGTTGTACATTTTCTCACAATCCTATAAAATTCAAACTTAAATACATATAATAATTTGTTTATAAAATACTCATTAATTTATACATTGCAGGAACTTCTTCAACATAGAAAGTTGGGTAGCTCAACAATATTTTATGTAGAATATTCAGAACCTTCAGATAAAGATACTTGAAAGCATATAAGATCACGAAAAATTATACTAAACGTTTGTATTATATGAGAATTAATTTAGAGACGTGTTAGTGTAGGGACCAAATTGAACAATTAATGTTATTAAAAAGAGAGGAATGCAATTAAGTACGGCTAAACTGTTCAAACCTCCCATGAATTTAAGGTTATTTGGGTTCTCAATTATTTCAGGTTTAGCCTTTCTACACCTAACTAATTAAGTCATTTTGTTATTTTTATATGCAAAATATGGAGAGAAAGTTGAAAGAAATAACAAATTAAGGATTATTAACATTGGAGTGCTGGATCGATTATCAACAATTTGTTTTACAAAGAGGAGGTTTAATTAAAGAGATGAATCAGTCGTAATCTCTCATTTGTTGGCAAAACCATATATAAGCTAATTTGTTTTACATTATCCTAAAAATAGAAGGTGGTACGTTTATAAAGGTGGATCTTGACAATTTATGAACAAATGTGTACATGTCCTGAATATCAATTAAAGATTAAGAGCATATGAATTATTAAAGTGAAAATATTCACAAAAGATTTACAATATATTGTTATAAATTATGGTTTCCAAGACTTACAATTTTCATAGGCATCCAAATTGTAAATCCTGGCGAGGCTGAAAAACTAAAAAGATTTTAATATATTGTTATAGAGTTACCATCAACTTTAAAACTTAGAGCTGAAAAGATTAAAAGAAATATGTAGTAGTTATTGTTTTTAAAAGTATTTTTTATTTAAAATTATATTAAAATAATTATATTTTTTAAAAAATATATTTTAAATATTTAAAAATTATACACCCTCAAATTAACAATTATATAAAATTTTAATTATCTTAAAATTTATAAATCTCGAAACTCAAATTAATAATTTCAAAAAGTAAAAACTTAAAACATGATTATACCTATAATGTTACATCAATTTCACTATTATCCGTTTCTGCCCGGTTGAAAGCACTTTATAATTTAAAGTATCATGGAAAGAGGTCGAGACCTGGAATAAATTAGTTTATTTAATTATAATAAGAAATGTACTATGAAGGTACACATGCGTTATTCTACTTCGTAGCAATCGATTGCACCTATATCGTCTGAAAACCGTACAACACTCACAAAAAGAAGAAGCCTTCCGAGCTATTAGTTAATCACCCTCTTGTATTTTTGTCTCTATATAACCTCGACAAACTCACTAGAAAAGCATGCCTTCTAATGACGTCTGCAAATTCTATTCGTTAATTAATTATACATACAATACATCATGGGTTGTCAGATTATTATCATATTTATCCAATTAACCTTAGATTTTTTTATTCCGATGAACCTTTCTCTGTTGATTAACATGTGTTTGACACAAAATCTTTTCACAATTATCTTTTTAAAGTATTTTTTAAAAAAATATATAATATATATATATATATATATATATATATATTTTGAAATTAATTTTTGATATATCAAAATAATATGAAAACATAAAAAAATTAAAACAAAAAAATCCATTTTTTTCAAAAACATTTTTTAAATGAAAAAAAACAAATAGGCTCTAAAATAATTAGGATAAAACCCAACTCCCCAGTTTGTTTTATTTTTTTTTTAATTTTATTTTTTATTTTTTTTTCTACCACCTAATCATTTTTAACTTTTTTTTTTCAATTGAATTGTTCTATATTTCATTTATTTTAAATTGATCTCCATAATTTATTTAAATTTACTATTTATAAAGTTATCGCATTCTCAAACAAACATTTTGGTATTTAGTTAATACTAAATTTTGTGAGTGTCTATTTTGATTGAATCCATTTTATCCTTCAATATTTCAATGATTTTCAATTGTTCTTCGTAATTTGTTTCGACTTGATGTATATAAGGTTGTCGCAGTCTCAAATAAACATCTTAATATTTGGTTAGTTTTTAATTTTACGAGTTTCTATTTTATTATCATATCATTATGTAAAAGTAGTTTTAAAAAAGAGTTATTAAACTCATTGGAGTTTACAATTGGATCACAAGGTCGGAGTGTTAAGTCGTGAAACCCGAGTCAATTCAAAATGTCACCATCTCAAATTAAAAAAATGTCATCTTGAATTTTTTAAAGTCAAATCACGTTTTTTACTAGTTATACATATTGTCTTTGGACTATCCAAGTTGACTGGGACATATCGGGAAAACTCACTTGTAAGTTAATTTTAAACTCATGTTATTCAAGGAGTTAGGTCGAGAGGTTTCAAAGGTGACCGGCTAGGTTAAGCTCTTTTTTTTTTCCTTTTATTATTTTTTTACCCTTAAATTTCATCATCCGATCCTTTTCTTTCAATTAAATCTTTTTTTTATTATTATTTCATCTTCAATATTTAGTTGATTTTTGAATTGGTTTTCATAATGTTTTTGGTTTTTTTTTATGAAGTTATTATAGTCTCTAACAAATGTCACAGTATTTGACTGGTGCTTAATTTTACGAGTATCTATTTTTATTATCATATCATTAAGTAACAAATAGTATATAAATGAAGTTGTTAAACCTATTCAAGTTTATGATTCGAGTCGTGGGTTTGATGGGTTAAGCTATGAAGCTCAAGAAAATACAATATATCATCACTGTCTCAATATTAAAATAAAAAAGATGTCATTTTAAATTTTTTATTAAAGCCAAACCACACTTTATACCAATCATCTCGGTTACTTTTGGACCTCCAAGTCGACTAAATCATGACAAGATAATTCTCACACGGGTTAATTTTAAACCCGAGCTTGACAAGAGTTACGTTAAGAGGTTTCAAAGTTGGCACACTGAGTCGGGTTTAATAACAATACCAAATAGTTTCATGTGACCTACACATTTTTTTCATGTTTAAAAAAAAAACTTCATCTGACTTGTAGCATAACACAAACCAATAAACTAGTTGCATCTAAAAGAGTTAGGACACCAACTCACCTCCTTCACTGTTTATATGAATAGTTAAAAAGGTGTATTTTTTTTAAATTTTTATTATTTTCTCAGTTTTATCTTTTAACTTTTTCTTGATTTTGAATTTGTCTTCATAAATTGTTTTGATTTGCTTTGTTTGAAATTATTGTAATATAAAACAAATGTCTTGACATTTGATTTATATGTAATTTTATGAGCATCTATTTTTTGTTATTGTATAATTAAGTAAAAAAAATTTTAAATAAAAAAAGTTCTTAAACCTAGTGGAGTCCATACCCTGAATTATGGATTTTAAGGGTTAAGACGTGAAGCCCAGGTCGATCCAATATGTCTTCATTCAAATATTAAAATAAGGTCATCTTGAATTATTCTTTTAAATCAAATCATGTTTTTTACTGGTCTTTCATGTGGCCTTAGTACCTATCAAGTCGACTAGATCATGTTGGAACAACTCTCAGACAATTTAATTTTAGAATAGCAAGGGATGTATGCCTTTATCTCCAAGAAAAAAAAAACCACCTAGGAAAATTTGTTATAGAACCATCATTTCAGAACTATCTCATTTTGATCAAACAACTAAGCTTTGATCAATTTATTTTTGAATCCATCAATAACTCTGGTAAAACCCTACAAATAGACCTTAGAAAATGAAAAAAAAAAAAGAAAAAGAGGAAAAACATGGAGAAACACACTGTGAAAATATCTTGGTGTAAATGTTCAAGAGCCTAACAAGCTTTGGAAGGAAAGGATGGTGAAAGGGAAAGAAAAATAAAGAAAAGGAAAACAACAGTCTATACCCAACAAACTTGAAGAATGTATAACCATGTAAAAGTTCAAGGTTGGAGTTTATGTGGCCTGCCTATTCATGCTTTCTTGATATTTAAACCTTTTTCTTATTTTTTTTTATGTTGCTTGAGCTTATTTTGTATTTTTTTGATTTGATTTTGTTGTTGGAATAATTTGATGTTTTTCGGTAGAATTTGTTTTGTTTTTGTTCTTATTTTAAGCATGCTTTAGATTGCTCAAATTTTCGTTATGATAGTATGTTTTAGTTTTGGTCAAATAATGTGTTAGAAAGGTTTGCACTGAGGGCACGATTCTTGATTTTGATTCTGTGTTTTTAGCCTAATAGCATATTGATGATGTATTTGAGATATTTTCATTGGTGTTTGAATCTGTTTTGTAATAAAATAGTAAGTTGTTTTTGTTTGTGGATTAAAGATTTTGAAAGCATGTTGATCAATTTGATGTCTTTTAGTGCAAGTTCATTATTTCTACAAGTATGTTTTGGCATATAGATGTTAAAAATATCAAGTTTTGAATCCAAATAGTATGAATATTTTGTTGTTTAGCTTTGGTAGTTTTGAACTTTGAAACTTCATGCATCTTATTGATGATTTGATGTTATTTGCTAGTTTTTTGGATTTAACTACGTTTAGTATTGGTAATGTGGTTTGTAAGGAACAAAAGTAGCATGTTTCAGAAGCCTAAAAGGCTAGTTCTAGGTTTTACAGTAGGCTGAGAATTTTTTGGATTGCTAGGTTTTTTGTTTTTCCATGTTCTTGGAAAGAACATTGCTGTAACCCTATGATTTGGACCAGCTTTGGTCCAATTCTTTGCACTAAACCATTTAAGCAATTGCCTAGTATATAATCTAGGGTTTATTTGCATCAATAAATAAGTTTCTAGGGGTATTAATCCTAGGGTCTTGGTTTTGAACCAAAACCTAATTTGATAAGATCGTATTTATTCTTTGATAATTAAAGTGAATGCATGCTAAATTATAGATCCTTGCATGATTTGTGTTTGTTGGGTTCTTGATGAATATTCTTTGTGCTTTTCACAATTTTAGTGTCTGATTAGTTTTTTTTTGTATAATTTTTTATATTTTGTGTTAATTTTGAACTTTAATTTTGTTTCAATTTAAATCTTTATTTTGGTTTAATTTTAGGTCAAACCTTGATTTTTGGTAATGTTTATAGTTGAACTAGTGGCTTTGGGTTGACCTATTCGATTTTGTTTTGAGTACTTAAAGCTTTGCTTGTTTGAATAATTTTTTTGTTATAGAATTTTTTTTGCCTAAAAAAATGTTTGGAAATCACACCTTGAAATTTATTTTGATAGTTTTATAGGGAAAGAAAAGATGGTTTTGTCAAACATGGCCTTACAGAAATAAATAATAACAAAAAGATAATAATAAAAAAAAACAATGATTTTGCTTCTTGCGTGTGACACAATCCTAATAAAAATTGTATGTTATTTATAAAAAGGCGAGATTTTTTTTTTCCATTGTTTTAGAATTTTTTTTGTATTTTTTTTTAAATTTACAATAAGTTTGTAAAATTCTTTAAATATTTGACCAATATTTCAATAACTCTAAAAACTTTAATTCTGAAAAATAAATATTAACATTCTAATATAAATGTTGGAACTCTGATATTTAAATACCAAATTGACTTAAAAATTCTCAGAATTATCTTGGATAATCACCAATTTCAATTAAGAGTATTTTTTCATTACAATACATGAGTTGTGGAAAACATTTTCACCTTCTAAAATAGGTGAACCTTGTCAGGACATTTATATGGATTCTTTCTATAATAATTTACCTGGGCATATAAGCCATTAATAAATTCAAAATGCCAGATTTATTTATGAGCGTAAATCTTTGTTCTGAATCATAGGCAAACCACCAGTTAGGAACCCATCAACACTTTTAAAACACATCAACACCACACAATGTTGCTTACTTTTGGTAAGGTGCGTGGAATGCTAATACATTTCCTAGCCACAACCAATCATTTACTCTATAATTTTAGATAAAACTAGTCCACTCGGGTTTTTTAGTGACCCTGAACCAAATAACTAGATGGTGACTTCTTGATCCTGATACCGCAACGTTATGCACAACAAGTTTTTATTTCAGATCATTTTTTAAATTGGTTTCGTTTTATGATTTCATCTTCTCTTTTTTTAATTAAATTTAATTCAGGTTCTTTTTATTGCTGATTTTTTTTGCTTTGACAAGTTTTAAAATTTATATTTTTAAATTGTCTCATAATAAACTTCTTGATTGGATCCGGATCTAGGGTTTTATGGTTGTGAGCTTTTTTAGATTTAACCAGGTTTAGGATGTTTATCCGGGTTCGCTTGGCTTTTACATATGTTTTTCAATTTGATCCTTTATGATTTTTTTAATATATAAAATCTTTATTTTTTTAATTGCTATTTATTTTATTTCAGATTATTTTTTTATTTTTTTCAATAAATTCCATCCTCCATGGATTTTTTCTATCAAATTTTATCATCATTCTTTTCTTTTTTTTGTTTTATTTGTTTTATTGATTTTGTAAGTTTTTTTTATTAACATTTTTCTATCAATCTCATCATTCAAAATTAAATTGGTTGAGAATTATGTTTTTAATTGAATATGGATCAAAGATTTTACTGGAAAGGACTTTTAGAGATTAGACAAGGTTTTAAAAGTTTGATGGGTTTTCCTTGTTTGTTTTTTCTTTTTCTAAATTGATGTTTTGTATCTTCTTTTTTTAACTTTTGTTTTGTTATTTTTTTTTGTTTGATTCTATTGGGTTAGCTCTTAATATATATATTTTTAATTTCACCCCTATTTTTTTTTAATCTATAAATAATCTATCATATTACAAATGATTTTTAATTTTACCGTCTATGATTTTTTAATCTTTCAAGTTTGGTCATAATTATTTTAATTGCATTTGTTTTTGTTTGGGAACATTGTTTTTAAAATTCATCCTCATTGCATTTTTTCCTGTCAGATTTTAGCCCTATTTTTTATTATTTTTTTGCTATTTGTTTTTTTTTTTTTTGCAAGTTTTTTTTATTAATAGTTTTCAACGATTCCATCATTTAAAATTAAATTGGATAATATTTAAGCTTTGTAATTACACTTGAGTCCATAACTTAACAAGTTGTAGCTTTTTTAGATTAGACTAGATTTACGAGGTTTGAAAGAGTTTGCTTGATTTTTTTTCCCTTTATTAAGATGATGTTTTCTGTTTTTCCCCCCCCTAAGTTTTACTTTTTTTTTTTGTTGGTTTTTCTTCAATTAAATTAGCATTGAGTTGTTTGATAATCTGAATAAGTTCAAGTGTGATTTTTTTAATTTTTTTTTATTGTTTTTTATCAGTTTTTTATTGTTTTTTTTATATTATTTAAATTAACAATTGAACAAATATCCTGGACTTGAATTCTTTATAATATATCATTTTTTTTTCATAAAAAATTATTTAGTCTGCAGTGAAGCAGAGGTAACCTATCTAATAATTTCTAAAGTCGTAAGGAAAATGAAAAGAAAATGCAATATATATCTCGATAAGTTGTCCTGTATCGTCATACATGCGAAGTTAGACAATGAAATTATTTGAAAATGATCATGTGTTAGCCTGAAATCTTGAGAAGCGAACCCAACAGGCAACTCGTTCGAATATTATATGAGATGGGAAGTAAGCATGCTTTGGAGTGATGTAAGCACGTTGTCTGTTCTAGGAAGCACTTTTAAGGAAGAATAATATTTAATATTTAACAGTATTAATAATAATATTTAACAGACTCCATCCATCATCGCCATGCTTTTGAGCTCCCGTGCTTATTTACTATAGCCATTATTATCTACTATCTGGTAAAAACAAAACATTCTTTTTTTGTCCTTTCTTTTCAGCTTTGATATTCCAAATGTCGGGAGAGTTTAATTTCTTCTTTGTTTTTAGACCCTAAAGCTTGAAGCACATTTTTTCTAGTGACTAACTAATCTTCAATGGAGTGGAAAACTCATGAGGCTAAGTTCTTTAATTTGATTATCAAGTAATACTATGTTTAATGACTCGTGGCTCGAGATTGTAACTGTTTCCTACTTAATTGACTCATAGTCGCGTACCTTTTTTTTTTAATAAAAAAATAAGATGTAAATAATATAATAACATGTTAACTTGATTAGAATTTAATTATGTAATAAATTGTTGGGTTCCTAAATATCATACAAGCAATGAAAATAATAAAATAAAATAAAATAATTTTTAAAAATCTCTGGGATCTTATTAGACAAATCTAAAGTTGTTTAGAAATTGTTGCAAGATCTGATCTTTAAAGGCTGAATTGTTGCAAATTACAATCCATCCAATAGTCCGGTCTTCAATAATAATTCACATAAATCATTAATAAAAAATATCTTAAATCCATATTTAAGAGATATGGATTTACTAAGTTTAGAGTATTAACTTTAATTTTATGATTTACATAGTTTTTCTATCTAATCGACAACCCCAAAATAATAAACTTAGCTTTATATTTATAGAAAATCCTAAAAACCCTATAGATGACAAAATATATATTTTTCTCTTAAATGATATCCATATATTATTTAAGAATAATTGTAGAAATTTAATCAATCAAGTCCTTACTTGATTATTTTAGGACTAGAACTATAATTCCCGAATTAAATACATTTCAATGCTTAATTTCTAAAATTATTTCTAATTAAGTCACACTTGATTAATTATATCAATTTAATTGATGACTAATGGTTCTCAATGTATGTGATCTATTAGATTCCTAATATGTTGGTAAAAATATAAATTATAATTATAAATAAATTAAATAATTTAATTTATTATTAATTCAATAATTAATTATTTTATATTTAAAGGTTAAGTGTATTATTGTCTAGTAACATGTCGTGATCTCCCAAATATTGAGTAAGTCATAAGTAGTTTGACTTAACTTTTCAGTGACCGGTTTTTTAGTGTAATTATGATGTCTTCATTATTATTGTTTAGATATCTTAGCATGGAGTGTGTCTACCATGTCAAATCATATTTATTCACAACATTATAGTCATTAATTATTTGAATAAAATTTGAAACTCTTTTCAAATCTCATTTCACGTTGTGCAAAGATTTAACAATCAATACTATTTGAGAACTTGTAGAATATTTAATCAATACTATTTGAGAGCTCGTGGGATATTTTTTTCTAATTCACCTAGGGTAGTGAATCCTCTTTTGATCATTCAAATACCTTTATATAATTTATGTTGTATCTAATGTCTGCCCATTTGTTACATTTAACAAGATAACATGTAATAAGATTAAAACATAACACTTTCTATATAAGATAACTTAGTGATTTCAAATCTTAGGATCACTTACACAACCGTCACGTGAGTTTTTTCATAAAAACAAGCGACATCTCTATATGAAATTCTAATGCGGGTCAGTTTAGTATACATGTCATTTGACAAATACCTACATATTAGTTCGAAGTATCCTTTATACCTCAATTTATAAGATCAATTTCTTTCTTTCATAAAGAAAAGAACATAATATATATTAGTATCAACAATTCTCATAAATATCTATTATTAAGAGAGCCTTAACCAGGAATATTTAGGAACAATACTTTGATGCAATAAAAATCTTATAGTTATAGTATCTTTATAATTTTTTTTGTAAAGTGTTTTTGTTTCATGAACTTCATCTTTACTCTAGATTCATTTATCAAACATTAAATTCATAAATTAAATATAAATGAATATTGAAAATAAATAATGCTTTTAATTAATAAAATTAAATATGTTCTATATGAATAAAATAGTGTCGTGTATACTGGCTAGAAGGCATATAAATCAATCTAAATTACATGTCAACACCGAAATCACCCTCCTTTTTATGAAAGTTGATGGAAAGTTCCTCCAATTTCCTTACTCCCATCCTAGTCTCTGAATTTAAAGTTTACTAGTCAAAATTTTCAATTTTAACCCTTTGAGAATTTTCTTCTGTACACATTGATGCTACCAATAAATTTTGAAGGACAATTTTAATCGATAAAAATCTAGCTTTTATTTTTTTAAGAAGTGTTGATATGTTTAGCGGCAAGGATCATGATTCATTAGCATAGTGTCCTCATTAAAATACAATTGAATAATATAACAAAATTTAAATTGTAACCAGAAAAGGGGATGAAAATTTGAGAAAACTAACCCGTGAAATAGATCTGTTAAAAAGAAAAAATAAAATCAAACCAATCCGTGTATGACATTGTTGGTAAGAACATGAAAAGAAAGAAGTGATATACTTAATCCACCCATTTTTTGCTTGTTTTACAGGTAGGTTCAAGCGTTGCAAGTGGCAATGTCACGTGTAGCAAACATGCTGCCACTATTCATCCATCCCAAGAGTCTTTCAATGTGCTTCCCGAGTCCTGAGTTCCTAATAGTCTCTCTAACCCGTTTCCAACATTTGGAATGGCCATTTTGCAAGTTTTAAAATTTTAATATGTGTTTGAATTTTTTTTTAAATTTGGATTTTTATTATTTGTAAACATGAAATTGTGGGGGTGTGTGAGTAAAATATAGTAAATAAATAAATAAATTATGTGTGTGTATTGTGTTTTCTTTTTATTACTTTTTATTTTGTGTTAAATAAATGATAAAAAAAGAAAAAAAAAGGATAAAAAGTTTTAATTAATTTTTTTTTAATTAAATATGGCCAACAATCCTAAAAAATAATATGAGCATTTATTTTAAAAAAATTTGAAATACTTTTGCATGGATTTTACAAGTTTGTAAAATTTCAAAGGATTTTGGATATATTTAAAAAATATCAGAACAAATTGTTTTTTTTTATAATATATGAGATTATAAATTTATCCGTAAAATATATTTATGATATTAAATAAAAAATAATTTATTTTTATATTGACATTAAAACAATTATGTTTTTAACCTGATGAAATAATGATCTTTTTACTGAAAATGACTTTTCTTTAATCTTAAACTGACCAACAATTAAAAAACATAATTTTTTCTTAGTTTATATTAGACAAATAAACAATGCATCTTATATCTCAAGTAAGGTATATTATGAATGTTAATACATTTTCTTTATGTAATTAATTTTTTTTTTCAGACTTTTATTTTATTTTTTTTACTAATAAAAAATAAGAAGTTCTTATATTTTCCTCTCATATCATTCTGAATATCCCGATTCAGCAGGATGATTATCATGATATCACATACATGATGATTAGACTTCAAATTTCAAGTCCTTGAAAACTTGCCTTACTTGCTACATGGATCATGGATCCAAATATGTTGACTAAGCTGCATGATTTCCTTGTTCTTTGATGCTTGCTTTTATAAAAGAACTTAGATCTTGTTTATTGTAATAGTAGATAATTTCCTTGGTATCAATTGCATCTGCTAGCTCTTCCCAGATATGTTTATTGTCCACCATCCTTTATTATTTACCATGAAACACCTAAAGGATAAGGGTATAGGTTATATAGCTAACGAAGTCTTAAGGACAATCATTATAGCTTTTAGAGTTGCACAACGAAACTTGGAGAGGAGGCAACTCTGCAGAAACCTCAAGAGATAAATAACCTGGTAACTTGAGTCTAGACTAGGCTCAGGATCAGATTTTGGGCCCTAAATAAGGAATGGGCCAAGCTCATGCAGCTTCTTACTGCTTGTGAAGGATGGCTGTTGGACTCTAAAAACATACCTTTAAGCAGCATTGATCGCATAGCTAGCCTTAGGGAGATAGAATTATGCAGACCAGAAGCTTGTCTGTGATGATGACAATGTCCAGTAATGGTTACTTACTTGAAATGCACTTCTTTGGATACCGAATATGGAATTAAGTTAGGGGTTTTTCGCTTAGCGCTCTTGACTTTTCAGTTAGATGAAACTGCGTCAGAGTGGTATGAGAGTGCAAAGTTTTGATTTGATGTTCAGATTTCCAGATAATCTCATTAATGTTCCTTCAGGAAAAACGGGGCGTGTTAGTGGTAGGAAAGGCCCTTCAATCGGCTGATGAGCTCACCGATGACCAGATCTTCGAGTTCAAGGAAGCTTTCAGCCTCTTCGCGACTGTCTCTTCTCTGACATCTATTTTTATTTCTTAACTCTTTCGTTCTCACATCTGTTTATGTTATTTTTCTCGTTTTCTTTGAGTTTTTGTTCCCTTTTAGTTTAATTTGTTGACGTAACACTGAAATGTTATTACCCGAAACATATCTTGGCAAAGATCCATTTAGATAATATTCTTTGATCGAAAATATAGTAGCAAAAACCAGTCAAAACAGTTTGCTGTACCTATTGCTCCAGTAATCAAACTAAGGCTTGCCATGGTATGGAAATAATGTAATTGTCACAAGGGAAAAAAGAATTGTATTGTAGGATTTAATTTGTTGAATAAAGTTTGATCATAGGGACTAAGAAGAAGAAGAGAAAGAATTTGCCGGGGGAGAGTCTCTGAAGTCTGAAGTCTAGCTTTGAAAATTACATAGAACCATTATCAAGATAAAAAAACAAAAAAGATGTATTTTTCAATCTACGTGGGGTCCAAGAAGGGTGCTGGAAAGGTACAGGGACATGAACGAAGCAAAAACATTCAAGACATGGAAACGAAAGACGCAACCACCATTTTCATTAGCAGTTTATTAATTCAACCACTTCATTAATGGTTTATTAATTCAACCATGATTTATGTGAAAGTATGATATTTTTTTAATATTTTTTTTAATTTTATGTTATATTCCCAAAATTTCTACAAAATTGTATTAGTTTCATAAAAATAAAACCCTTCCAATCTACTTGATTCTTTACCGAGTTTTTGCATTTTCTTGTAGGTATTCATCAAGTAGGAGGCTGGTGAGAAAGGCAGGAGCAATTTTAACTATTCAGAAGTAGAGTGTCAAGAAAACGGTTATCTAACCTCTCTGGTATATAGGTTGTCATGCTTTGCTATAAATCGGGTTAAATTTTTTAATATTTAAAATAAATATTTAAATAATAATAATCCAAAATAATTCAGATTAAATTAATTAAAATATTATAGATTAATAGATGAGATCAAAAAAACCTGTAAAAGTTTTTTGTAAAGTTCAAGGTTTAATAATTTGAAGTCAAAATTGAAAAAAAAAACTTAAAAAAATACAACGCCGATAAAGAAAACTTGAGTCAGTTTAAAGTAACTTGATGAACCAATAACATATGATATGAAATTGAGATTAAAAAAAAAAGAATTTTAAAAGGATGACCTAGTAAAAAAAAATCAAAGTTCAATAAAAAAAAACATTAAAAAACCTTGAGTTAATCTAGGTCCACTTTACCAACCCGCTCTCGAAATAATCAAACAATAAGAAAAGTGAAAAAAAAAATCAAGGGTAAATAATTTAATGCAAAAAATCTAGTGAAAAAAATTCAAGTCAATCCGGGTTAACTCGACTAACCCGTCACATGCGACATGAGATCAAGAAAAAAAATTAGACCTCCAAAAGAAGGGCCTAACAAAAAAGGCCTGAGTTAAATAAAAAAAAATTATGAACGAAAATGGAAGCTGACCCGGGTTAGCTTGATCAACTCGCTCTCAAAACAACAAAATAGAAAGAGAAGCGAAAAAATGACAAAGTTTAAGGGAAAATAATTTAATACAAAAGGATGAAATTGAAAAACAAAATTCATAAAAAAATAAAGAAAACAAAACCAAGTCAATCTAGGATAACTCGACTGACCTACCACTTGTGATATGAGATCAAAAAAAAAAAAAAAAATAGACTTCCAAAGGAAGTACCTAGCCAAAAGCACCGAAGTTAAATAACAAAACTTTGAGTAAGAAAATGCAAGTTAACTTGGGTTAACTTAATTAACTTGTATTCAGGATAATCCAATAGAAAGATAAATGAAAAAATTACATAGCTCAAGAGCCAATAATTAAACGTTAGAGTATAAAATTGTTAAAAAAAATCAATTTCATAAAAAAAACAAGGGGAACCAAATTTGAGGCAACCATGGTTAACTGAGATACAAGATCATGACAACTCAACAAAAAGAAAAGTATTAAAAAAACAAAGGTAAGGGCTTAATAATCAATGTCAAAAGATGAATTTTTTTTAAAAAAATTTCAATAAAAGACTGCTCTATTGGAAGGCAACCACAAGAAAATAACAAAATAAAATATATAACTGTAAAATAATTTAAAACTCAAACAATGTAGACAAAACATGGTATAAAAAATAAAAGAAAAAAAATGAGGGGCTAAGTTGGAAAACAAAAAAAGTAAGAAAATAATTTTAAAAAAGTTATTAAAAGAATGATGATCAAAACTAGATAAGAAAACAAAATTAAATTAAATGTTGAGGGATAAAATTAAAAAAAAAAAAGATAAATCAAGAAAATGATAAGAATATAGTAATAAAAAAATAAGGATTAAAAATAAATTAAAAAACACATGCAAAAAATTTAAAAAAGATTAAATTATATAAAAAAATTATACAATATGTAAGTTTGGTTATCACTGCTACAATTTGGATGGAAGGTGAATAATGTTTCAAAGTGTAATTTCTAACATATTAACCATGGGGATGAAGAGATTGCTTCAGTTTGGATTTGAGTAAAATTAATAAGATTACAAACTAGATGATATAAATATTTTTTAAAAAATTCAGTCATTTTTTTCTAGAAAATAAGAGAGAAAAAAGTGAAGAAAAAAAAGCCTCCACCAAAACCCAACTGAACCTCCTTTATGAGTATGTGCCATTTGTTTTTAATAAAAAGACAAAAGAGCCCCTTGCCTAAAGATTTTGTTTTTTAAGGGCAAAATAGTCATTGTGTTGTAAAAAAAAAATATCCAGACTATTTTGTCCCGAATTAATTTCACAATGACAAATATATCCCTTTGAAAAGATACTTTTACCCTCAGTGAAGGCTTAATCAATGTAAAATTGCATTTACACTGTTACAATCAACATTTTTTTTTTTTAATGTATAGAGCCCTAGAAAAAGACTGAGCTCATTTAATATTGTTTTTTTTTTTTGTTTTTTTGTGGTAGACTACGAAAAATATCCCATTGTAATGTATTAGACAAAATTTTGTTGAGATGAGAAAAGGACGACACTGTCATTTTCCTTGGCTTGAGCATTGTCTGGTCTTGCTATTGATGGCAAGAGAATTGAAAATAAACTTCTGCGATGGGGAGACACCGCACGTTGCACGGCCCCTACCCCCCCTCTTAACTGTTTTTATAAGGCAGAGGACTTGAACTTGGCTTTGTGACTTCTGTTGTGAGGTAAAAAATTGGAAAATGAAAAGAAAAGAGGGGGCTAATTTATAATTATTATTTCGGCTTATCTTTGTTTTACACCCATGAACTGGGCCTAGTGTCTGAAACACGTGAGGGACAACATCACCATCCTGGGTCCCGGAGGGCAAGCGGCCAGCTTGGAGAATACACGGATAGCTAGTTCTAGAAAATACCCTTCATTTGAAAGGGATAAGGGATAATGGCCCCTACTAGCTATCCCTTCCCATGGGCTCTTGGCCCTTTCTTTCTGGGTTGTTGAGGCAATGCCATTGAACGCGACAAAATCTCGAGGAAGAATGGAAACCTAGCAGCCACCAATCTGCTCCCAAACAAAAAGGAAAAAAATAAAAAGAAAGCCTTGTCTTGTTGTCCATGTTTTAATTGGAGAAATCTATCCTTTCATCATTAATAAACATCAGTCTGGTAACTTTGACCATATCAACTACTAATTTATATATCAATTGAGTCGAACGCCTAATTTATTTTTATATTTTAATAAAATTAAATTTTTTAAAATTTTTTTCTTTATTTTAAATTAATATTTTTTTGGTGTTTTTAGATTAATATACTAATATCAAAAATAATTTTTTAAAAATAAAAAAAATATTATTTTAATATATTTTAAAATAAAATACATTTTAAAAAATAACCAAAACTACAATTATCTGAACAAGGTTAAGAGCACATCCCTAATAGGCTAATACTAACCTGGCAGAGGAATGTATATATATTCACTTTAATGCCAAACTTATAAAATGGATATCAACGAAGGGAGCAGACCTTCTAAATTACCGGGTCAGTCCCTTTGTATTACTAAACCCATTATATATATAAAAAAAAACATCAAAATTAGATTGAGGTATTGCAATTATTTTCTTGACCGAAACACAAAATACTTTTCTTGATCAAAACTATATACATATTTTTTTTATTCGAGGGTAACAATTATTTTTGGACTAACTTTTACATCAACGGAGAATAAATTACCTCTCAAAACTATATTTTATTTATGTTTTTCAATAGGTATCCATCACCTAAAACACCTTTTATCACCTATGCTGACATATCACTGTAGAGGTTAAAAATAGTTTAAATAGTAATTTTGGATAAAAAAAATTCAACTCAACCAATTTTTTTTAAAAGATATTTTAAATTAAATCAAACTGGATAACTAAATCAAATTGATCTCGGATCAAGGATTTAATAGATTAAGCCACGAAATCCAAGTCAGTCTAATATGTAGTTGTCTCAATATTTAAAAACAAATGTTATCTTGAGATTTTTTTAAAAATCAAAAAAATATTTTTATCAATCATTCATGATAGCTTTGAACTCGTCAAGTTGACTGAATTACGTCAAAACAACTCTCACATAATTTAATTTAAAACTCGTAAAACATAAAGATTTAATTCAAGAGTTTTTAAAGTTAACATATTAAGTCGGATTTAATAACAATATTAAATAATTCTTAGCAGCTTAAATGTTTTTTTATATGTTATGAAAATTTTAATCCAACTCGTAAACTTTTTTTCTGATTAGGTATTAAACAAATAATCTACATTTAAAGTAATGTATTAGTATATAAGAAGAATATTATTGAGACATGTACATGTTCTTATTTAATAATGGATTAATGCTATATCACACGAGCGGAAAATAAAATAATAACAAAAAAGAAGAAGAAGAAGAAAAGAATACAGACAACAACATGGATGGCAATTTCAAGCAAGTTTTTGATCCATTATTATTAATATAATTTCTCTCCTCGGTGGAATCGGAATTGTAATTTAATAGACAGGGCAAAAAGAATTAGAAGGGAAGACAAGACAAAAAAACAAAAAACAAAAAACACAAACAAAGCTGGTGTATATAGACTTTGATTAAGATTGATTGGTTTGCAACCATTTAATAGGTGATTTAATACTAAAAATTTAAAATCAAAATGTTTATAATTTTAAGTTCAAATCCTGTAATTATTAATATAATAATAATTAAAAATTTATATAATCATTAATTTTAAGGTTCATAAAATTAATTAAGGTAGGTGTATATTAGTCCAAATATTCATATAAGAAGAAGAAGAAGAACAAGAAGAAGATCGGTAGAAGATAATGTTCGAAAACTAAGAAATCAATCGGATGGTCCCTTACCAATGCTAATTGCTGACCCAGCTGATTTTGATTTCCCCCTCCATGTGGGAGACGACTCTCTCAACAGGTGACCACCCAATGTTTTCTCGCCACGTGTGCATAAGAGCGCGTATTCACGTGTATGCAAGTAACAATAATCGAAGCATCAGATAGAGGGAGGGAGACTGCTTGCTAGCACTCCTAGTGATGTGTGGGGCCATCCTTGTTTATCATGGGGACCACCCCACAAGAACACTACTGCAAATACAGCTTCTTAGCCGAGCCGAGCTTGAAGCGGTTAATGCTGGTCTGCAAGAATAACGCGGCAAGAGTCCAAGAGGGGCATCATTGCCCCGTCAAATGCTATCTATCACGGTGAGATATATATATACAACTTATGAGAACTTTGGTTTTAAAAAATATACATCAATGATGAAATTAGGATTTTCACAAATTAAAAATGGACTGATCTTTCTTCTCTAAAAAAACACATACAAGAACTTGAATTTAGTGAGAAAATTGTACTTTAAGATTTAAAATTTTTCAAAGAGTATTGCTTTGCATGAAATAATTTATAACACACATATGAATATACTTTTTATTTTTTATTTTTTTTGTTATAAGTAAAGATATAAAAAATAAAACAATAATGAAATGTTAATAAAATAATGATAATGATAAAGTAAATGATAGACACCTAAAATTTTTTGTCGTTTGATTTACAGTAATACTTTGCAGTTTTTTTTTTATATAACTTACATCTAACTATATATACTTTGTAATGTAATTTCACATAATATCCTAACAAATTTTATATAATATCTTAAAGAATTTTATGGTGCATATAAAGTAACTAGTATTATCCTATTAATTATTTCTTATGATACACTTTAAAGAAAAAAATAAATACAATAAGAAAAGAAATATTTTAAGTAGAGATATTCTTATCAATTTTAATATATCATGAATTTTATTTTCTTTCCTCCTTGTATGTGTCTCTTTCTTTAAGGCAGATCCTATGAAGTAACTAATATGATATTATTAGTTATTCTGTGTGTATCATAAAATTTCCTAGTATCTTGTAATTTAATTTATGTTAACACATAAATTTTTCTTTAGAATCCATAAAAAAAAGTTCAAAAAATTTATAAAAATATCATCAATCATATTTTTTACTTATTCTTAATAATTAGAATGCCCTTTACATCTCAATTAAAACCACCATACCAATCATCCACTACTATCATCTCTCTCTACCACTTCTAAATTAACCCAATATACCACAATCTCTGGCAGCCACTATTTTCACCATAAAAACTAAGCATAACATCATAAAAGAAATCCACTCTAGCAATCATCCCCTAAAAAACAAAACTAATTCATCTTAAAACCAACGTTAACCTCTCTCTTAGACACCATTAACCTCTATTAACACCAAAACTTCCACTAACATCAAAACCTCCATTACAAACCATCGTCTTTTCCTTTAAAATCAAGTCCTCAAGTTTTAACAAAACCAAAATGGACCTTTACCAACCACCATTCCCTAAAAAAAAAAAAAAACATCATCATTGAACTAGCTTATACCTCTCTCTCAAACACTATCAACCTTCACTAGCACGAAAATCACCATTATGAGCTATTATCTCCTCCATTAAAATGAAGCCCTCAAGTTCCAATAAAGGTAGCTCTTTAATTTTCCTTCTATCATACCTTACATCTTTTGTAATAATAAACCTAGTATATATAAAAAATGAAAATATTTGAATAATAAAAAAGTAAGTTATACAAAGCTAATTTCTCATAAGCATTTTATATAATAAATAGTCAGCAACATCAATTACACTAAAATTCAAGCCTAACATCTATTGTAAAAGAAATGAGAAAGAGAAGAGAGAATAAAAATGATAGGATAAAGAGAAAACAGGGAACACTTGTGGAAAACCTTGTTAGTGTTATCATTATTGATATTAATGATTATAGTGGTGATGGTTGGGTAGTTTTGGTTTAGTTTTGATATTGAATAGTGGTTATAGTGGATGTGGGTTAAGTTGTTATAGTAGTTGATTTAGTTTGAAAAGGATGATGGTGGTGGAGTGTCAATTTGATGAAGGAGATGGTCGTTGTTGTGGTTTGGTAGGTGTTAGACTATAGGTTAGGTGATTGTAATGATGAGTTTAGTTTGAAGAGGATGGTGGAGGAGGATCGATTTAGTAGAGAAGATGATAACATGTGATGGTTTGATGGGTAATGTACTATGATTTAGGTGATTGTAATGGCGAGTTCAGTTTGAATAATATGACGGTGGTAAAAGATTGATTTGGTGGAAGAGATGATGATGAATGGTTGATTTGCTAGAAAAGATAACGAGTTTAGATTATGTTTCAATAATGTATAGAAAAAGAGGGGTGAGGGGGTGAGAGGGCTGAGTATTATGTGTTTTCACAAGTTTTTGATGATGTGAATAATAATCTAGTCAATTCATGATGTTATTTACAATTATTGAAAAGTGAGAATGCAAAATATTATTGCCATCAAACTATAAAAGATTTAGGTAATTTACCCTAAAATTAAAGAAAGTAATATCAACAGTGGTGTCATATAAGTAATGATAATGATAAAGAGATTGACACTAATAATTTTAGCTAAAATAAATGTAAGAAATCTCACAAAACAAATTAAGTAAAATATTTAAGTAAAATATTTTATGCAAATACAAATACTGTTGTAACATTAAAAACTATATCCAAAATGATTTGTTCCCAATCTTAATGACCTACAATATTAGTTGGTTTAGTTAAGAGGGAATTTGGTTATCATGGCACCAATATTGGTTGCGTCAATTGGAGAGGAGATGGATTATTTTCACATTTTAGTGCATGCATGATTTTCATTAGATTTATATTCTAGACCTCAAATAATCATACCATTTATTATATGCCTATATATGAATGTCATATATAAGATTTGTAATTTTTAAGATAATATGTAATTTCCAGCTAAAACATTGTCATTTTATAAGATTTGTTATAATGTACCAAAAAAAAAATGAAGGATATATGATTGTTCCTAATTTTTTTTTTAATAAAAAACAAAATTTATTTATGTTGGTTTGATTTATTCAGAAATAATACAACTCCTTAACTATATAAACATCCATTCGAAGATTAATATAATAAATTCCTTATTATCACAAAGTTATATATATTTATTCAAAAGTCTCTCAAAATGTCAATGGAGTGGTATTTCTATTAGTACTAGGCCATTTTGTATGTGTTTGCAGGCTTTAATGATATAAGAATAGAGGTAACTTGTAGCTCTTTTTTGAGATTTTTGGCCATTTTGTATGGGTTTGCAAGCTTTAATGATATAAGAATGGAGGTAACTTGTAGCTCTGTTTTGAGATATTTCTCTATTTGAATAACATATTTTAGCCTACAACAAACATTTTCTCAAAGGGAGATTAGAGAAGGCTAGCTTTAATCATCAAGGCCTTATGACTTTTTTGATGTGTGGCAAAAATGAAGTCTCTACTTTGTTTTAATTTATGACAAGAGTATACTTTTCTAGGTGTATATATACCCTCTAATGAAGGGGTTTTTAGGAAAAACATATTTTTCTTTTTTTTCTATTTAGTTTAGAAAATGAAATATTATACTTAATGGTTTAATTTCTCCTAATTTGTTTAGGATTTTGATTGTCTTTTCTTTATTTTCAGGTTTCCTAATTTGTTTTATTTAAAAAGTTATAGGCAGACTACTTGAAAAGTAATATTTGGTAATAAAATTATGAATTAAAGTTTCTATATGATCCTTTCTTTTTAAGAAATTTATGTTGTTTTGCTTGCTTTCATTCTTGTGTAGTTTTTGTCCATGTTAGTTGATATTAAAGCTTTGTGTAAGTTGATATCAAGGCCCAATAATGCTTAGTAGTTAGTTATTGTGTGTGATATTGAATAACCATGGCTAAAAGAGGTGATTGCGAAGTAAGATGTGCTTGTGTTATAAGGGATGTGGTGTTTTTTTTTTTTTTTAAAAAAAAGTTTAGAAATTGATGATAAAAGACATGTAAAAATTGATTGCAAAATTGACCTGTCAGTTAGTGATGATAAAGTTGTAGAGACAAGCTGAAGAATTGTTGTCCCATTAATTAATAGAGATGAAGATGAGAAAATTGGTGGCTCATTAAAAAAGTGATCATGGATCCATATGATTAGTTTTGAGAACCTATTTTAAAGGCATGAGTAGAGAAGGCAACCTTTTAGTCAGAATGAATATGGTATTAGAACTAAAATATTTGATGATTCTAGTTATTTATATATTGGAATCAACCACCAATTTATAATGTTTATATTGATCATTTTGATTACAAGTTTATTATTAAACTAAACGTGGATTTGTTTAAGGGCTATATGGATACTAAATATATTGATGACGAAAATTTGAGGTTTTTAATTATTTACTCTAGAAGAGAAATCATTTGTCAATTGATGTTTCTTATCCAAAATCTAACATAAAGGTTCTAAATTCAATATCTAAAACTATCATCTACCTAAAGTGAAGAAAGAAAAGAGGTTAGAGAGCCTTGATTAGTCATCCACAAGATTGAGATAAGAATAATTTAAACTTGAGAGTAAGTTTTTTCAAGCCAATGAGATTGATGCATGAGGTTTTTTTTAAAAAATATTTTTCCTTAGTTATTTTTATTTTTCCAATTTAGTTTAGAAAATTAAATAATATGCTTAATAATGTTTTTCTAATTTTTAGGATTTTTATTGCTTTTCTTTTATTTTTCAAGTTTTTTATTTTTTTTAGGTTGATATTTGAGTTTACTTAAAGAGTTGTAAACATTTTCGTAAGGCATACTACCTGAAAAAAGAATTATAAATTAAAGTTTTCAAGTGATCCATTCTTTTTGAAAATTTTATGTTCTTGTGTTCGATGTCTTTCTTGTTTTCTTTCCATCTATATCACTACGATAAACCATGAATTATATAATACAAGTTATTACAATATGTAATTATGCATTACTTGTAGAAGTTTTTATTATACATTTTTTTTCACATTAATTTTGACTTCATAACAAGTTTTTTAGTGCTTTTGATGCAATTAGGTCTGTGAAAATTAAAGACTCTAAATCCTCAGGTTTGTAGGGACTTGACCCAGATAGATTATGTATATGGTATAATAGTTATTTTTATGGACTAGGGAAAGGTCTATGCTCAAGAGGAAGAATAGTCTTGCTAGACTAGGTTAGTATCTTAAGATGACGATAACAAGAAATCCAACTGGTGGATCAGGCTTAAACATTTTTAGGTGATTCTACAAGCAACTATCTCATTGAAGTCACTCTATCGTTTATTGGACCATTGGATCTCCTAGAATTAGGCCTATAAGTTGTTTCGGTCAATTTTGTTATTTTTCATTGTTTTTTTTTCAATTTATTGTTTATTTTTGGATTTTATATTTATTTCCTTTATGTTTTCATATTGTTATTATTTTCTAGTAGAGGTAAGTTTCTGAGTTATTTAAAAGTTTTGTAAATTTCTAAGAAGGCAAATCTTATTAGATTTACTTTTAAGTGAATAAAATTGTGAATTTAAAGTTCATACCTATAACTTTTTTTGCCTACCAAATCTTTTGTGTTTTTTTTCCTAACTCGTTGTTGTCCTAATTTCTTCCACTTGCATCAACCTTAGTAACAACAATCGATGGCAATAGTGAAGACATCCTGGTCAAAAGACCCATCATATGTATTATCCTAAAAAAAGGGCCAGATTTGATGATATATATATCTTAGCATGATATAAGTTTGGACTAAGACCAGATAATTCTTCGTACTATGCTACAATAAGACCAAAATTTTTAAAATGTAAAAAATGATATTCGGGTTAAGAGAAATTTTTTGATAGTGTTATTAAACCCAATTTAATGGGTCAAACTTGAAATCTCCTGACCAAACTTTTTACTTAACTCGAGCTTTAAATTAAATTATATAAGAGTTATTATATCATGACTTCCTTCGAGCTTTAAATTAAATTATATAAGAGTTGTTATAGCATGACTTGATTGACTTGTCAGGTTAAAGAAAACTCAAACGACTAGTGAAAACATGTTTTGATTTTAAAAATATTTTCAAGATGACATCTTCTCTTTAAAAAATATTGAGACTACAACACATTGGATAAACCTAAGTCAACCTAGGTTAATTTGTCAAACCTATGACTTGAATCATGAGCTTCAATGAGTTTAATAACTTATTTTTTTTAAAAAAACTATTTTTATTTAATTATATGATAAAAAAATAGGTGCTTGCAAAATCGAGTACCAACTCAATATTAGTACGTTTTTTTTAAGACTACGCTAACCCTATCAAAAGTAAATAAAAATAAATTTTGAAGTCTAATTCCCAATAATTATGTTATTTTTGAAATTATTTTTATTTAATAATATGAAAAAAACATATGCTCAAAAAAACTGAGCACCAACTCAATGACGATATATTTTTCTGAAAACCTAATGCCAATATATTTTTCTAAGATCATAATAATCCTACAGAAAGTAAATAGAAATAAGTTATTGAGTTCAATTCACAATAATCATGTTTTTTTTTTTTGGAACCATTTTTTATTAAACAATATGATATGATATTTTTTATTTAATAATATGATAGAAAAAAATTGACCATCATAAAATTGAGCACCAATCAAATACCAGAGGTTTTCTCCCTTTTTTATTTTATGTTAATTTATTTAATTATATGATAAAAAAAATAAACGATTGTAAAATTAAGTTTCAATCCAATAACATAATGTTTTTCGAGACCATGATAATCCGGTAAAAAATTAAAATAAATAATAAAATTTAATTTCTAATAAATTCAATGTTAATATATATATAAAACACATGTTATTGTTAGAAATAACAGTAACATATATGAGAAGGGAAATACTGATTTCCCCTCTTGTAGTTTATTTTAGTAATCTCCTTCATCTCCCTCCTAGAAACAAAAGAAAAAAAGAAGTGAATTACCCGGTTACAAAAACCTCATTTATTTGCTTGTAACTTTATTAACACTCTCTGTATATTCTCCTTCATCAAAGTTCAACTTTTGTTCCCATAGTATAAAATTGTCCAATGTCACCCCTGTTTCCTTATACTACTAAATTACTAACAAAAAATTGATTTAATTTTAATTTAATTTTTGTTTTAATTCTCTCTCTCTCATTTGAAATCCCTATATATATATATACACACACATCTCACAATGCTAAAAAACCTAAAAGAGAAACTCATAAACTAAATTAAAAAAGTAGGTTACTGAATAATTAGGGATAATATTAAAATTTCAAGGATAATATTTCGAATCCAACAACTAAAATTACCCTGTTGAAAGTACTTTCATGTCTAGTTTGTTAATAGAAATTTAAAACGAAAGCTAGCAGGGTAAATGCAATTTTTATAATAATTTAAAGAGATGAACTTTTGAAAATATGAATTTCTATTGTTAGACTACTTGATCTGCAGAGAAGACTGGATTAAGAGGCGATAATAAGAGGTGATAATGTTAAGGTTGGCGGGAGGTAGCAAAGGCGATGGGAACCCATTCACTGAGTCTAATGACGATGGGGTGCATGTGGCTACGACTCAGAACCTACACCTCTCTCTCTCTCTCTCTCTCTCTCTCTCATGCAGAACTATCTATACTTTAATGGAGATTACTGGAAGGAAAAGAAAGAAGGAAGAACTAGTATGTGAAGAAAGACAAAATTGTATAAACAACTTGCTCTGTGCTATCTCCCCCCCCTGGTCCTGACTGCCCTTGCTTTGCCTTGCCTGCCAACATCTTAATTTTATGTTCAAAATGCCTTTTCAGGCTTCGTTCCTTCTTTTTCACCATATTTCTACTGTTAGAGCTTGTACTTTCCCATTTCATTTTCACTGTTACACTGCTACTTCTACATTCCAAATCACCATAGCTTGGCACTCTGACATCTGACATATTATACTCTGTTGTTGGGCCTCATCATGCACAATAAATGCTAGACCTCATATAAATTTATAATCCTAATGTCTTTAGTGCACGTTCCAAGCTGTACTCCCCGTGGGGCTAGCTACCACAAGACGACTGCCTGTAGAGTTATAGGCACACGAACAGTATACAGAAACAAGTTGCCCTCTTAATTTGGTATTTTCCTTTAGGAAGCTTCAGCAGTCCCCTGCATACAAGGCTTGTTGCATGGAGCTAGTTCATGAATAGCAGGCCAGTGACATCCCAATTACATCATTTACCAAGAGAATTCCTCGTATCAATGTGTTATCTACAGTTTAATGGTCTGATTTCCTTGTATCAATGAAGTCTATATATATATATAATCTCTCCATTCGCTGCTCTGATAACACGATGACCGTATTTATATCATGGAGATGTGACAGAAGCAATGAATTTCTTGCGGTATATATGCGGTAAAATGTTGAGTCCTTGTAACGAGGGAGTGACAAATGCCGCATGCAGGAACATCCTCGAGCGGTCCAGGGAAAGGTACCGTATAAATCCTCACAAAGTGAAAGAAAAGTACTGTAGTGGAAAGTGAAAGCAGTAATAGTGGTGATGATTAAAACTATGATTAATGGAAAAGCAAGCTCTTTAGAATTAGAAAGTAGTGGATACTGTAAAAAGATGCTCTGCTAGCTGCAATTTTAATTACTTGAAAACTTTACAGTGCGCATGGAAGAGCATGAGAAATCCAAAAGGAGGTCAGAGCTTTCCCCAACTTAAACAATTAATACAATCAATTGGTTTTTGAGATTCAATATGCTTCTCTGCAGTCTCATGCTCCCCATCTGCAATAAAATATATACTCCCGCATCCTCCACCGAACTGACCGAAAACCCTTATCTTTTCCAAACCCATTGTATCTCTCCTCCTATCAAATATTGAATATTATATATTTTTAGGTAGCCTTTTGCCCACCCCCTCATATTTTACATGTTCAAATACTGATAGCATCATTTGTAGGATTATAAAATTAAACCATATGCTCTTTATATCTATATAAGCATTCCCCTTACTTAAGAAGTAGCATTACACTGTATCACTATAGCTAGGTATTTGGTCCTCCATCTTGCTAGTTCAAGTTCAAGTTCAAGGTAGAAGAAAACAATATTCTCTCTTTATATTCACTTTCTCTTCCTGAATTTGTTAAATTATGTTTTATCGTTACATTTTCTTGATTTTCTCGTATTACATGCACGAATTCCTGGACCAGTTTCTTGAATTTCTTCGGTGTTTGTCTTTATTACAATGGAGGACAAATTTTAGTTGCCAAACTGACGTTAGCAATGGTTGTCTTGTTTGTTCAGGGTCGATCACCGCAGTTTTCTGATACAGAATTAAAGAGGGGTGGTTCTGGCTGTCCCATATTGCACAGAAAGTATAATACAGAGCCAGAGGTTTGTTCCAATTCTGGTTCTACACAACTTACATTGAAAGAACTAATAATATAAGCTAGCTGCTTTTGTATTTTAAGCAAATGGGTGGCAGCTGGATCTTTATTATCTTATTCTCTCCCTTTTGTTGTTGAGCTTCATCCTTTAACTTGCTTTATATATGTTTTTCTTCATGGTTTTAGGAACAAAAGGGCTTTCTTGTTTCCATTGAAGATTCTTCAAATCAATGGATAGTTTGGGATGGGATGTCGACTCACAAGTTCTCACAAACTCATCATCGTTGTGGAGCAATCAACAACACGATAGCGTGGATCTTGGAGAGGACATCTTCCATCAAATTCAAGAGCTCCAAAAAACTCAAACATCAGCACCACAGCTGAATTCGGGTTCTGAAAGAGTAAGTGGAATAGACAAGAGTTGTTAATAGCAGCTTGCTACTTCCTGCTTTAACAGTTTCTGTTCCAAACTAAATGTATTGAATCAATTTATGCTTATGAATTTATATATCATCGCAGCACCAAGAGGTTACAAGGTTGGCTGCAAATACAATGCTGGCAAAATCATCTGGAGCTGGAACAATATGCAATTGGGGAGAATATGCTTCAGCTCAAGAATTGTATTCTTCTTCTTTGATCAGTAAACCTTATTCTGTAACTTGCATGGCTGATTTTAGCATAGGTGGCCAACCAAGAATCAATACCAATGGCTTCCAAAATAGCAAGGCTTGTGTTTCGACGGGCTCTCTTGAGTCGCTTGATTGCTTGCTATCAGCGTCCAATAGCAACACAGACACATCAGTTGAAGATGATGGAATTTCCATGATTTTCTCTGAGTGTAGAAACTTGTGGAATCTCGCTCCCAATAGCAGTGCTGCGGTTTCATCCGGGGAGTCAGAGAACAATACTTGCAATCCAAGAAATAAGGAGATGCGTTGCCCAGTAAGTGAGCTTGATGAAACTGTCTCTCATTGTTCTTCAGATCAATACGGAAAGAACAGAGACTGTTCGCAAGCTAAGCCTGTTTCTACAAAGAGAAGCAATGATCACTGCAGTGAGCTGAAAATGGGTCTAAAGCATCCTTTTTTCGATATTCTCCAAAGTGAGTGTTCTAATCAAGAAGGTGGTTTTAGACTAATTTCAGATAATCCGCCAAAATCAAAGAAACCCAGATCAGATAAGCGTCCAAGCTCATCAAACATCAACTTTCAGCAGCCAAGCTCATCAATTTCTTCTTCTATCGAGGAGCCTGATCCAGAAGCCATTGCACAGATGAAGGAGATGATTTATCGAGCAGCGGCTTTTAGGCCAGTGAATTTAGGCTTGGAAGTTGCGGAGAAGCCTAAGAGGAAGAATGTTAGAATATCAACTGATCCACAAACAGTGGCAGCAAGGCAAAGGAGGGAGAGGATAAGTGACAGAATTAGGGTTCTGCAGAGGTTGGTCCCTGGAGGTAGCAAGATGGACACAGCGTCAATGCTTGATGAGGCTGCAAACTACCTCAAGTTCTTAAGATCACAAGTCAAGGCACTAGAAAACCTAGGCCACAAGCTTGACTCGGTGAATTGTCCACAACCAACAAACATTGATTTCCCTCCTTTACCGTTCAACCACTCGTTTCCCTTGCAAAATCACTTTCCATTCCCAAACCCTAATCATATTCACCCCTCTCAAGGCTAATACCAAAGAACCCAAAAAAACCCTTGATAATGGATTTTAATCATAGTTCTCATCATCGTTATTTCCATCGCCAATGATTAAGAATCCAAAGCACATTTTCTAGCCTAAAAACAAGTACAAAAGCTAACCCAAGATCCTTTGCCAAGTAATCTTAATCATTACATTCCGATAACCCAGAGTCAAAAGCATTCACTAATGATGCTTACTTAGTTATCAACATGATCACATCCACTTTACAAGAGTGAGAGATCTAGCTCTGCAAAGTCTATCCCTCCTCCTGTTCTTGCTGTTTCCACTAAATTAACGACAGTTGAAGAAACGATGGGTGGAAACAGTAAAAACAAGGATAGGAGTAGCATTAGTTAATGAAATATTGTGTTTCTTTTGCATAAAAAAAAAGGGGATGGCAATTATAACACATATGATTAAGATCAAGGGCTAGAAAGTGTGAATCAGTTTAAGATTGTCACTGTAAGATTTGTTTAATGTATTCGATGCACTTAAAAGCTCACTTTTCTCGGAGATCTTTATGAGGTTTATTTGATGTAGTAATTTGTTAGCTAACCAAGGCAAGAGACATTCTCTTTAGAGATGTGAGCCCCTAGTCAGCAGTCAGTGGTCCTGTCTCCTTGATCCAACCCAAAGCGTGCTCTTGAAAATCTCCCCCAGTCTCGTTGCTTAGCACATGTTTATGCTTCTTTTTTGGCAGGTGTAGTTTGCAAGAGTTCCTTTCTGCATTTTAAAACTCTAATTCCTAGAATTATACTCCAGCTAATGATATTCATCATCATGATGGCTTGATGATATGGGCTCATATAAATTTTGATATGTGGGAGTTGAAAAGTGGTTTTGGATTGGATCATACCTTCTTCTTCTTCTTTTTTTAATCTTTTTTTCCTTGTGTGTGTGGTCGGGAGATTATATACTATATTTAGACAATATTCAGCTGTGAGAGAGCCTAGATCTCTCCCTTGGTTTTTGTTTTTATTACAAGTTTCTCAACCCAAGTCGACAAATGCTCGAACAATAAAGGTCCCAGAAAATAACCAATTTTCTTATGCAATGAGAACTCGTATATTTTGTAGGCTTTCACAAGTTGGAAATCTGAATTTTGATATGGTTGTTGAGTTTGTATGGACAGCTACGTGTCTGAATTATTCTAGTGGGATCTTGCTAGCTAGCCAACTGTCGCTACCGGCTCGAATGGCAAGCCAAGTGAGGCGGTGGGGGAGCTAGCTAGGTGCATCGTCGCTAGATTGGTTACAAGTAGCTAGCTAGCTAGGCAACATTCAATGGACCTTGCATTATTGGTCTCCTATTAATATTGACATCAGGCAGGCAGCACATGTTGACTTGATAAAGTATTTCCTTTTGCCGCGTGCACAGTTTGAATAATTGAACATTCGGGTTTTCTGTTGCTATCTGCATTTTAAAACAGTTTTTTTTTAATATAAAATAATCTTTTTACAAGGGGATTTAGATAAATATTAATTTTATCACCCCCACTACACCGTAAGCAAGATGTTGTGAATTTCTTTTTAATTAAAAAAAATACAAAAAATGTTGTTTTTTTTTTTTCAAAATTTTATTGATTTTACATGTAAATTACAACAATCTCTTTGACATATATATTATCAAATTAAAAATTAATTGGAAAATAACTATTAATTAAAAAGGGTGCCCTAAATAATTTTGAAAAAAAGTAAAAGCGAGTCCATTATTTTGTTTTTAAATTATCGGAATCATAAAATTAAAATTTAATAAAAAAGATTTTTCATATTACATGGTGAATGTATTAAAAAAATACAAGAATAATTCTTGGAGTCTATTTTCAATATATACATGTGATAGTAAAATAATTTGCAGATAAAAGATAACAAACTAAATTTGAAAAGAAACACTATCAGAATTTTACATATTATTAACGAATGTTTCTGTCGATATTAAGACATTGATTCTGTCGGAAATAAATTTATCAACAGAATCATAAATGGTTACTATTTGTTATAAAATGTATCATCGGTGATTTCTAGGTGGTCGCTCATTTTGTAGGTAGTATAATTATCGTTGGATTTACAAACATAAAAAGGGCGCCATGCAAAAAAACTCACCAACATCATTCAATCGGTGTGTATGGAATATTACCGACGAAATATGCTTGTAGATAATTATATATTGTCAGTGGCATTTCTTATAAAAAATTTTCCAACTCTCTGAAACTCTCCAAGGTAGTTAGTCCATCAATAATTTGCCTAATTTTTTGTAAATCTAATAAATAAAGTATAATAAAATAAAAGAATTTAAATTAGAATAAAAATCCAAATAATTATTACATATTTTAAAACTAATCATTTTCAATACAATTCATCTAAAATAAAGGGGCTGGAAGAGGAGAAAGAGGCGATGGGTCTTGGTTGGGACTAGGGGCCCAATAAGGTGGACTATATGTATCATCAATGTATGATTTCAGCTCCATATACAATCGCAAGTGTTCGGTCATCGCAACACTAAGTCGTTTGTCTTAATAGCAAGATGGATCATTTGAGCTTCAACTTGTTGGTTTAAAATTGGTTAGAACTTTAGAGATTGAGAGCTTAAAACTAATTGTAAGGACCCAACGATTGCTACATTACAACACATCTATAAATCCTCAGCCGTAGTGTTTGAGATACCTTGAACTTAATTTTTATTGGGTCCATCATATGATTTAGCCTCCAACCACAAATTCAAATTAAGTTCTGGATGGGTCTGAGGATTGTCCCCATATCTCTCCTACAGTCACATGGTATATGTTTCTTGAAAAAAAAAAACAATCAGTTAATTTAAATAAATAATAACTTAAGAAAAAATTTATTGAAAAACCTAACTTACCACGAAATTCTGAGCTCAACTATCCATAACCTGTTGCACCTTTTTTTGACTGTCATTATTTCACATGTGAGTTTTTACAAAAGATCAATGGGTCTTGGTTCCATAATCGTAGCATGTAAAAGAAAACTGAATTTAGTTAAACATTTTCATAAAAAACAACAATTTAAAAATAAATTAATGTAATAAAAAAAGAATCTTACCATTCGTTTCATATGCAAAACAAACGGAATGGATCCACTAGTGTGCATGGTAATCAAACCATGAATCTCTCTATTCTGGTTCTTCGCCTAGACCATGACCACCATATGAAATGCTCTGATGTCATATGCTGGATATAAGCTTCCCAAATAGTCTCAGCGATGTGTGGAGGTCTGAAATCCCAAACCACAACGTCTTCCCAACATGGAAGACCTCTTTGTTTAGCATTGTTTTTTGGTTTTTTTTTTCCGCGTCTCATACCAAAAATCACAAAATCTTCATGGTAGAAATAAATTATTGGTTAAGATAATGAAAAATAGAATTTTAACATTTAAATAAATAAATATGACATTTATAGTTCAATCTTACCTAGTTATGTTGTGATTCTCCCAAAACTTTCTAGTAATATCGTTGGCAACCCTATACCAGTGAGATTTCTCCTTGCACGTCAAATTTATAAAATAATTAGTTCATTAAAGTTAATAAACTAACTGAATTAACATAATAAAAGCTATTGAAGTATATACTATCTTGAACTTCCTAAACTATGCATCAATCATGGGTTTCCATTCAGGAGTTTTGAAAACCTGACTCAACTGAAATAATGACATTTTCATCGGCAATGTTATCGTGTAAGTAGCCTAAACATTTGTAAACCTAAAATTCAATTCATTAATTGAAATTTATTTTTAAAAATTATTAATTGTTATTTTTTTTAATCGTGTAGGAAAGAAAAACAAACTTACATTGAGTGATTGGGCTTTCACTAGGCAATGTACTTTCCAATGTATACATCCTGCTTTAAATATACCCCTCTTAGTGAGGCGACATCGCACTCGACGAGTCTATATAGAGAGAGGCTACTTGTGCCTCAAGTGTCTATTCATAGATGACACCTAACGACTCATGGTTGTCAGAAGCATTGCTAGAAGAACTAGTAGCACTCATGTCCATATGACGAACAACTGACTTTTCTATTGGTATCTATACAAATTAAAGGATTAAAAAAGGTTATAACATTTCTACTTAAAAAAAAAATTGACAGCACCTTCCCTATATGAGAGACTACCCACAATCTAACAACCCACAAATACGCATCAATATTATATAGCCACAAATACACAAACTAGTTGATTTTATTTATGACAAGTCCTTGTTCTCAGACTTGTAATAGAATTATTTATGAAATCATCTAGTTAAATAAGTCAAATCACCTAGTTTTTTCTTAATGTAATTTAGGTCAATCTTATACTTTTAAAATCATGCCACCTTGATATTTGTGAGTCGTTTGTAACGCGTCATTGCTTCAAAAATGTGTGTGTGTGTGGTGGGGTGTTATTGAAACATTACTCCTTAAACTATTAATCAAACTCATAACCTTAGCAATACAATAAATTATAAAATAAAACCATAAATAATCGAATCTTTATTTTTTTAATTTTTTATTTTTGAAAAAGAAATCAAGCTAACAACTTAAAACATTCAAATTAAATTTCTCAAAATCTTGTTTTGAGTAATCAGTTTAGTGACAGGCTCAATAAGTGAGTGCATGATAAGTTGAGAAATGTTTCAATAACATTTCTCAATAAGTGATAGATTGGTAAGTACCAATCACAACAACATACCCAATCAAAACCAAAGAATCATTGGTAAATACCTAACAGACATGGTGACAAGCTCAATAAGTGAGTTCATGATCGAGTGATAGATTGGCAAGTGATGGGTTATTTAAGAAATAAAAAAAAAAGGAAGAAGAAAGAGATTTACCTAATATAGAGGGTTCTCATGCAAGGATGAAGTGAGAGAGAAAGAGAATGAGAGGGAATAAGGAGAGGAAGAGAATTTATAAAGAGAGTTTAAAAAGAAGAGAGAAGACGAGTTGGTGTTCTAAAGTTAGAGATTCTAATTTTTTAATTGGTGCTTTTTATAGATGGAATTGACGATGGACATTAATTTTTTTTTCTTAATTTCCATTGGTAATTATGTTTGTAATTAAGAATTTAATTTTTAATTTTACCTGAAATTTTCAAGAAACCCCCAAAAAATCACCGATGAATTTGCAATTCGTTAGTGATTTAGTCGGTAATTGTTAGTGGAATAAAGGTGTAATTATTTTCTAACTCTCTGGAACTTTCCTAAGGAGTTAATCTGTAGATGATTCCATTTGTAATAGTTAGTGGTATGAGGTGTAAATTTTTTCCAACTCTCTGAAACATTACGACATTGTTAATCTATCGATGATTCCATCTATCATTAACAATCATCGGTGATTCCATTGGTATGAAACAAGTTTTTTAATTGCACCATTGTATTTTATATTTATCCATCCTGTAAATGTAGTAAAAAAACAACATAGTAACATTATTTTTATTTATAAGAATAAAATCACAAAAATCCACATTTCATTGTCATGAAATGATAAATTAACATCATTATAAAGGAACAACCAAGAAATATTACATTAAAGTCTATGTATAAGGTTGGTGTTTTATAAATTAATCCAAATTGTATTCTCCTTCTTTTTCAATTTCATCATCTTCATGTCCACCATAATCTTCTACATTGAATTGTTGCTCGTCGATATCATCATCTTTGTTGATTTTTATATGTCCAATGGCTGTTAATATATTATTTAACTCCTCAACATCAACATCAACAAAAGTATTCTTAGCGATGATAAAAATTGAATTTTCGGTAGACACAACAACCCGATATGGATTAACTAATTCATCAAGTTGAAAGACATCATCTCCTACAATGATTTCATCATTATCATCCTAAACAACTTGAACACGACCCCTCGATTTTGTTTTCACTATGGACAACCAAGCAACCCTAGAATGATCATTTCTAAATGAAGGAGTGTATGTGTATTAAACTTGTCAGCATTGCTTGACAAAAACAAAGGCATTATCGATGTTGTGAAGTCTAACTTTTGTATTAATTTCGATCAACTCATGATGGTGATCTACTCTAATTTCTTTATTAGTGGTATTAAACCAATAACATTTGAATAAAAAAACTATTTTGCTCAATATGATATTGCAATTCAATCATCTCTTTTAACTTCCATAATAATCAACTTCAAACTCGTTAGAAGTCAATCCTTTAACATAAACTCTATTGTTTTAGGTCTTTCAACCTTAATCATACTCTTTAGTACGGAAGACATGTTCATTGATGAAAATACCCACTATAGAACTTCACTTTTCTTTCATGACCCAAACAAAGTAAATTCAAAATATAACTAGGATTCCATTCTAATTTGATAAACCTAGTACAAGATTACAACCATTAACATTTAAAGAGAAAGGTATAGTGAAATTAAATTTTATAAGAGATAAAAATAATGAAGCAGTGCTTACATGTATTCTGAACCATGTGACAAATTGTTCATCTTGTAATTAAAAATTTTAAGTTTTAGTCAGGTGTGAGTTTTGAGATAGTAAAAATTGAAGATCTTGGCTACAAGAAATTATTCAATCTATCAGTTATAAGAGTATAAGAGAAAAATTATTCAAAAATAATGATATGTTAATTATTATACTTACTGAATGAAAGGTCTCAATTCATCATAGTTAAATATACATAATTATATATGTCTAAATTTGATTTCTTTCAAGTATCTTCCCCCTACTATATTTTTTTTAGTACAAGTCTTTTGGGATGGGAAAATAATGATAAATTCTCACTCAAAGGCATTTCCTCTCTATCATCATGTCTTGGAACATGGTTAATTCTTGTTATCAAGTGAGGCTCAAAATAGTATAAGATAAATGTAATCTCTTCAACAATATAAGTCTCACATATCGAAGTCTTAACATGCTCTTATTTTTTACTTTGCTCTTAAGGTTAAACAAGTATATGCATGGAATTAATCATCATTGGATTTATAAACAGATATTAGCGATGAGTTTATTTTATCAGTGATATTTTCTGTAGGCTTGACATGTTATTTTTTATTTTTTTCATTCATTTTTTTCCATTGTAATTCTGTTAGTATATACCAATAGAGACTTTCCATCTGTAAATATCAAGGGACATAGAAAACAACCATTCCATCAGTAAATGTCAGTACAATTTACTGATGAAATTTTTGTATTTGCTAATTTTTTTATAGTAAAAAATACCGACAAATCATGAATGTCTAAAAAAACATTGCTCTATAGTTTTATATTAAAGAAACATGTTAATGTTTAAATATATATACTTTTTTAATACATCAATTTTTTATTTCAAATCTTTAAACAGGAAAGAGAATACAGATAAATAAATAAAAAGGTTAAAAAGGCCTAGTATGCAGGCCTATAAAACCAAACCAACATGCCTAAGCCCTTTATATTTTAATATCATGCACCTTTGTATTCTAAATTGTTTTTTTAAAGTAGACGACGTATCCTTCGTTTTTCAATTTTCCAACCATCAGATAATCCAATCCTGCATTCCAAGTTTATACCATGTTAGTGCAATTTCTGCGAAGAAAGAAAAAGAAAAACAGAAATGCTGAATGTTATGCAAACCACACGCTTTCTAACCTTGTGCTGCCTCTGCTGCAATTCGCAGTCTCCTCTCCCAACTCAAGATTTTTTATTCCTGTCTGCTCCTGTAGGAATAAAATGGTGATTCATTCTAGCCATGTACTCATACACAAGACCCATGTTGGTGCCTTCATCGCAGTACCCAACAAGATTAGTCAAGTTTCTATGATGCACTCTCAAAAGAAGTTTAACCTGTAAATGAATTCACAATATGAAAATGTGTGCAAATGAGGAGCTGAAAACTTATTTCAATTCGTACTTATGAATTACCTCTGCCTCAAACTCCTTGTACCCTTGAACCGATGATGGAGACAACATCTTGACAACTGCTTGAGTATCATTCAAGTAGCCATGGTAAACTGTCCCAAATCCTCCCTTACCGAGAGATCTTATGAAGTTGTTGGTCATTTTTAGGACGTCTGAGGACGTGAACTGCCGACTTTTTTCCTCTAGAGGCTCATGTGTCCTGCCGGTTTTATGTTCCACCTACAAAATTGTGGAAATCATCTGCAATTATACATGCACATTTAAACCTACAAAATTTAAACCCTCACTTCTTCTACCTTCACTATTGGAAACCAAACTTTGTTTCTTTTTTCTCTTTAAGCAACATAATACGATTGCCAAACCAGCTGCAAGGACAAAAGCTGCTGCCATCAATGCAACTACTAGAACAACAGTATTTGATTTTTCTTTTTCTGGCATGGAACTGATGGATTACAAAGTTCTGAATTTCCGTCCACACTTGAATGATGTAAAATTTGAAAACAGAAGCCAGAGTTGGAATTATTGCAAGATGCTGTTTTTGAGGGTATAAAAATGAATAATGATTTAGCTTATGACTAAACGTTGAAAGAAAAAGGAAACGGATGAAAGAATGTGGGAAGTCTTTATGGTCCCTTAACTTTCTTTTTCTGAAAGAAACAATCTATAAATAGTTTAATCTGTAGACAGAACACAAATGTATTTAATATTCATCATTGTAAATGGTTGATGGAAGATAGAGAACCACTTTGCTTTTTCCGATACAGGTCAGCTGGAATGGGACCTGTGAGCACTGAGCTTGTTTCCTGTCAAGTTTCTGCAGCAGTACGGAAAATATTACCCTTCTGATATGGTGTGAATATGAAAGTTACATATCAGTTTTAATAGCCATAAAGTCATAGTTATTTCAAGGATTGCAATTGAGACAGGAAATCAGGCACTGGTCCTGTCGAATTATTGTTTGACAAGTCTCTGAAATTGTAATAGAAATCATAAGAAAATTTCTTTTTGTACCAATATGTTAATCATTCATATGGTTTGGAATGCGATCAAAATACTAACAGAGATTCTAGCAATTTCAGGCTGCCAATATCAGGAGCAATCTCCCCATCAATCCACTCGACGACAGATTCCTAGCGGAAAGTTCATAAATATAAGTGATACAGGGAATAAAAATTGTCTATGATTACTAAAATCCACACACTTACAAGGATATGATTCTAGGTGGAGCAGTATGATCATTGTAGGAACAATTAAGACTTTTCCACACAGAATTTCGAGGAGCACTTGGATCTCCATGCCAGTTACTTCTTATTCCATAGGTTGACTTAGTACGCAATTGCATTAACTATTATGTTCAACATGAATACAGTCATAAATTCCAAATTAAGCATGCTAAAACAAGGGACAAGACAAATAGTGAAAATGCACACATAAAAATATACATACCATCATCTTGGCGTGTCTGATTGTGGGAGTTCAACTGCAGAATAAACTTCAATTGCATTGAGAAGGGGTGGCAGGGTGTAACCTCTGGACTTAAAGAATGAAAACGTATGTTTTCCTCCTGTCAAGACTGATGGGCTAAACACCGTTGTTGTGTACAAGTAACTTGGAGTAAGATCTGACCAGTATTTTCCATTTAAGGAAATGTTGAAGTGTCGGGACTGGTTGGCTTCAAGCTTTACGATTTCAGTAAAGTTCATGTAGACATAAAATTTAAGAGTTGTATCCTGAGCGTCTATAAAGAATTCCAGGGGCTCGCTGGCATTTGCTGGAATGCCTGCGCTGTTCATGACTGTTGCTCATGATAGTGTTTTTTTTTTGGAGTCATGCATTACTCATCAAGAGATCAAGGAATCTTTATTTTTGATCTCGAATGATAAAGCTCTTGGACTAGATGGTTATATATCTTTAATTTTTAAGAGAAGTTGGAACATTATTGGTGAAGGTATTTTTTTAATTCCTCTACTTTGCTTAGGCATGTTAATGCTACAAAAATTACCTTGGTCTCAAAGGTTAAGACTTTATACCTTTTTCATGTTGTTGTAACGTTATGTACAAATACATATCTAAAGTCCTTGTGAATAGATTGAAAGGGATTTTTCTGGAGGTAATTGGATCTGCTCAGGTTGTATTTGTTATGGGAAGGAAACTATTTGATTTTATCTTGTTGACTCAAGAGTGAATGCATAACTACCACTTAGCTAGTTGACACAATCAAAGAGTTGATGTCTTATTCCAAATTCAGGAGTGTCAAAGTAATAAATAACCCGGTAAGACCGTGATCGATCCATAAAGAGATCAACTATATAAATTATAAATAATATATATTTTTTAACAAAGAGTTAAAGAGATCTTTAAGAAGTGAGATTAATGCAAGGATTAAACAATAATAGAAACAGATATCAAGGTTAGAAGGTCCACTAATAATATTAAAAATAAGTATAATATAAACTCTTTTTATTACTCAATTGGAAACCACACACAAAAGAGATTCTTATTGGATGATTTATTCTTAATAGTTCATTATAAATTTTTAACATGATTATATTAATTATCTTATTTTAGTAACACCATACTTTTAAATATTGTCAGGAATTCATGATGCTAACTTATAGTAACAACAAATCAACTTCCTCTCATAACAACGATGTTGGCCGAAGACTATAAAAGATCTAACATTTGATGTACCAAGTGTTGTATAACACAAATCTAAATTAACCATTTAACAAACAAGGTATTAAGAATTGATAAGATAAAAAGATAAGATATATTAATAACAAAGTTTCTTGGATATAAACATTGAAGTCCATGTTGAGTTTATATTATACATATTCTAACACCATTAGTGAAACCTTTTCACATTGACATAATTAACTTAGCTAGACATAATAAAGAAGAACATAAATAAACAAGATAAGAATATAATTATGATATAAGTTAACTAAGAGTAATAAAGGAAATGAAAAGCATAAACAAGAGATTAATAAAAATAAAATATTAAATAAAAGTAGAACATTAAAACTACAAAGAAAGATAACAAGAAAATGATCTTGATATGAAAAACAAGATGCCTAAATGAATGGCAAATACCTCATTTTATATGCTAAAATTCAGAACTATTTATTTGGTAATTGATTATTGATGTAGTGACCAACTATTGATTTAGTGGACTTGGTGGACAGCAACACTCAAGCATTTTGGCTGGATGAAATGACATTGATGCAATTAGAATTTCATAAGGTGTTTTTTATGAACGTTGTTGAAAATCATCTCCTCTTACCACCCACAACATGTTAGAGCGTTTGGATCACTAAAGCTTGAGATATTGCTAAAATACTGAGTAGTGTTTCTGGTAGACATGGTGGCTAGCTCTTAAGCTTTTGTTTGGATGAAATGTCATTGCTAACATCAGAACTTGAGCAGGTGGTCCTCATGAAAGTTGTTGGAAATTGTCTTATCGTTCCACCCACCAAAGTTGACATCATTTTGCCTTCTAGAACTCCAGCTATGGGTAAAATGATAAACAATGTTTGGGCTGGATTGCAGGATAGATTATGACTTCTCTTTTGTGGCCAAGCTTTGAATTTAAAAATAGAAGATTTGGGTCTTCCATAACTCCAGATATGATCAAATGACTGAATAGTGTTCCAGTTTGATCCAGCATTACGTCTCTAACCTTAGCCCTTTCTTTGTCTTTTCACTTTCAATAGTCAATCACATCAATTAATCTTTTAAATTGTGAGATATAGCTACATTTAAAATGAGCATTTATCATAAATTAAATATATCTATATTATCAAACTTGTTATTATAAAAACATGCTTAAGTTAGGGAATTTAATGATACTAAAAGTACAATATGATGATATAAAGCCTTAATAATATGCACATTTAACTACTCATCACTAGTTCTATGACTAGATGTGCTTTGAAAATTGACATCATGAAAGCTTTTAATATGGTTAGTTGGGATTTTATCCGTACGGGTTTAAAAGCTATTGGTGCACCTGGTGCCATGGTTAGATAGATTGAGATATGCATGTCTACGACTCATTTTTTTATGGCTATGAATCAAAAGAGAGTCATGGTTTCTTCGAGGTTTCGTTATCATTGGTGGTGCCAGTAGAATGTCATTACTCACTTGTTCTTTGCTAGTGACTTTATGATCTACTATTGAGAAGATATGAACTCAATAAGGATTGTGAGGAATGCTCTAGATGATTTTCCAGGGTTGTCTAGTCTTGTTATAAATCTAGAGAAGAGCATAGTCTTCTTATGAGGAGTTAACGATGAGCTTAAGACCTCTTTACAAGATCTTTTAGGTTTCAAGCTAGATTCTCTACCAATAAGATATCCAGATGTCCCATTGATATCTACTAGACTGACTCATTTTAAATATAAGCCTTTGGTAGAGCATATTCTCTCTAGGATTAAGTTGTGGACCTTAGCCTCTCTTATTTATGTTAGGCGTCTTCAACTAATCAAATCAGTTCTCTTCTCCATCCAGGTTTATTGGTCTTCCATGTTTATTCTTCTTTGCTACATTATTAAGAGGATTGAGGGTATATTGGCTACCTTTATTTGGAAAGGTCGTAGGTTTATTATGTGGGTCGTTTAGTTATTTTTTAGGTTTTGTTTTTGGGTGTCAGATCACCTTTTAATAGAATCATTTGAATTCTCAAAACTCCTTTACTAAAACAAACACCAATTTAGCTTCTTCTTTTTTTGTACTAAAACTTTGATTTTCCAAAGGTTTTTATGAAAACATAAGATCATGCATAATTTTTAAAGAAAAAAAGAAACATACTAAAGAAATCTTGGTCAAACTTTAATTTTATTTAATGACACATCAGGAATAGTATTTCTTTACAACATCAGAGTTTACAGGTCTAGGTAGATCTTTTTCATCCATTTTGGTCAGAATTAAGGCTCATCTTGAAAAAACACTTCTCACCATATATGGTCCCTCATAGTTTGGCACCCACTTACTCCAATCTTCTCTTAACACTAGTATGATCTTTTTCAACACCAAATCTCTTTCCTTAAACACCCTTGGTCTGATCTTCCTATTAAATGTTTTTGCCATTTTATAACAGGTGGTGGAAAATGGCTTCTAGCCTTATTTCACCGATCAAGTTTAACTACTTAAATCTTAATATTACCCATTTTGATTCATCCAACTCTGCATCTTTCAGAATTCGTGGTGATAGAATCTTTGTTTCTAAGGACATAATTGCCTCTATCCCTGTTACCAAATAATAGAGGGTTGTATTTGTGGAAGTTCTAATTGTGGTGCGGTATGCATGAAGTGTATATGAGAGCATCTCATGCCAATCTTTGTAGTTTACCACCATTTTTAAATGATCTTCTTGAGATTCTTATTAACTGCCTCAACTGTTTTGTTCATTTTCAGTCTGTAAGGGGAAGAGTTGAGATGATTAATCTTCCATTTGGTGTAGAGTTTGACAATCAACTTTTCATTGAAATTCTGAGCGTTATTAGTTACCAATCTTGCGAGTAAACCATAACAACATACCAAATCCTTATTAATGAATCTGTTGATTACTTTATGTGTTACATGGGTGTAAGAATGGGCTTCTACCCATTTAGTGAAGCAGTCGATGGCCACCATATTGAATATATACATGTTACTCACTTTAGGATTGATTGATCTTATGACATATCTAAACCCCATATATAAAAAGGCTAGGTGAGGTTATATTGAATAACGATGTTAGAGGTGCATTTATTTTATCACCACATATCTGACAATTATGAAACTTTCTGACATAGTCTACACAGGCTAGGTGAGGCTAGGTGAACCAAAAATACCCTAAACTTTGTATTTATCTCACCATTATATGGCCATTGGCATAGGTCGCACAGATCCCCTCGTGGACCTTCTTTAAGGCTTGCTCAATCTTGTTCTCATTTAGACATATAAGCATAGTGCCATTAAATGACCTTTTATATAAGATTTTCCCATCCAAGTAAAAGTTCATGGCCATTCTCCTTAAAGTTTTCTCATCTATCTTAGAAACTCCTTGAGGGTATTCTTGGTGCTAGAGAAACCTCTTAATGTCACTATACTATGGTTTCTCGTCTAGTGATTCTTTAATTGTGCAGTAGTTAGCTTTCAGGTTTCTGACTTTCATATCTATTGGTTAGATCTTGTCCCCAATAACAACTTGTGTCATTAAAGCTAGGGTTGCAAAAGCATCACCAAGTTGATTCTTATCGTTGCTTATGTGAGTGAATTTGATCTCTTCAAATTCATTAGCTAACTTCAGGAGATAGTTTTGATATGGCTTCAACTTCTAATCTTTGGCTTGCCACTCTCCTTTTACTTGGCAGATGATTAGCAGGGAATCCTTAAAGACTTTAAGATTCTTAACTTCGAGTTCTAAAACAGCTTCTAGATTGATGATGCAGGCCTCATACTTGGTCGTGTTATCGGTACATTCAAATTGTAGCCTTACTAAAATAAGGTACTGCTGCTTTTCTGGAAAAATTATTATTGCTCTTGCCCTATTTCTTGATATGTTTACGACCACATCAAAGTAAAGGATACATCAATCACTCTCTTTACTATCATTCTCTATTACCAATATATCTTCATCAGGAAGGTCAAAATTTAATGGCCCGTAATCTTTCACCACATGATCTGCAAGATGATCAGCAATCACACTTTCTTTTATAACTTTCTTTCTCATAAAGAAAATGTTGTATTCTGTCAATAACACTTGCCACCTTGCTATTGTACTTGACAGGTAAGGCTTTTGCAAATATATTTCAGCAAATCCAATTTCGAGATCAATCAAGTTGTGTAGTACATCATATATTATCAGAGTCTTTTTATGCTCCCACCAAAACACAACATAGTCTTTCAATTGTTGTGTACCTAGATTCACAGTCATTGAATTTTTTACTCAAGTAGTAAATGGCTTGCGCTTTCTTTCTTGACTTGTAATGTTGACCTAGTAAACAACCCATGGTTATTTCTGTCATTGAGAAATACAAGATTAGAGACCTTCCTGGTGTGAAGGTACTAGTAGTGGAGGGTTTTGCAAGTACCTCTTTATCTTGTCAGAGACTTTCTAATAATCATTGTCCTATACTCCACGATTTTTCTTCCTAAGTAAGCGGAAAATTAGCTCAAATGTCACTGTCAGCTGAGATATAAATTAAGCTATATAATTTAGAAGCCCAAAGAAACTTCTTAATTCCCTCTTTGTCTTAGGTACCGACATTTTCTGGATGGCTTTATCTGGATTAATTTCTATTCCTCGACCACTTACTATAAAACTTAGCAGTTTTCTCATCATTACCCTGAATAAGCATTTTGCAGGATTCGGTTTCAGGTGGTATTTTCGTAACCTCTCAAACAGTCTTCACAATACTTCTACATGATCTTTTTTTTTTTTTTTGGATTTTACAAGTATATCACCCATATAGACCTCCACTTCTTGTTGCATCATATTGTGGAACATAGTGACCTAGCCCTGACATTCCTTAAAACATAATAAAGGTGGTCTTTTTTTAGTCTTCTTCTGTCATTCTAATCTGGTTATAGCCAGAAAATCCATCCATGAATGAATACGTGGCATTCTTTTAGATTGATATGGTATTTATGTTATTTTAGAAAGTGTTGTTATGTTGCATTAATAATAACACCTAGATTGTGTTGAAAGACACGCTAGAAGATTACTTTGAATGATTATGTGATGCATGAGAACATCTAGTTATGTGTTAAATTTATGTTCTTCATGAAGCTGAAATTTCAGACAGATTTATCACCTGACTTCAGATAAAAATTATAACTTGAAAATGATGGAATTTAGAATAGGTTTCTTCATGAAAATTGTGCATATGAATGTTAGTTTTCAAATGAAACTAATCTTGCTTAATTTTGATTGTAAGACTCCAAATATTAGACAGATTTCAGGTGCTATTGTGATTCCTCCAAAAAAGGCTAAGATCAAGTTTGAATTTGAGCTTGACCTAGTAGGAACCTTGTCTTGAAGAACCATGACTATAAAAAAGACCACCCTTATCATACACCTATATCGAGATGCAAACAAGTATAGAAAACGCCATGAAGACTGGTCAATTCTTTGTTAAGTTTGAGTAGTTCAATCAAGAACTAAAATATAGGAATCACACATACAATATGCGACAACTTTGTTATTATTGTCAAAACTAAATAAAATTCATACATAAGAATACTCGTATGTAAACCCTGAAACTAATGGGTTAGACATACACCTAATTTAAATAAAGCTCAAACTAAATAAAATTATGTTAAAAATAATAAAAAATAAATAAAATAATAGTCTAATATTATTTTTCACATTTTGCTTCATATGATAGTGAAAAATACACAAGAGAGATAATTGTTGAAGAATCCTTGCTAAACAAAAGTTTAATACCTTGTAAAATAAGAATTAATTTCTAACCAGTTAATTTTTCTTATTTCATATGAGATCCTTATAAAATAAGTAAGTCGAAGGTTGTCCTATAAGTTTCTAATAGCAGTGAAAACTCTTTATAATAAATGGAATCCATGACTTTTAAGGAAATAATGTTTTTTTTTTTTTACACTTTACTAGCGGATTTTAATTTTAATTTCAAATACATTATTATATTATATTCGGATGAATTAATAGGTATACCATATATAGTTAGAAAAGTACATGTCTTTAGATTCTAACCAAATTAGATCTGCATTTAAACTTATCTTATTGCTTTATATATGACCCGAAAAGTAGATAAAAATCTAAATTAATAAATTTGAATCTTTTTAATTCGATTTTATTGACTTAGGACATTAAATATTAATACACACTTCTAGTAGTTTAATATCGTGGCACATTAAACACCTTTTTAATCCAGTTTGTTTTAAACATTTTTAATAGATTTTTTAGAGGGTGTTTGAGAGTGTGGTTGTTGTTGCTTTTCAAAGTGCTTTTCACTTAGAAAAGCATGTCAATAATATTTTTTTATTTTTTAAAAATTATTTTTAAGATCAGCACATCAAAATAATTTGCAAACATAAAAAACATATTAATTTCAAAAAAAAAATTCAAATTTTATGAAAAGCGTTTTTCAAACGCAATCCCAAACGGGGTGACACCATGCGTGACACCATATATATATATAAGCCAGCGAATTGAGAGACAAAAACATAGAAGCAAAGAAAGCATTGGCTTGTCAGAATGAATTAAATGCCAAGGAGAAGAGAGAGGGCAGGGCAAATCGATGTGCATTAACAATTATAAAGGGCATGGCACCCCCACACACTGACACCAACCAAAAGGCTCACCACATTCCAAGAAAAAATAACTCAGGAGATAACAAGTAGGTGTACATTTAATGCAAAATGATCGGACACTCACCAACCGATCAAACTAAAAGCACAGCCAAAGAATTATTGAAACGTACAGCCACATTAGCATGGATGAACAGCGAAAAATATCACACCTCATATGACCGAAACAGGTAAAAATTACTATAAACAGGTCGGTCCGATATTCTATACTTTAAAATATGTAAAACAAATAACATTGTAAATGTACTATAGATATAAATTTATTGCATTCTAAATCACGTTATAGAAATAAAGTGTCTGTACTATAAATTACAATGTAGCATCATTTAAATATTGTTTTTATTGATTTTTTATGTCAAAAGTAGATGGGTTTAATATGGCTACCGAATTCAATATCTATATGATTTTTGTTGGTAACTCTAAAATATTTTGTACACCAAATATTTATTCATTTTTAGGTGTGTTGGTCCAAAATTTTTATTTAATATAAAATAATTTATTAATCCTCATTTTCTTACTACTACTACTATATTGGTTAAATTTGTGAATTAAATGAAACATGGTAGTTCAGGAATTTTCTCCTCCATCCTTTCCATTCTTTTTAATCAAATTCATATTCTAAATAGTAAATACTTTGTCATTCATTTTCAATCCATAAACTCTCAACAAAATTTATTTGATTTGTTTTTATAAACAAATTATGAAGAATACAAAAGGTTTGGGTTACTTCAAGAAATTTGTCATGTTATGGTGCACGATATGTTTTTATAAAATATATAAATTAGAATTTATATTTAGGTTATTTCAAAAATAGTTTAAAAGTTTTTTTTATAAAATATCAAAAAGTTATAAAAACAATAATCAGGATTTATATTTAGAATACTTTAAGGATATTTTAAATGTATTTGTTTTTATAAAAAATTATAAAAAATTAATTAGAATTTCTGTTTCTGATACTTTAAGGGTAGTTTAAAATTTTTTATATAAAAAATAAAAATAATTTATAAAAATAAATAAATTAGGATTTTAGTTTTGGTTACTTCAATGATAATTTAAATTTTTTTTATAAAAAATAAAAATAATTTATAAAAAAATAATTAGAATTTCTGTTTAGGATACAATAATAGTTTAAATGTTATTTTATAAAAAATAGGAAAAAATAAAAATAAAATGAATACTCTTACAATAGTTTAAATGGTTTTTTGTAAAAAACAATTAAAAAATTAAAAAATAAATTAATCTGGATTTATCTTTAGGATACTTTAAGAATAATTTAAATATTTTTTTTAATAAAATTTTAATCATATCTCTCATTTTATAAACTTCTTTATCTAATCATTTTATAGTTCTTCCACATTATTAGTTTGTTTATCACTAAAGATGTTATTTAAATGTTAACATTGAAATATATTTTAGAATATGTTCTTTTATATGTGATAAAGTCATAAGAACTAAGAAATAAATAAAGAATTAAATTAAAAAATATTCAAAATTCTCTCTCCCGTTTTTTTTTTTTTTTCAAATGAAAACCGAACGTTCACAAATCACAAACCCAAATTCTTATTTTTTTGAATATCTCTCATTTTCATTAACAATATAAAAGGACTAAAAGTACAAGGTTTGGATTAATAAATTTCAAAATTGGTGGGACTTCACGTTTTTCGATTTCACTCATTTTCATTATTTTTTTGTTTATAATTTTTAATTAATATACATTTAATTTTAAATTGAAGAAAGACAAAAGTGGTGGAATTTGACTTTTTTTACAAAAAATTATTTATTTGGTTTTATTATTTTATCATATATTGTTTAGTTAAATTTTTTTTATTTGATTCTTATTCTTTTATAATTTTTTTAATATAAAAAGTACATTATAAAGTTTATAGCATAGTAAAGCCTGTTTAGTGTTGATATAATGATTATTTTTTAAAGTATTTTTTATTTGGAAATGCATTAAAATAATATTTTTTATTTTTAAAAATTTAATTTTGACATCATCACATAAAAATTAATTTAAAGAAAAAAATAAATAAATAAAAATTCAATTTTTTTAAAATGCTTTTGAAACGAAAAAACAAATAGATTTATAATACTGTTAATAATGAAAAGACTGACAATATATGTTGTTGTCCAAAATTAACAAATAAAATTAGAAAAATGAAATCATGATAAATTTGTTATCTTAATAAATTTAGCACACTTACTAAGAAAATAAATAAATTTAAATAAAATATTGAAATGCAATCCTAGTATGCATATTAATTATATATATATATATATATATATATATATATATTTGTAAGAATTAAAACAAAATCAAATAACACACTTATTGAAACACTTTAAAAATTGATAATATTTGTTATTATCAAGGATCAACTTTTGTCATTGGTGCAATAAAACTTTTTTTATTGAATATACTAAGATTCCAACAATACCACCATGTTTAAGTGTATTTCTAGACGATATCTAACGAACAAAGAAAATATTACTTAAGTAGTCTTTTATGATGATTGAATTTAAGATCTTAAAGAGGAAACAGAGGTTTAAAATCAAAAAGCGAGGTTGGAAAATAAATAAAAGAAGAGTGACAAATTCTGTTGAAACAATGCGAAATTAATCAATCACAAACACTTTTATTCTCTCTCTTTTTATAGAAACTTTTAGGAATCAAAAGCCGATGAACTTCCACCACTAACAAGCAACTTTAATTACTCATAATAAACTAGAATTAAATATGAATATTTTTATTTAAATCAATTAACTTTTGAGCTGAAAAATTTATTGATGTAATGTTGAAAAAGTTCTAGAAAATGGATAAGATTTTTCCTTTCTTGGACTGGACAAATTAGTGGGTAAAAATAATAATTTTTTATGTATCAAATCTAAATCTAAATTTTAGTTGGAAAAAATATATATTTTCTGGCCCAAAATAATATTTTATAATAAATTTAAATTTAAGTTTGAGTTGAGCATGTTTGAATTTAAGCTTAAAACTTACTTTGCTAAGAGCATCTCCTATCTAAAAACTTGAGTGCATTGTTTAACTTATCAACTTTCTACTTTATAAACATAATAAAAAATCTTTTTCTAGAATAAAATTTTTTTAAAGAGTTTTGAGTTTCATCAAAATATATCAATTAATAATTTTTTAGTTTAATTTTTTATTTACTCATAACTTATTTAAAATATGTTAATATTTAATATAAAAAAACTTATGTTAGAGATTAAATTATATATAAAAAATCTTAATCTTTAAATTAAGTGGAATACAATGTTTTGAATTTAAAAATTTAGAATACAATACCCCTCAACTCATTAACTCCCTTACTCATGACATAGTAATAATATATTACTCGACGAATAGTACAGATCACCATGTCTGGATGATTAATTTACTGGAAAAGATCTATATAAGATCTTTGTTGAATGATTTGTTTGATCGAGTCTCTTGGATTTCCATTGTAGCGCCTCATAAAGCACAAATCCTCTCGGTTGCTACAGCTAAATGGATAGTTTCTATAGAAAAGCCATTGTTTTAGCTTCAGCTTTAGCTTTAGCAGTGGTCAGTGGTGGCTATGGTCAAGATACTCTTTTTCCGGCCATCATATCATTTGGTGACTCGTCGGTGGATGTTGGCAATAATAACTATCTATCCACAATTTTCAAGGCCAATTACCCTCCTTATGGAAGAGATTTTGCCAATCACAAACCCACAGGGAGGTTTTGCAATGGAAAATTAACTATTGACTTCACCGGCAAGTGCAAAATATCAAATTCAAGGGATTGGCTTGTCCTATGTATTCAGGTTCCCTTGCCTATATATTTTTGAAATATATTCTAACAAATCTGCGTCAATTTCTTTATGCAGCTAAAGCTTTAGGATTTAAGACTTACGCACCACCATATCTCAGCCCAGAAGCATCAGGAAAAAACCTTCTTATTGGGGTCAACTTTGCATCGGCAGCATCTGGTTATGACGATAAAACTGCCTTTCTGAATGTAAGCTAACAACTATAAATTGTTTGTACTTTAAACCTCACAAAACTTAAAAAGCATGCAAAATCACTTTTATTTATTTATTTTTGTAGAATGCAATTCCATTGTCCCTGCAGTTAAAGCACTTCAAGGAGTACCAGACTAAATTAATGAAGGTGGCTGGTGGTAGAAAATCAGCATCTATCATCAAGGACGCATTATACATCTTGAGTACAGGCACCGCTGATTTATTTCAGAACTACTATGTCAACCCTTCTGTAAACAAAGTTTACACTCCCGATCTGTATTCCTCATACCTTGCCACTACATTCTCAAGCTTCGTTAAGGTATATATCTTACTGTTTAATGTTGTCTCTAGTTTTCTTTTAAAGGCCAATATTGGTGTTGCAATGGTAGAAATCTTGGACTTGAAATCGCAATCTGGAAGATTTCAGGTTAGAGTCTTGAGAGCGTTCTGTTCACGAAAACTTTTCTGATGGACAACACTTTCTCCGGACACTCTTTCCAAGGACCCCACTTTGGTGGGACATATTTATAACCAGTCTTCGTTTTCACTGAATTTTAACTTGTTTACAAGCAGGACCTGTATGGTTTGGGGGCAAGGAAACTTGGGGTAACTTCACTCCCGCCATTGGGTTGCGTTCCTGAAGCCCGAAACTTTTTCGGATATCGTGGAAATGACTGTGTCTCCTGGGTCAATACTTTTGCACGGAAATTTAATAAGAAACTCAACTTAGCTGCAGATAATCTCCGAAAGCAACTTCCGGGTCTAAAGATAGTTATCTTCGATATCTACAAGCCATTGGAGGATCTGGTTAAATCTCCTTTAACTTATGGTCCTAACCTTTCTCTAAACCTTTAGGGTCATTTGAATTATGACTATAAGGATGAATTCTGACCTCTTTTTTTTCCTATAATGTTTGGTAGGTTTTGTCGAAGCAAGAAGAGGATGCTGCCAGACGAGGACTGCTGGGAAAATATCAGTATTGTGCAATCCAAGGTTGCCAGGAACTTGCCCCAATGCCACTCAGTTTGTGTTTTGGGACAGTGTCCATCCTTCTCAGGCTGCTAATCAGGTTATTGCTGATGCAATTCTTATTCAAGGTGTCTCCCTACTTGGATGAGGATACGTGACTAGTCTTGCCTGTCTGAATTGTGTGATGAGTGTGTGACTACCTTTGTTTACGACTTGTTGGAATTACTTTTGAAGGTATTATGTAAAACATTAATGACGACGTCGTGGTTCTCTTTAGGTTTCTGGAATTATCCTTGTACTAGTATAAATATGTGTGTGTGTGTGTATGTGTGTCTGTGAAGAGTATTGCAGTCTAAATCCAAGTTCAATGAGCTTCCTCTCCTTACCAGTTAGAATATGTGTTCCACCATGCTTTCCTTCCTACTTCCTCTCGCATTTTTTTTTCCTAACTCAGCTGTCTTGAAAAGCTTGTCTTAATTTTCATGTTGCTGAAGAAATCTGATGTCTACCACCAGCAATGTAATGCATATTTTTGTGTTATCACAAATATTTCCACATGGTTATTATGTTCAGCCACTTCTGCTCCAAATACAAGGCACTGACCCCACCAGTTCAACCTCTGAATCATCAGAATGTTAGCTGTATCAGAGTCGACCATTCCAGCAGAATTTGTTGTCTATCTTGCTCAGGCTACTGAGAGAAGAGAAAGTTCACCCATCGATTATTGAGAATTCCAAGTCTCACACAAAAGGGTTCAGTCTGAGCAGAAGTTTCTGCAAAGACTATTTAAGCTACATTTGAAGAGAAAAAAATAACAAGGCGCAAACCAGACGAACATTCTGGGCATAGGTCTGGAAAGTATCTGCTTGTCTTTCTTTTAAGTCCTCTGGAGATAGTGCTTGTGTAGCAAAAGACAGATTAAATAATAAAAATAAAAAGTAGGTAAAAGAACTGGACATCCAAAACTTCTAAATTGCAATGCTATAATTGCATTCAAGGCCACACAATCCTCACCAAGGTGTTCTTCTGTATATTGGAAAATTGGAAAATGATGGACCAGAGAGGATAATGTTTTTGTGAAAAGTTGTTTGATGTATTTTGAATAATATAAAAATTATTTTTTCATCATTTGATTTGTTGTGTCTAGTTAAAAACATTTGCCTCACTAAAACATATAGAACAAACTTGTTCAATTCTTTACTAGAGTTAATTCGAGTTGATTGGTATCAACATAAAAATTAAAATTATTATTATCATAGTTTTAAAACTTGACTAGAAAGTTGACTCAAGGCAAGGCTAGGATCACAAGTCGAGTTGACAATTGACTCAAGTTAATTTAAGGATAAAATTGGTTATTATTGCTACACGTGTGTGGCGTTGAAACGATTATCCTCCTAGATTAGGATAGTCAGGAATGGTATGGGAGGAAAGAACATTAAATTTTTATCCTTTATCAGTAAAAAAAAGGGAATAAGAGTTGCAACTTAATATTTTGGTCTATAGGAACCTTAATTGATCCTACAGTCTAGGAAAGAGACTGATTGTGTAAATAAAATATATTAGCACGCCTACTACATTTTACCTGAGGTAAGCTACATTATTTATCTATCTGATATAAACTAAAAAAATATTGTATTTTCTAACTATTGATTTTTTTATGGCTGAAAAAAAGTCCTCCTCAATAAGGAGGTTCTTATGTTATTGAATTAAAAAACCTAATTGTTCAAATGCCAATATAAAAATAAAAAAATAAAAACTATCTTTTTTATTTAATATTGAAAATACATCTAACGTGTAAGTTCATAATCTTAGATACTAACAGAAAATAAAATAATATTTTTGGTATTTTTAATTTATTATCGGGAATATATCTTACATATAAGTTCATAATACCACATATTAAAAAGAACAAAATATATTTTTTATATTTTTGAAATGTAAGCCAAGTTCTCCTAACTTTAATAAATTGGTGACTAAATTCAAAATGCATGCAAATATATATTTTTTGAATTTTGTATAAAATTACTAAAACACACCATGTATTTTATTTTTTAAAACAAGATATGATTTTTTATTTTTTGAGAGACTTGACAGTACGCAATAAAAATTATATTTTAAAAAAAAAGATTTCTTGCTGTTATTTTTTATGGAAGGGAACCAATTTGTTTAATATCAAAAAACCACCTCGCGTATAGGTCACAATTCCAAATATTAAATATATGAGGGGTAAAAAGGTAGGGAAATCAAAATTGATTGCAAAATTGTCTTTTGAATATTTAAAAATTATTAAAAATTGACAAAGGATGTATTTCACAAAACACAAATAAAATATGTTTATCAAGGTATTTTAACCACGATATCAATTCAAAAAAAAATTGTAGTTCATTAATTAAAAACCAAATATCAATTCAAATATCCATACAAATCTTATTAATTTTACAAACTTCATTCAAACTTCATGTTAATTCAAATAAATCAACATATACCCAAGCATAAATCATGAACCAACATTTAATGTTCAAAAATCAATCATAATCCAAAAAAAAAAAAACTCATAATTCAATGCAAATTATCAATCAAAAAACAACACATGAATTCAAATCAAATAATATCCAAACGGTCCAAAAATATACACAATTTGACTCAAACTTCACAATGTTGTAGCAATTATCCAAAAATGATTTGATTTTATAGATCGACCTTTCGAGGTGTTTAGTGTGTCCAAGAATTAACTGAAAATGGGTCAAAAGTGTTGCTAAAATAATGGTAGCGCATGTACCACTTGCCTCCAACACTGCTAATGTAAATTCCTAGTAATAAATAAATAAATCTAGGTTAAATAGAGTAACTATTATTTGAAAAATAATAAATTAGAGAAAAAAATCTTATGAAGTGGGATGAACATTTTCGGGAGATTGATTTAAAATTATTAGAAAATAAAGTAATAAAATATTATGTGAAATATTAACTAATGATAAATCACAAAAACTCCCTAACTAGGTAAAAATAACAATTTGAAGGAGAAATTTTTTCAATTGGGTGATATTATGTGTAAAATATAAGGAAATGTCAAATAAATCAACGTATGACCCTTTATATGAGAAGCGTTGAATTTCAGTATAATTCACGCGTATAATCATGCTATCGGGACTAAAGGTGGTAAACAACTCTAAGAAACATTTTATGATGATTATGATTAGAAATATCCAAAGAATTAGTTTAAGATCTAAAATAATTTAAGTACATTATATAGTATGCAAAATTTGGATTTTCACATGAAATATCCGACAATTTAATTTTACAATACAAAATGTATCTCCCAATCCAACTTTGGATCAGGTTGAAATTTTACTTGGGGTATTAAGACATATTGTTTTACCTTATATTAAAATGTGAGGTCAATCAGAGTTTAGGAAGGTCTTGAAATAAAGTCACGGTGTTGAGTCAATGCAATAAACCAAATTAGAAGGGATAAGTTTAGGTATAATAGTAATTGACCCAGAAAACCTAATGTAACTACGGTAGCTGATATTGTTCACACTGGACAATAGCTAAAAAGATAATAAAAGGCTTCTCTCTTGCCTCTCTTTAAAAATCATTTGAGAAATCCTTTCAAAGTATGAGAATGAAGCTTGCAAATAGGTTTATGATAAGAGAAACACATTTAGGCCGAAATTAGAAAACTTGGTTGGAGGAGAAGAACTTAAGGTAAAAGTATAGGCGATGAAGAGGAAGAACAATTGAAGAAGAAATTGGTAACAACTCTTCAATGTGAACTTGGAATTATTGATAAAAGTGTTATTCTTTAGTTTTCCTCTTTAATTTCATAGTTAGTAAAGGATAATTGAAAAACCCCTCAATGTTATGATTATAGGGTTCTTGAAAACATATAAGAAATGAGAGTTTCTTTGAATATGAAGCATGGATAGTGAATGTTGTGATGCATGAAAACACTTATTGTGCTTGTCAAATTTATCTCTCATATAACCAAAATTTTGACAATCTTACTAGTCAACTTCTAGTTGAAATTAAAAATTGGAAACGATGTAATTTGAAGTTCGTGTCTTTATAAAAGTTGTAGCAAATGGAACTAGTCTTGATTTATTTGGAGTTGTATAAGTCTAGATATTAGAAAAACACTAAGTAAAGGTCCAAACCGACAGAGTACTTGATAGATCTTAGGTGCTACTGTAATTGTTAATTTTGAGCTTTAATATGATGTAATTTGGATGTTAGTGTGTTATAAAAGTTCTAGGTATGGATGTTAGCTTTCAAAAAGAACTGGTCTTGACACATTTGGAGTTATATAACTATAGATATGAGAAACACACTGAGTAATGGTCCAAACCAACATAGTACAAGATAGATTTCAGGTGTTGTTGTAATTGTTAATGTTGAGCCTTAAAACGATGTAATTTGGAGTTGGTGTCTTTGTAAAGGTTGTAGGTATGCATTTTAGCTTTCCAATGAAACTAGTCGTGATGTATTTGGAATTATGTAACTCTATATATGAGTAAAATAATGAGTAAGGGTCCAGACTGACATAATACTGGACAAATTTCTTATGCTGCTATAATAAGTGAGTTTAGACATTTAGATGGCAAAATTAAATGTTGTGTTCTTCATGAAAATTGTAGCCTCGTGTATTATATTTTCATAAAGGCAAACCACGTTAAACAAAGAGTTCTAAAACTTTATTTATGATTAAAACATCAAACAATGTTTGGGGTTGGGTGGCCTAAACCAATTAGGACTAATCAATATCTAATATTTACTTATAATATGTTGTTGTTTGAGTGTTCTAGCATTTGGATTGAAAATAATAAGTATGAACATGGAAAATATATATGTTTAAGGAATTTTATGGATTTTCCTCACTAATGGTTTGAATGAAAATGATGATTGAATGAGAATTGAAATAAAATGTTGATATTTGTTGCACTGTTAATGATAAATGTATCCTTGGTAGTACAAGGGAGGCTAAGGGGATATGATAGTAGCAAGGAGTAGCAACACATGCATATCATCGAGGTGGGTGCTCGACACCTTATCCTTTTAGAATTAATATAATTTTAATTTATAAAACTCAAAATTTCTATGTTATGATGTAATTATTAATTTATATTGTATTTGATGAGATTGTGTACTAATGTTCTTGTGAATGGAACTCGATACAACGGAAACTATGTGTTAATTGATTGTGAGTTTAAATTAGATACAATGAGATAAAAGATGTAGATTGCATGGTAAATGTTTGGAATAAGATGAGATTATGCATGAGAAATTTAATGAAATAGTTAAATTAGGTTGGTGATTTCCACCTTTATCTAATTCTACTAAATTCTTGAAGCACTCTTATATAGTATTGCTATATGAATTTAGTTGCTTAATTGATTCATGAATTATAAAGAATTATGAGCTTAGCTTTAGCTAATAGTGTTTATGTTGGATAGTCGAGAATGAAGGATCAGATTATCTTGGCTAATGATTTGTACATTGGATAGTCAGGAATGAATGATCAGATTAGCTTTGGCTAATTGCTTCCATGTTGGATAGCTTGGAATAAATGTTAAAGATTAGTTTTGGCTAATGGCATCCATGTTGGATAAACAAGAACAAGCATTACAGATTAACTTTGGATAATAATATTCATGTTGGATAGCCAAGAGTAAAGGATGAGCTTAACTCTAGTTAATAGGGTCCATACTAGGATTACTGGTAATGAGTGTTGTGAACCATCTCATTTGAAAGCATTTACTGATACAATGAAATAAAGAGTATCCTGTGTTATTCATAATCAAAATTAATATTTAAGGAACCATATACAAAATTAATCATAGTTAGGAATGAATAGTTATGTATAGAAAAATTCTAAATGTATAAGGATTTCTAGACCATATTACATGTCATTAGTTGTTTGTTGAACATAACTTAAATAAAATAATACGACATTAGATTGTATGAAGATGTGAAGTAAAATATTAAAGATAAACTCAGTAGGAAGTTATTAATAGCTGGATTTGTTGGCAATCAAATGCGTTTGTAAATTTTTTTGGCATCAACGAAGTGATAACCAAATTATTCTTAGTGGTTGTAGTATCGATAACTAAGGATAAAAAATGAATGATATTTAGTGGTTGTAGTGTTAGTGACTAAGGATAAAATCTGGAGTGATACTTAGTGACCGTAATATCGGTAATTAAGGATAAAAAAAAAAAGGATACTTAATGACCGAAGTATCGATGACTAAGGACAAAATATAAATTGACAGTTGATGATCAATTATTGATATCTATGAATATAACAACTATTGATGTTTAATTGCCTAAAAAAATGATGAGTAAGAAAGCAAAGTATGATTTGGTTAATTATAGGATGATGATGTAGGTTCTCATTCCTATGCTTCTACTTAAGTTGGTAAGTCCTTTAAATTAAATAGTAGGCAATAAAAGTTACTTTCTAATTGTTCCTAATAAAAATAAAATTCATGTGGCTATTTTTAGTTTTGAATGGAGAATATTGTGTTGTTGTTTTCAATAAGTGGAAATCATGGTGTTATTGTTTCTAAATAATAGAAACCATTGAAACTATCCTTAATTGTATAATGAAAACCATTGTATAAAATGATTAACCGATGCTTAAAAGTATATATGATAGGGGGGTTGATTGGTAACTTAAGACTTAATATCATTTGATGGTCTACTACGTCAAAACAAATATTAATTGGTTGATAATGTAACAAACGATTATGATACCTAAAAAATAAAAAATATGAGAATGTTATAAATAAATTATGTTCAGCGATTATGATAATTTATAAACATAAGATTAATACGTGTCAAGGATTGTACCCAAGGAAATGAAATATTAATTATTAATTGGTGAATCAAAAATCAAGAAAATGAATTACTATGTAGTAACGTATAGACGACAACTTTAAATTTAAATATATTACATAATTCATTGTAAATGCAGCGTTAAAAATGACAAATATAAACTTGAACGTCATAATAGTTAGTATGTAATTCAATATGTTTATGTTGTAATCGATATTAAGAGAATTATGGATAAGCATATTGTTCTCTTTCCTTTATGGGTAAGGTTGACTATTGACCCAAGTCAACATAAAAATAAAAGTAGTTATTATCAGAGTTTTTAGACACGACTTAGAGCTAGACTCAATTCACGGGACAAGGCTCAATTCACAAGTCAGGATGGTTAATCCATGTTGACCTAAGACAATGTAAGAATAAAAATGATTATTATCATAGTTTAAAATTAAACTTAGCTTAGAGGCAACCCGAGGCAAAGCCTCAATCATAAGTTGAGATGGTTAAACACTTGACTTAAGTTAACATATGGATGAAAATGGTTATTATTATAATTTAAAACCTGATTTGAGGGTCAACTAGAGGCAAGGCTCGGGTCATAAGTCAGGAGGGCCAACCCGAGTTCACTTAAATTAAAAAAAATCAAAGCAACCTTGCTTTTTTACTAATGGTTTTGTATTCATGTTTTAAACCAAGTCAACCCAAGTTTTTGTCCGAGTCAATTCGGATCAATCATTCCTCTATTGTTTTCTCAAACTAGACTAGTATAAGCCCCAAGGAGGCCAGGTCCATCCAATATCTACCAAACATAAAAAAAAAAAAAACATATCTAGTCTAGTTCAATCAATATTATCTAACATCTTGTTTACACTTTTTTCCACCATATTACAAATCTTTCAACTCCTGCTTTTTATATAACTATAAAAGAAGAGCTTGTTGTACTAATCTTTCTAATATTTAGAGGATCCTAACATGTTACTAAATGATGTATCTGATCTTTAAATATAAATTAATTAATTGTTGAGTTAATAATAAATTAAATTATTTAATTATACTAATTATAATTATAATTGTAATTTATATTCAAGCCAACATATTATGAACCAAATAGGCCACACACATTAAGAATAATTAGTAAAAAATTAAACTATGATAATTGAATTAAGTATGGCTTGATTAAAATATATTTTAGAAATTAAGAACTATAATATAATTAATACATGGATTATATTTCTAGACCTAAAAAAATCAAGTAAAGACTTAATTGAGTTAATTTCTAAAATTATCTTGAATTAATATATGGATATTATTCAGACGGAAAATTGATATTTTACCAATTTATAGGTTTTTTTAGATTTCTTTATAAATAATAAGCTATATCTCTTATTATTAGAGGTTGTTTATTAGATAGAAAAACTATATAAGTCACATAATAGAGAGTTAGCACTTTAGGCATAGCAATCCCTGTATTCTAGAAAGGAATTTAAGAGATTTCTCACTAGTGGTTCATGTGGATTATCGTTAGAGGCTGAAAAATTGAACAACTTGTGATTTGTGATAATCCAACTTTTAAAGAATTATTCAAAGTCAAAGAATATAAATTCTTCACGTAAAAAAAATTCAACCACATAATTTCTAAAATACTATTTTGAAAAGTACCTTTCCATTTAAAATATGTGTTTTTTAAAATACTCTTTTAAAAGTTTTCTCAACAAATTTCCTACTTTCACTATTAACAAAAACTCAATAGAGTCAATTTTTCATTGTATGTTAAGACATAGATTAATGTTAATTAGAACAGTTAAATGTTCATTTTATCATTTGAAGAAAATTCATTAAACTTCTTATTGGGGTAATATGGTATTTTCTTCATGCCCCGATGATTTTCGAATTGATAGAGGGCAATACGGTCTTTTCACATTCTATTAGCATAGTAAAATGACTAAATTATCCTTAAAAGTAAAAAATTATTTAACTTGCATCTAGGGTTTTTTTATACTTTCCTACAGGTTTTTTTAGTTATTATAAAGTCGATTGGGGGACAATTTGGTATTTCAATAAATATAAAATACAATGTGGTTGATGCATGTGTTGTTGGTGGGTGTCGCGCAATGTAATTTGATTATCAAACATCGCCTTTCATAACGATGTTGGAAATGTCCTTAAGTCCTATTCCAGTGGTCAAGAACGTGTGCAAAGTGGTGTACCGGTTGGATTCTGGTGGACGTTTTCTCTCCTCCTCCTCCCTCATTTCTCTCTCCTTATATCAAGTTTTGTGCCCTTACTTCAAAAAATTAAATGTGTCATGTTAATTTGTATTTGTATCAGTTTTGGTCATCATTTTTTTATTGCTATTTATTTTTTAATGTTTTTTTAGGTTTATGTTGTTTTTCAATTTCATCCCTTAACATTTGATTTCATTTATTTTTTTTTATCCAATTTAATCCCTTATTGTTTTATTTAATTTATTTTTTATAACAAATTTGGTCCTCATTTTTTATTATTATTTGTTTTTTAATTTTGGTTGATTGGGAGATTTGCTTGATGGTTTTTTCGTGTTTGCCTTAAATGAAGTAACTAGTTCTAATGAACCGATTTCAAATATTAGCAAATTTGACTTTGATATTTTGTTATGTTCTTTTTAATATATATATATATATATATATATATATATATTAAATTTCATCATTCAATATTAGGTTATTAGACCTTTAATTTCATGATTGTTTTTTTTTTCTATAGAGTTATCATGATCTCATATCATGGCTCGTGAATTAGTTGAGTTGAGTTGACTTAAGGTTATTTTTGTATTTTTTTAAAAAAAATTTCAATTTCGCCAATCATCATTTAGTTTGCTTGAGAGTTGACCTTAATGATTTTATTTAATTTATTTTATACAAGATTATCCTAACCTCAGAAACCGTGAATTTGGCATGCTGACTCAAGTAAGGTTTTTTAGTCCTTTTCAAAAAAAAAAAATTCAATTTGTTCTTTAACGTTTGATTTATTGATAATTATGCTTTGGATTTTATTTCTCTTTATATGGTTACCCCGTTCTCATTTAATGTTTTCTTTGTTAACAAATAAGGTCATTAAGATCTTTTAAGAATATTTAGATGATATCTTGTAATAAAATTTACAAGATTTATTTTTATTAATCATTGTTATTTCTTCTATTTTTTTATCGTTGATTAGTTTTATAATTATATTATTAAATTAATAAAATTTATTAAACTTATTCGAATCAATAACTCGGGTTTTAAAATTTTTTACTCCTTTAAAAACACTTTTAACACTTGAATTTTTTTTTTAATTAGAAAAAAATGACATGATCTGCAATATAATGCAAAACACTTATTTAGTTTCTCGTATTGTAGCTACACATCCATTTATATTCTGGTTTGGTGGCCTTTGGATGAACACTCTTTGTTTTTGTTTTTGTTGTTTTTTCTTTCTTTCTTTCTTAACACTCTTTTAAGATTTTTTGTGAGATTGAGATAATTTTTTTCATGAAATCTTTAAGGTCAACACTATTTTTTAATTTTTAATAAATATAAATTAGTTTTATTATAATAAGACATACCATTCAGTTAATGATCTCAATCCATAAATATAACTTTTACATAAAAAAATATATTTTTAATAAAAATACATGTTTTGAAACTCGCTCTTTTAATAATTTCTAAAAAATATATGTGTTTAGCTTTTAATAAATATAAATTAGCTTTGTTTTTTTAATAATACAGATCATTTTATTAATGGTCTCCATTTTTTTGAATAAAATCTTCTGTAATTTCTCTGCAAAAAAAAAAAAAAAAGTGCATTTCCAACCTTGTATTATTTTGAGAATATTATTACTATTTTCGGTCTGTGTCATATTACTTGTATTAGTTTATACAGTTAAACCTTTATAAATTAATATTTTTTGGACCATGAAAATTTACTAATTAATTGAGATATTATTTAATCAATAAATTAATAATTTATTAATTTATATGTCAATTAATAAAAAAATAATTTATCAAGATATTCTTTTTTTTAAAAAAAACATTAAAGTTAATGCATGTATCATGTATTATGATTATACAAATACTATATATTTACTAAAATTATGAGCTATTATTATTTTATATATTTGTTTAACCAAAACAAGTTCATGAATGTGATTAGTTTTATTAAATAGATTTTTCATTTTTGTAACGAACTAAAATTATACATCCGTTGCATACGTAATTAATATATTTCATAAACAATAAGTCAAACAAAGACATTAAAAAAAAGAACATATAGTATCATAAACGATTAAACTAAATACAATGGCTTTTTATCTCAAAGGTGTAAATAAATAAACTTCAAATTGTTGAGTGATGAATGAATTGTTAAGGAACTTCATGAAAAATAACATAGAAAATGAAGTAGAAGAAGATAATAATATACTAGAGTCTGTATCATGCATAGATGCACTCAAAGTATCAATCAAATTATATAATTTTCTCTTAAAACATGAGAAATTATATCAAAGATTTTTTAATATACAAAAAAAAGTCAGAGATGAGATCTAAAAAGACAAAAATTTCAAGAGAAAACACCTAAGATTAAAACCATATTTTATAAAAGGTTTTTAATTGAGTCATGCATATATATATATATATATATATATATATATATATATATGATGTATAAAGAGATTATTAATTTATTTATCAAGTCGGATCTATGTGTTTTGTTTAAAATATATTATCTTATAAATTTAATGAATTATTGATTTACCATATTGGTTTCAACTTGAAACTGACGAAAAATATTATTTAATCAAGGTTATTAGTTTACCGATGTTATATTGTAACTAGATAACTACCCAAGCTATGCCCTAGTTGGACCAAAAAAATTTTGAACATAAAAATAAAATGTCTATGTTATAAGAAACTCCTCGCCATTATTATTAAATATGGTCCTGCAAGTCAACCTAGAAACCTTTTAACTAGACTTCTTGCCTAAACTAAATTTAAAATTAAACCACGTGAGAGTTGCACAACGTGACTTAGCTAACCTGGTGGATCCAAAAACAATCTAGATAACAAGTAAAAACATGGTTTGACTTAAAAGAATCTTAAGATGAAATATTTTTTTTAATATTAAAATGGTGACATATTTGATTTACCTGAGTCTCGTGACTTAACCTGCACAACTTGGGTTATGGTCACTAGATTTAACAACTTTGGTTTTTAAAGATTATTTTTTATTTAATTATATGATAAAAAAATAGATGATTGTAAAATTAAGTACCCACCCAATGTCGGGATGTTTGCTTTAAACAATGATAATATCATATAAACCATATCAAAATGAATTATGAAGCTCAATTCCTAATCAACTCAAGTTGACCCGCTAGACATGCCATGTAGGTCATGGACTCTATTGAGTTTAATAATTTTTTTTCTTAAACTATTTTATATTTAATTATACGATAAGAAAAATAAACTCTCACAAAATTAATCTCCAACCAAATAGCAAAACAATTATTTAAGACTATGAGAACCTCATAGAAAGAAAACTAAAATAAATTATGAAGACCATTCAAAGTCAATCAAATGTCAAAGGATAAAATTGAAAAAAATAAGCCAATAAAAAAAATTAACAAAAATTCAAGGTTAAAGGATGAAATCAGAAAAAAATAAATCAAGAAAACAAATATAAAAAAGGCAAATTTATGGCCTTAGATGACCTAATGCACCTTGTGCAATCAGGTCGTTTAAAAAACACTAGACACGTCTAGACTTTATTACTGTTGTTGTTGTTACCTTAGAAATAGACAATATGTCGCCTCCTCCTATTTTTTTAAATGGGTGACAGGTTGCTTGGTAGACCGCTATCTAGAATTCGACTCATGCTAGTGTTAAGTCAAAAAATGAGGCCTTTAGCTTATTTTAATAAAGCATTTAGTATAAAACACTTGGGATTGTCCATATATGAAAAGAAATATATGGTTGTTCTTATGGTAGTAAAGAGATTGTGGTACTATCTAGAGCATCATTATTTTATTATAAAAACTGATCATAAGAGTTTGATGTTTTTACCAAAACAAAAGATCACAACTATTCGAAAGAAGGGGCTAACTAAATTGTAGGGATTGAAGTATATTAGTCAATACAAGCAAAAAAAAAAAAAAACCCAACCTTGTATGAACAAGTTAATAAAACATATGAAGGTGATGGGCAATTTTAGCAGATTTGTAATATAAAAGTTGATTACTATGAAAAATTGGTCACAATATTCATATAAATGAAAGGGTTTTGAGATATAACAATAGAATTGTTATTGGTAGCCAAAGAAATTTAAGAGATGAGCTAGGAAGTCTAACATATGATTCTCATGTGGGAGGGCATGAATGATACATAATTCACCTCCAATGAGCACTTATCAAGAAAATGAACTCATTAACATAAAAATTCTATCTCTTGTGGTTAACCAATAACCTTGTTGTTTTTCAAGTATTTTTTTTTTTTTTTTATCATTTTTCAAATCAAGAGATTGAAAAGTGAATAAAATAGACTTTTGAATCAAAATAAAAATTTTAAGAATTTGAGATTGACCATGCATTTTCTTTGTGTTTTATAGAGTGTTTCTCTCTCTTTTAATTTTTTCATTTTACAATAATTTAAAACTTCATCTTATAAAATTAGATCATAGAAATATTACATGAATTTGATGATTTGTTTTATATATATAAAAGATGAAAATAAAAAAGAGTAAGAGCTTTACTATTCATATTGGAATGAACAATAAAACACCATCACAAATCATGATTCTTTTAGTATTTTATATAATTATAATTACATATTTTTTAATTTGAAATATAATAATATCAAATTAAATATTATCAACATAAAAGTGATCAAATAATTAGTTTTAAAAATAAAGTTAACTGATTAATTATTTCTCAAAATTACAAAGACTAATTTCTTAGTTTACTCTCTTTCCTTTTCTAGAATTAAGAATAATCCTTTTTCTTTTTCATGAGATTTTTTACATTAAAAAAAGAAAAGTTATAACGGTGAATTCATATTATAACACGTGTCGTCAAATCGCAGCGGTTACTCAATTTCAAGCGATTATAGTCCGTACAGAACCCTCCCGCACCTGTATAAAACCTCTCACACATCATACCGTTATAACAAGAAAAATTCCCTCCCTTTTTCATCTCTATCTCTCTAGTCTCTAGAAAACAAAACGCCATTATTCTCTCTCTAGAAAACCTCCTGTTCTTCTTCTTTTATCCGTGCATTGAAACGAAATGACGGCGGCGATGGCGCCGTGGAAGCAACAAGTACTACAGAGGGGAGCGTCTCTGTACGTGGGTGACTTGGACCCGGAAGTAACAGAAACGGACTTGAGAGCTGCGTTTTACCATGTGTGCCCCATTTCCTCCCTCAGACTGTGCCGTTGTCGTCTGACCGGAAAGTCTCTCTGTTACGCCTATGTCAACTTATACTCTCATGCTCAAGGTAGTACTGATTTTTTCTTTTCTTGATGAATAGAGAAATGGGGATTTAGGTTTTTCATTTCTTGGTTCTGTATTATTTATGGGCTTCTGTTTCGGTTAGTTCTTGACTTCGAGTCTCTGCCTTTTTATTTCAGCATCTAGAGCTTTGGGTCTTCTAAATCACACTAACTTGAAGGGAAAACCCATGAGGATAATGTGGTGTCAGAGGGACCCTTTTGCAAGAAAGACTGGTTTTGCCAATCTATTTGTAAAGAATCTAGACTTTTCGATCAGCAGCTCTAGCTTGGAGAGCATCTTTAGCAAGTATGGGACAATACTTTCTTGCAAGGTGGCTGGAGAAAACGGAAGGAATAAGGGTTTTGGGTTTGTTCAGTTTGAGTCTCAGGATTCTGCTCTGGCTGCTCAAACGGCTCTCCATGATACTATGCTGGGTGGGAAGAAATTGTGAGTCCGTCCTCTGTACTTACTACCCTCACTTTCTTTGATTTTTTATGTTTCTTTAGATGAACAGTTTTCTGTGAATGACAAAATGTTGGTTGGAAACTACATGAAAGAGAAAGAAAGAAGAAATTGTTTGAAACTGAGCATTGTAACCAATTGTCGATGTGAAAAATATGTGGATAATATTTGGAAGTTGTCTCAAGAAAGGAATTTATTAAATTTTTTTAAATACATCAAACTTTATATAAGGTGAATGCATAAAAGGTTCATCTTTCTTAGATTTTGGATTTAAAGTTCGAAATCTGTTCATAAAAAATTATTAAGATTTCTTAAATGCATCAAGCGCATGTGAATGCAACGTTCTTAAGATTGTCTTGTTGATGTGTGCTAACAAAATTCAAATGTCTCTTTTATAATAAGGTGCAATAATTAATGCTAACTGTTTCTAATTTCACTTCTAGATTTAGAATGTTAAGACATATTGGATAAAAATGAGAAAGATCCACAAAATACACTCATAAAATTTGAGGAGTTATAAAAGAACGTTGCGGCTATTTAAAAGTAAAAACATGGAAGATATATAAGTGTCTAGACAAACCATAAACAAGAATCAAACTCGCAAAATAGCTCTCAAAAGATTGTTTCAATAACTGTATACAATCTAAATGAGAACAAATTGTAGATACGATGATATGATGATTTGAGGCTATGAGAGATACAATTTTGTATGTTTCCTGCAATTTCAGCAACCAAACTAAGATGAAAGACATTTGTACAAATGTTAAATCAGCCTTGTGAATTAAGTTAGTTAATCAAGGCATTAAGAATTAAGAGGTTTGTCCGCCCTATCTAATGGAACTTGTGAACTGAATTGCTTAATCAGGACATTAAGAATAAAGAGATTTGTTTGTCCTAAGTAATGTAAATTGTGAACTTTCACTAATATTGCATTTGTTTTGCTTGTTTATTCTCTCAACTTCCACACATGTTCTACTAGCATGATTTCCATTGCCATTTCTTGATGTGCAGAGTTTCTTCTACCATCTGTATTAATTTGTTGATTTGCCATTTTATGTATCTCATGATTGAACAATTGCATTTCTATCTAAGGCATGTCTGCAAATTTGTCAAGAAGACTGAAAGGACAGCAGCAGCACCATGCGAAGTGTTCACCAATCTTTATGTTAAAAATCTAGATGAAACAATAACAGAGGATGGCCTAAAGGATATGTTTTCTGTAGTTGGTGATGTTTCTAGTGTTGCCATCATGATGGATCACGAGGGGAAATCAAAACATTTTGGATTCGTCAACTTTAAGTCTCCAGATGATGCCAAAAAGGCTGTTGATATCATGAATGGTTCTGTAGTAGGTAAACTTAAAGCTGGTTCCTCTTAATTTCCCTTGCTTGTATATTTATCAAGTAAAAAAATTTTCCTTGATTATATATATGCTTCAAGTAATGGGAGGATTTAACTTTAACAAATGAACCATCAATTTCCAATTTAGGTTCGAAGACTTTGTTTGTGGGAAAGGCTCAAAGGAAATCTGAAAGAACAATGATATTGAAGCAAGAATACAAGGACTTGCAAATCAGAATTGCTGAGAAGTTGAGGGCTTCAAATCTGTATGTTAAGAACCTGAATGTAGACATTGATGACAAGAAATTGAAAGACGTTTTCAGTGCCTATGGGAAGATTCTTTCCGTGAAAGTGATATGCCATAATGATGGAACTAGCAAACAATTTGGTTTTGTATGTTTTGCAAGCCCTGCAGAAGCAAACAAGGCTTTGGTTGCACTAAATGGTCATCCTCTTTTTTTCCGTTTAATTTTTCTTTTCTATTTAAGCTTAATTAGTTTCATCATTTACTAATAAGCAATTTATAATTTTCCCAGGAGCCCTCCTTGAAGGAAAGATTCTTCATGTGGCAAAAGCTCAGTGGAAAAAGGATCACCACCAGGAATGGCACAACTTCTGTGGACAGAACCAACCTCAGTCTTTCTATCCTTCTAACTGCACTACTGTTTCCTCAGCAATCCACCCGCTTCATTTCAATTTTGATCGCTCTCCACATCTCCCTTTCCTCCACCATCCAATGTTCTGTCAACATTTTGGTGCACATTTTGGTGTTCAGCATCCTTTTATGGCACAAAATTACCAGCAGAAGTTTTCCACATATGTACGACTCTACTTTCACTCTGCAATGAGCTTTTAGCTATTAGAAATCCTTCTGTTATATATTATCTTGTGTGCTTGTCAAATCACAGATGCCAGAGGCGGAAGTGCATCTAGGGAGCACGTGAACACCAGAGACAAGTCCTACCAACAGCATGTATGCTACTATCATTCAAAAACATTTGCATTAACATAGGAGTCTTCTTCAACCCATTGCAAAGAAACTTCAGGTTTGTGGATTCTCTCTTCCCCTCCCTTCTCCTGAAAGACACCAGAAAGCCCTTGGAAATGAGCAAATTGAATGCCACTGAGCTCAATTGGTTCCACTTTGATGATTCCTTGTCTCACCAGTTCCTTTTAGTTTTTCTACTAGTTGCACTGTTTTGTTGTAGGAAGAAATGCTCTGCATTAGTTGTGCTGTAAATTTTTACTAGGAAGGGTTCACACAGTTCTCAGAACTCTCAGATATGAAATGGAACTTTTAGATTTTTCTTGTCATACTGCCTTCTGCTTGGCGTTTCTTTTCAGCCCATCACCTTCTGTTTTTTAAGTTGTGATATTACAAGGTAACAAAACATCGTGCAAATCCGTGAACATAATTTTCATTTTACCCCAACTTCTTATTTTTATCCTTGGCAAATTCCATGATCCTATTGATTCGGAGGGACTCAAATTTGAAGGAGAATGAGCTCGACGAAAATACTTGGAATAGATAAAAGTTTGCGTCATGCATCTTATAATCCATAAATCTTCTTCAGTTACATGAAGATTAACAGGGAATTTTTTTTATCACTTGTAATTAATACAATAATAATTCTCAAAAAAAAGAAAAAAAGAAAAAAGAAGAAGCTAAGACAACAACAATAAGGTCCGGCACGCAGGGGACATATTGCAGACACAAGAAGAGTGATGCATCGTCAACCAATGAGGGAGATGCCTTGAAGAATCAATGCATCAGCAAGAACCTGATTAGCAGCCTGAGATGGATGGACGCTGTCCCAAAACACATACGCAGTGGCATTTGGGCAAGTTCCTAGGGATTTTGGATTGCACAACAATGTTGTTGTCTCCACTGTTCCCGTCCCACAGCATCCTCTCCTTGCTTCTTGGAAACCTACAAATTAAAAATTGCTACAATTCATTGCTTGAAAGAACCTTTAAATAGCAGTCCCTCAGAAAAAGTTGATCTAGTACCATTTTTTGAAGGAGATTGAACAAGGTCATAGAGTGGCTGATAGATGTCGAATATAACAATCTTAAGACCAGGAAGTTGTTTTTGGAGACTTGTTGCAGCTGAGTTGATCTTCTTGTTGAATCGCTGGGCATCAGCGTTGATCCTCGAGACGCACCCATTCTCGTGATACCCGAATAGGGTTCGGGCAGCTGGAAGGCAACCCAGTGGTGGGAGTGAAGTCACCCCAAGTTTCCTAGCCCCCAAGCCGTACAAGGTCTGTGTTTCATACAGACCGAGCTCTCCACCGTTAATAATTTGTGAATCAGATGACAATAGAGAAACAGCTCACAAGAGTACCGTACCTTGACGAAGCTCGTGAATGAACCGACAAGGATTGAGCCATACTGATCAGCAGTATAGATTTTGTTCAGCAATGGATTGACGTAGTAATTCTGAAGAAAGTCACTGCTCCCCGCACTCAAGATATATAGCGCACCCTTGATGATCGATGCCGATTTGCTACCAGCAACCTTCGCTAGCTTGCTTTGGTATTCCTTGAAGTACTCAAGTTGCCGGCTCAATGGAATGGCATTCTGCAGAGCCAGGTTGATTATTAGAGATGATAAAACTTTATAATACTGAAGGACCGATCATGTCTGACATCAGGAAAATTCCTTACGTTCAAGGTAGCTGCCTTTTCATCGTAACCAGATGCTGCAGATGCAAAGTTGGATCCAATAAGCAGGTTCTTCCCCGATGCTTCTGGGCTCAGATACGCCGGTGCGTAAGACTTGAATCCCAGAGTTTCAGCTGCCAAAAAGAAATTCATTCAAACCCTTATAAGCAAGAACATTACTGACTAATCTTGGGAATTATGATGCCTTTATTACTCACCAGTGATGTCGGTGGCTAATTTACCATTACAAAACCTCCCAGTAGGTTTATGATTGACGAAGTCCCTTCCATAGGGAGGGTAATTGGCCTTGAATATCGTGAGGAGATAGTCGTTGTTGCCAACATCCACAGCCGAGTCACCAAATGTTATGATAGCAGGAACTAGAGCATCTTGCGCACAGCTAACACCCACAAGTGCAAATGCAAGGGCCAAAATCAATGGTGCTCTGTAGCAGATTTCCATTTTTCTGCTCTAATCAGTACTGTATGCAAGGATTCGATCGGGCTGGCTTAAAAAGGAGGTCTAAAGTCAGTCTACTGAAGTAATTCCTGAAGATGGTGGATGGAAGTTAGGAAGGGCTAATAAATGAGAGTTGTTCAATAGGCATTCAAATCATTCATCTTCTATACATGCATTGAAGAGAACATATTTATAATTTATGGATGAAGAGGAGGCCTGGTAGTTGGGATGATAAATGCGGATGCACGATCTGAATAGGAAGTCGCATGTGCGGGAGTTAATTTTGGTTGCTAAACAACTAGCAAACTCACATGCTGATGCTGCTAGTTTGATAAATATAGACTTTCTGAGATTTTCTGAGATTTTGGTTGCTTTGGCAATTAAGAGCTTCATGCTCCAGTAAAGTCACACTGTCCATGAAAGAGACCTTAGTGGAAAGCAAGGAAAAATCACACCTTTGCATGCAGTTTGAAGCTGGAAGGGCAGGTAATTTGTGATGGTTTATCTATCCATTCAGCGACGGCCTCTAACATGGGACTCCCTGGTCTCCACGGCGTAGCCACCAGGTCCCTGGTCTCTATCACCATCAGATTTTATGTCTACATTTATACGGCTAGAGTTTTGCATTAGAGTAGGCAGTAGTATATTTATTTTCTTTTCCCAATCTACAGTACATATGCTAAATGGATCATACTGAATCAAATAGAGTAACTTGCTGTTGAGGTCTGAAACTGAATTCCTTCCACACCTATACTCTAGTTCACATACTAAGTTACTACTAAATATATATTGTAGTTTTTCACTACTAGAATTTTTCAATTTACCGACCGAATGTTCTATCGGTGGTTAGACATTGAGTCCGTCAACATAATTTTTACTGATGGGCTCACAAACAGAAATACTTCGTCGAAAAACCTATCATCAGTGATTTATAGTCTATCAGTGAATTCACCAGCAATAAAATTACCAACATATTTATAGATGGACAAAGTGCGCTAAATAAAAAAAAAATATATGCTTTAATTCGTCGGTATTTTCATTGGTTACTTTCACATATCATCGACAAGAAAATCGTCAGTAATGCCAATGATGAGTTCTTTTTAATATCATTGATGGAATAAAACCGTCGATTATTAAACAGTGGCACAATTATGTTTGTAGTGATTCTTTTCTAACTCTCTGGACTTAATTTGACGGTAAAACCATCAATAATATTTTTAAAATATATTTTTAAAAAATATATTAAATAGAATTAGAAAATAATTAAAAGAAATTAAATTAAATTAAAAATAATATATTTATTACAAATTTATAAATTCAAATACAATTAATCTCAAATAAAAGGGCTAAAGGAGAAGGAGGCAGGTCTTCACGAGACCGTGGAACCAATAAGAAGGAGTACATATACCACTCATCTGTTATTTCACCTTCATTATTAATTGGCAGAGTTTGGTTGTCTTAACAACTAGATGGGTTGTCCAAGCTTGAACTCGTTGGTCTAAAATCACCTTAAACTCTGAAGTTTGAGTGCTTGAAATCAATTGTGAGCCTCGAACATTAGAAACACTATGGGCGAGGACTTGCAAATGGCCCATAGTGTTTGAGACATCGTACACCTAATTTCTATCAGGTCCACCAAACAATCCTTTCTCCAACCACAAATCTGGATCGAGTTTTAGATGTGTTAGAGGATCGTCTCTATATATCTCCTTCAATCGGGTGTTATATGTATCCTAAAAAAATTAGCAAATTCAAAAAAATAAGAAAATAAGAAAAGAAAATTTTGAAATCCAACATATCACAAAGTGTTAAGCTCAGCTATCCACGAGATGTTGTGCCATTTTTTGACGGTCATCATTTTACATGTCTATTTCTACAAATAGCTCCATTGGACTTCATTTGCATCCAAGAACAGTGGTCTGTAAGATAAAATTGTTGTTATTTAAACATATTCATATAAAACAAGAAATTAAAAATATAGATGTATTAAAAAAAGAATATTACCATTCATTTCGCATGCAAAATGAATAGAATGGATCCATCATTGTATGTGGTAATGAAACGTGCTGGATATATTCCACCCAAACAAACTCCGAGACGTATGAAGATTTAAAATCCTTCCAAACACCACGTCTTTCCAGTCTGGAAGCTCCTTTTCTTTTGCATATTATTTTGCTTTCTTTTACATCTCGTACCAAAAATCACTCAACTTATATGGTACAAATGAATTATCTATTAATAAGTGAAAAATAAAATGTTAAAATTTAGATTAAAAAAATTATCTTGATTTTAATTTTACCTAAGTATAGCGTAATTCTCCCAAATCCTCATAACAATAGCATTGTCAGCTTTATCCTAGTAAAAACTTTCCTTGCAATTCAAATTTGTAAAAGAATAATTTCATCAATATTAATAAAACTAACTAAATTAACAAAATAAAACAAAACTATTTAAGTTAATACTAACATTAAACCTTCTAAACCATGCATCAATCATAGGTTTTCATTTAGGATTTTTGGAAATCTAACTCCATTGAAACAATGACACTTCTATTGATGATTTTATCGTCAATGTTATGGTTCGAGAAGCCTCAATATTTGTAAATTAAAATTAAATTTGTTAATTGAAATTAAGTTTTTAAAAAATATTATCATGTTCTTTATTTTTTTGTAATGCATGAAAGAAAAAAAAAACTTACATTGAAAGGTTAGGCTTCGATTGGGCATGGTACTTCCAAGTAAATAGATCCCACTGTAAAATTTTCTCTTCACAGTGTGACGACATCGCACTTGACGAGCTTGTATCGAAAGTGGGTTCCTACTCAACTTGTACTCAACCTAGTTTTTAGATTATTTTTTAGATTTTTTTTATTAAAACATATATTTATTATAGAGCAAACCAAATTATTGAATCTTTACTTTTTAACTATAATTTACTTTATGAATAGAAAAGCTTATTTTCTATAGTTAGGTTATATATACAATTATTATCATAACAATATTATATTGTATATCCTATAAAAATCAATCTAAATTTATAACCTTAACTTGTAATTGAAAATGAACTTATAATTATGAATATAGGGTAATTAATTATTATTAACTAAGAATATTTAAAATTTATTAATGTTTAATACAATATTATTAACTAATAATAATTAAAATCAATCTTATACATTTAATTGAAATTGAACAACAAAATTAGAAAAAAATCCAACAAAATTGTTCTGATATGAAAACAATTCCAACAACAACATTTAAATCCTCAACAAAATTATCATCATCTTCATTGACTTATGTATGTCGGCTGGTTCTCATAACATCATTTAAATCCTCAACTTCAACATCAACATCAACAAAAGTATTATTAGCGATATGAAAATTGGAATTTTCTTCTAAGCGATAGACAAAACAACTCGATATGGATCAACTAACTCATCAAGTTTTAAGATATCATCTCCCATAGTTACTTCAACGTTACCATCCTCAATAACCTAGATATAACCCCTGGATTTTGTTTTTACTACGAATAATCAATTAACTCTCGAACGATTATTTTTAAAGGAAATGTGTGTAATAAACTTGCTGGCATTGCTTAACGAAAACAAAAACACCATCGATGTTATAGAGTCTAGTCTTTGTATTAATTTTGACCAAACCATGATTGGGATTTACTCTGATTCCTCTATCAGCGGTATTATACCAATAACATTTGAATTAAAAAAAGTATTCTGCTAGTTATAATATTGCAATTTAATTACCTCTTCTAACTTCTTATAGTAGTCAACTTTGAACTCGTTAGAATTCAATCCCTTAACACATACTCCACTGTTATTTGTTTTTCTACCCTAACCATACTCTTCAGTATAAAAAACATATCCATTGATAAAATACCCGTTGTAGCACTTCACTTTTCTTTTAGAACCCAAACTTAGTAAATTTAAAGTAACACTAACATTCCCACCCATTTGACAAACCTGTACATGAATTACAATTATTAACAGTTAATGAGAAATATGTAATGAAATTCAATATCTCGATTGATAAGAATAATTAAACAGCCCTACATAAAAACTAGTAGGTTCAGGAGGTCTTTGGTTAGATAAGGAATCGCCACCTAGTATTATGATTACTAGGAACCCTATCTGGTTTTTAGAAATTCTAGGCAAGAGAATTATTGCGTAAATGGAAGGTATTCACACCTCTAATATTCCCTACTTGAGGTAAGTTGCATCATTTTTGTTTGTGCTTGCTATTGTGTCTGCTGATGTTTCTAAATTTTATCGGCATATTATGGCATGATTGCTATGATGAACAAACTCTAGTTTCTTAGGTCAAGAACTTGGTCTGAAAGGTGTCTCATAACTCTTGTAACATGGAAACAGGTAGAGATATCTATATTTATCGTTGAGGCTTCTTTTGGAACCAATTTGAAATTTTTGGTTATTGCGTCATTCCAGATAATATTTCAAATAAAAAAAATCATTGTAGTTTTTATTTGTGTTAGAAGTGAATGAGTTGTATTACTCCTAATAATATTTTAGATATTAACCTCTCATACAAATTATTTTTTATCTTTATATTAAAAGTGAAATATTAGAAATTATTACCCTTAATACTATTTTTTATATTATCCTTTTGTAGGTTTTATCCTTATATTAAAAGTCAATAATATATTTTATTGACAAAAATAATTTTTTAATATTTATAAAATATAAGCTAAAATCCTTTGAAATTTTACAAATTGGTTATAAAATACATGCAATACTTTTTGTATGCAAAATATATTTTTTTTTTCTTAATTCTTAAGACATGCTCCAATATTTTTTAGGATTTTTGGTCATATGTAAGGAAACTTTTTATTTATTTATATTTTAAAAATAAATATTATATTTTTTAAGGCTTTGTTTCATAAATACTTTTTTTTTTCTTTAACAAAACTGCCAAAATAAGCCTAAAGGCATGTTTGTCAAACACACATTTAAGCCAAAAAAATCCTTCATTAAAAAAGTTGAAAGCCAAACTAAGCCTTGCCCAGGTGACCTGAATATAACCCAATCAAGTTGACCTGAAATCTTTTGTTCAACCATAAACCGAGCCAAAAACACTAGTTTGACTAGAAAAACAACCTGAAAAAACATCAAACAAAACAAACTTGTAAAAAACATAAAAACAAACTTTCGATCAAAATGGATCAAATACAAAAAAACTCAAGTACATGAAGAACATTCAAACTTAGCCATAGTCCTAAATCTGGCAATATACAACAAAATCAAAGACATGGACATGTTCTAAATCATTTAAGGAACAAGAATCAAACATTAAATATCAAACATCAATGATTATTAACCAATAATCACGATTGGACCAAAACAGATTACGGTGTAAAAATAAAACCCTATGATTAAAACTAAAAAAAAAAAACAGTTATTGATGAAAAAACACCCTAAATTATTGATTAATTAAGTCTCATTAAGTGGCTAGTGCAAAGAAATTGATAAAAACTAGTTCAAATCATGGAGTTAAGGTAATGTTCCTCCTAAGAACATGAATAACTTAACCCAGATTCGCCAACAAATGCACCAACTATGCCAAGCCCAAAACATTGCATTCCAAACCTTAAAACCAAGTCTTTTTTTTTTGTTTACACAAACCACGTTGTCATAGGTACATACGTTTAAATAAAAAAAAACAACAAAAAAATAACAAATCATCGAAAAGATGAATAAGGCTTTAAATTTCAAAACTGCCAAGGCTAAACAACAAGCATATTTAAAACTGTGGGATTGAAACTTGACTTCTTAACCCTTCATAAGACTGAACCAAGACCTAGGAGCCAAGAACATGCATTAGCAAGCCAGAAAAAAAATATTAACAACCTTGTTGTCATATTTCGTATATTTCAAATCTATTCTATTTCATTAAAAGCAATTATCTAAATATCTTATAAACATCCAGCAACTTTAACAAGCAAGTTTAAGTAGGATTAAACAAAGAAAAAAACAAGATTTTGTGCATTAATTAAAATCGAAGCTAAAAAATAATATAATGCAAATAATATTCAAAAACACTCTAAAATATGCAAGAAAGAGTTATAGGTGTGCATCATGGACATCATCTTTTAGGTTATAGAAAGTTATACCTTTAAATGTCATTAATGGTTGTTGCCCCTTCATGGTTTTTTTTTTTTTTACAAAGTTTAGCATATACCACACCGAAAGCTTAAGAAATCCTTATCTTAAGCTATTGAAAGACACTTAACTTTCTTATTAAGTTTTTCCTACCACTTTCCTTCTTTTTTTCTTTGGACTTTCAGTGGGGTATTTATAGGATTTTCTTATGATTTTTTTTATTCAATCAAGAATTGATCATGGTTGATTAATACTTGACCCTCTGATCCAATAGGAAGGTTTTGGAGTGGTTTTAATAGTTAGAAGCTCTATACGTTGTTCGTTTTGCAATGGTCATTTTGCAACAAACTTGTTTTGAGGATTCTTAATGGGTTTACCAAACTTGAAGGGAAATGAGTTGTTTCTAGCCTTTTGATCTTGAAAAAAACATGGTCAACCCTTGACAAGAACCTAGTGAGAAGGTTTGAAGGGTGAACACATAAAAAAAATCAGTGGTTTTTCATAATGGGTATCACAATCATGGCTGACTGAGTTGACCACTTTTGAAGCCTCGTCTGAGCCACTTTGACATCATCATCATTAAAGACTAACTGAAGTTGGTAGACCCAACCTCACTCAATTTGTAGGTTTGTATCTTCATATTCATTGATTAAAAGGTTGGCCCTTGATCAACTTGAATCTACCAATGCAAGGATGGTTGATCAAGGACAAGATGTTATCGAGTTTGTTAAAGAAAATAGGATGTAAATGTTTAATGGGAGTAGCTGACCCTTATAGATGAGATGTTTCTCAGTCTAGTGGTGGTAGCTAGAGCCCCTATGTTGGTCGGAGATTCCACAATAATTCCCCTGAAAGTAGCATCTCGATTAACCTTCATGACTAAAGAAGATAAAATGAAGTGGTCGAACGACATATCACTCAATCCCTTCATTAAATCTGAGTGACATGCCATCTATATTAAACCTTAAAAATTAAGGTTTTTAAATAGGAATTTGGATGGTTTCAATTTGGTCCCAGCATTTCTAATTTCAGTGTATACACACCAAATTGACTCGAAACTTTCTTAATTTTTACAATTACATCCCTAAAAACTTTGATTTAATTCCTTTAATTTTAGTGCCTTTTATAAGTTAATCCTTGGTTTCCAAATTATGCAATTTAACCCCTATCAACAATCAAACTTAGAATTTCTTTCAAATTGACCCTTGGTTTAATCAATTTTAGTCATAAATTCATGCACCTTTTGCACTTTGGTCATTGGTTTTAAATTCTTCAATCAAGTCCCTAATTGCTCATCAAAATTTAATATTTATGCAATTAAGCCCCTGATCTGATCAAATTAGCTTTTAAAATTTTGCAATTTAACCCTCAGACTTGAATTTCTTTCAATTAAAGCCCAAATTGAACTGAAAAACAAATTTTTATTACAATTAAGCCCTTAATAAATTCAATTAAACCCTCAAAAAGTTCTAATTGAGCTCTTAAACATCTAATTTTGATTTGTTTCTTCCCAAAATGATTTTTTTCTCATTAATAAGGCCTTCATCAGTCAGAATTGAACTATTAATTTTTCCAACTATGTATATTTTGATATTTCACAATTAGTCTTTAGCAATTTTTTGGACGATCATCATGTTCTCTCCACTAATATAATTTTTTTTATCAACTTTTTCAATTTGTTTGTATTTCATTTTTCTAATTCTTTTTCTATTTTCTGATTTTTTGTATATTTATATGGCACCCTAAAAAATGAGGTAACAACATATGATGCTAGTCAGTTTATGTTAGCTCCATACTCTTCACATTACATAGCAGTCATCCATATATTATGTTATGTCAAAGCTGTTATTTCTATAGTCTTCACTTTGCAACTGCATCCTCACCCGAGGTAAAGCTTTTACGATGTTGATTAGGTAGGTGATCCCATAACTAGGTTTTGCATTTTGCTAGGGGATTCTCTTATTTCTTGACGTAGTAAAAGCAAACATGTATTGCTCATTCTAACATTGATGCTAAGTATCATGCCCTTGTCGATATTACCCAAGAAATTATTTGGCTTTGATGGCTTTTTGGTTATATGGATGTTTGAATTTCAAATGATATATCTATTTGTGATAATAAAAGTTCAATTCAAATCACCTGTAATGGTGTCTATCATGATAGTACCAAGCATATTGAGATTGATTATCATTTTATTCATCAACATGTCTTGCAAGGCACTATGTAACTTCATTCATTCTCCATTGTCGACCAACCTGCTAATATATTTACCAAACCTCTCCTTTCTAGATGTTTCCAAGATTTAGTCTCCAAACTAAAATTCATTTTCATTGCATTGACTTGAGTTTGAGGGTGGATGTTATATATATAAATACTAATTTTATATTTGTTGCTTAATATATATATAGGAGATGTTTTTATGTAGTTTGTTTTGTCCCACATTAGTTTGATAGCTTTGCCTACCTCCACTAGAGTGTATATAAATTTAGCTTAATGTGAATAGAATCAATCAATTAAATTGAGTTTTTCTGTTGGTTCAAAAATCTAATGACTAATCCATCAACATTGTGGTTCAAGGCCTAAAATTCAAACTTCAAAACCCAATAAATAAAAAAGAAATTTATTTTATTAGATGGTTGAGTACAAAAAATTTTATAATGCTCGTGAAATAACTAGTGATATCCTATTAATTATTTTAAGATATTCACTTTAAAAAAATAGTTAGATGCAAGTGGGAGAGAGAAGTTATAATTGGAGATGTTCTTATCATTTTTTGTGAGTCATGAATTTTAGTTTTTATCTTTTTTATGTTGTTTTTTTTTAAAATAGTAAATCTCATAAAATAACTGATAGAATGTGACTAGTTATTCTTTCTGTAACATATAATTTTCCAGTTGAGCACCATGTCCCTGAGATTTGTCAATCTGGCTTTTTTTGTATCGTCGGTTGTGATAGACTACGTGACCAAAACCAAATCGTCTTCCAGCTGTGAACTGGCTGCCAAAGGTTCATGTTACAACACAGCCCTTACCAACAGCTAACATGCTCAGAACTTGGTTCTTCATTCTTGCTTGTAACATGTGGGCAGATAGATATTTATGTCAAGTATAGTGCATGAATTTTCAGGAAAACCATAGTGCATACATTTTCTGGAAAACCGCCCCATAAGGATTATGTACTATTAAGGGGCTGAAAGAATATGATGGTTGGGAATTTGACGCCTGTGAGGGCAAACTAATCTCCTAAGAAATTCTGTACAAATGTGCATATTCTGAAAATTTTATTTTACGTTTTTATCTAAAAATATTTTAAAAAAAATTTGAAATTTTTTTATTTTTTATTTTAAATTAATATTTTTTTAGTATTTTTAGATCGATACGTTAATATCAAAATTAATTTTTAAAAAATAAAAAAATATTATTTTAATATATTTTTAAATAAAAAATATTTTTAAAAACAATAAAAACATTTCTAACAAAAATCTTCTAGGTTGATAGCATATATTAAATACTATACTGTTTAAAAGTCAATTTGTGTATCTCATAACTGGTGCATATACCAAAAAAGATTTAAAATTCAAATTAAGAGCATTTTGACAGCATCGACAAACGCTCCCCTAGCAAGGCAACCACCCTTCTGTCTACCCCGGTGAGGTCATCAGTAGCATCACTGCAGTTTGCATTTGGTTGAATTAATTTATGCATTTAATTGCTTCGATACGCCAATAAATGCCTTCGTACCAATACAAGAATGATAAAAAAATTGAAGGGAAAAATATCATTTATTTTTAGTAAATGCAATAGGTGTCTCGCGCTATATTAAGATTAATTTTTTTTATTTTTAGTGAATAAATTAAAAAATATATAAGACTATAAGTGTTAGATTTAACTTCAACACCCAAAATCTTTAAGTTTATTTAACTTGTCTGTCTAAATTCTTGTATTTTTTAATCTTTTTTAAAAAATTGATATTTCTTCAATAGTAATAATAATATTTTAAAAAAATTATTAATGATAATAACAACAACAATAATAATAATTTTTAATTGCACTCTTCAAATCAAATCTAAGTTGTTTTTCAATATTGATAATAATTTTTTAAAAAATTTATTAATTATTTTATAAATAATATTAATTATAATAACAATAATAATATTTATAATACAAATAATAATACTTTTTATATTAATACTTTTAATCATAATAAAAATAAAAATATTTATAACACAAATAATAATATTTAGAAACCCAAGACCCAAGAATCTTGGGTCCTGGCGCAGGACCTAAGAGAATTGGGTCCGGAGGAAGGACCCAATCAAAATGGATCTTGACACAGAACTCATTAACCTTGAGTCCTGATGCATGACTCATCACCCTTGGATCCTGATGTAAGACCTAATAGAATTGGATCGTCACGCAGAACCCAAAAGAATTGGGTGTGGAGGCAGGACTCAAGCAAAATGGATCTTGACGCAGGACCAGAATTAGATCCGAAATCAAGACCCAAGGACCCAAGAGAATTGGGTCCTGACATAAGACCCCAGAGAATTAGGTCCGGATCTAGTGCTTTTGCGTCCCCAAATTATTGAGTCTTGTTGTGCAGCCAAACCTAAAGCTATTTTGAGTCATATCCCAACAAGAACCAACACATAATTTTTTTTATATATTTAATAATACATATAATTCAAAACTTTTAAATAAAAAATCTAAAAACAATAAAACATTGATAAAACATTTAATCACATACACTATAATGTTATAAAATTAAAATATCTTCTATTACCCAAAATAATATTATATTATAATATTTATAAATTATTTTTTAATGGATTTTATTGTTCAAAAATTCTCTTATATAATACAAATATATAAGGTATGTGATGTGAATCAAAATTTTATTGAGAGCTCCATCAACTTTAATATGATAATATTAGAGAGAAAAATTAAAACTTTTCAAATTTTTGTCAGAATTTTTAAAACGCAAAAACAAACATGCTTTAATAAGAAAATTCAACATAACTTCAAATGAAGAAACAATTATGATCACCCAACTTTTAAATAATATAAAAAAAAACTCATCAATTTATTTTCTCTTTCCTGTATGAAACAAAATTACATGAGAGAAAAGAAAAAAATTATAAGCATTGGGTCCTGCCCCAACACTGATAGGTCCAACCGCAGCAGAACCAAAGGCTGATGGGTCTAGCCGCGGCTAGACCCAAAGCTATTTTGGGTCCTCCTAAGGCAGGACCCAACTCAAATAGGTTCTGCTGGGCAAAATTAAACTTAATATTTTTTTTTTGCCTAGTTGTACAGCCAGACCCAATTTCAATATATTTTTTAAAAAAATACAAAACAATCAAAAATATTAATTTGAAGTAAAGAAAACAATAATTTTTTTTTAATTTTTTCAAAGAATTTTAGAAACACAAAAACAAACGTGTTTTAATAGGAAAAATCAACCTAACCTCAAATGAAAAAATAAATTATCATCACCTAATTTTTGTATAATGTAAAAAAAAAGTCACATTAATTATTTTCTCTTTACAGTATGGAAAAAAAAATCAATAAGAGAAAAGAAAAAAAATCAAGAGGGAAAAAAATAAAATTGAAAATATCTTAAAATATTTTTTAAAAATATATTGAGATAATATTTTTTTTATTTTTTAAAATCTATTTTTTATATAATTACATCAAAATAACACAAAAATATTTTAATATGAATTAAGGAAAAAATATTAATTTGAAGTAAAAAAAAAATAATCAAATCTTTTTCAAAGCATTTTTGTAAAATAAAAACAAACATGTTTTAATAAGAAAATTCAACACAACCTGAAACAAAAAAGAAAAATTATCATCAACTAATTTTTGTAGAATATAAAAAAAGTCTCATGAATTTATTTCCTCTTTATTGTATGAAAAATAAATTTAAATTAGAGAAAAAAGCAAAAAATCCTAGACCCAATATCTTTAGGTATGGTTGCGCTGCCAGACTCAAGATCGATGGGTCTTGTTGGGCAGCTAGACTAGCACCTTTTTGAAGTGGTTTGGATTTGGTTGGCCAGCCAGACCTAACACTAATGGGTCCTACTTGGCAACAGGACCACAACGTTATTACACCTTTTGGAAGTGTTTTGGGTATGGCTACCAAGCCAGATCCATCAACGTTGAGTCTAGCTCCCAAGCCAGAACCAGCAGCTTTTGATAGAGGAGGCACCGCCTCTAGGCATGGCAGCCCCAGCGCCAGGTGTCTGCAACCCTAGGCCTGCAGCCTCACCATTCCCCACTAAAATCGGAACTAACCATTTTCTCCCCAACCATCCCTTCAATGACAAATGCATCCCAATAAAAAGACAACCTCACCCTCCCCCTACAGTTTGTCCAACTCTATGTGGCAAGGGTAACTCTGTCATTACACTAATTCAATCCAAAGTGATTTGTGTCTAGGTAAACAGTAACAGGGACACTGATCCCTTTTAGTATATTGTATAATAATTTCATTTTCACGTTATAGTAGTTCAGATGTCACATAATTCACACAAGTTGTATCATGCTTATTGAAGCTCCAAACATCATCATTTCTATTGTTTAGGCATTAATGGGAGTAAAATCAATTAACTAGCTAATAGAAAACCACCTTTTAGCATAAGGAAACCTAGATTTCTAACACCAATTATATTGCCATCTAAACCTAGACTTGTAAAGGGAATTACCCAAGTCATAGCCAACCACGCAAGAGATCGAAAACAATGCAAATTGTACGAAAATCTTACGTTAGAAAACTAAAACTGCCTAAAAACCCTATAAACCCAGCGGAATTTGGCATTGATAGAGTAGGGCTAGTGGTTTACCACTAGTTCTGTTTAGAACGTCGTTTTCCTTCAAGAAACAAAAGACCAAAACCTAATTCCACCAAAAAATCTGTTTTGAACAGTACCGCTGCCGCAAGTGAACAGTACCGTTGCAAGCAAAAATTCTGTTTCTCTTTTTTTTTTTCAGAAATATAAATAACAATCACAGAAACTAAAAATAACAGTAAAAGCACAAGAATTAACTAAAATTACTTCCCCGGCAACGACGCCAAAATTTGTTGCGATGTCGCGGTCGCACAAATTAAATACCCTAGCTTCAAACACAACACACAAGATAGTATAGAGCAAGCAAGGGGTCGATCCCACGAGGAAGATTTAGTTCATATTTTTATGCTATTCGTTATGCAATTTGGGGGGGGGATGGGTTGGATGTTATATAGGGTAAATAAAAATAAAACATAAAACTATCAAACAAAATTTAATAAAATCAGAAAATTATCAAGAGAACAAACCTTGGTCGCAATCACACATCCACCTATAGAAATCAGAACTGATCCTTGAAACGAAATTCCAGTTTATATTCTGAATTTTTATCTTTTCTTAACGTTGGTTAATTAACGGATCCGCCGTATAACTAACCCTAACCAACAAATAATCACAGTGTCCGCACTAATGATTTAATCCAATGGCAGCCTTAAGATCTAAATAAATTCATTATCTTAACAACTAAGTTGTCTGCTTATGTTGCTTTGATCGAATGTTCTCCCTAAGATTAATAATGTAGATCCGCTACAATTATTAAACTCAGTTGCTTCACAAGTTCATATACCACAACTCCGGTTTTGATATCAAACTTAGCAATAAACTGTCTATAATAATAACTTAGAGTTCGCTCTAGCAATTAAAATAAACAATCATAGGAAAAATAAGCATAGAAGAACAAACATATTCATCATATAAACTGAAAAGAAAAGGTAAAATAGATCTCACAGTTCTTGAAATCCGAAGGTTTCCGTGTCCTTGCAACCAAGAAAATGAGTTTAGCCTTGCATGTTTTTGAACAACTAATCAAAAAGATGGAAGAATGCATGATTTAGGGTTTCTTAGAGTAGGGGGGCGTTTTTCTCCTCTTGGGTGGCTGCCCCCCTTCTCTTCTCTCATTTTTTATATGCTAGGAAACCCTAATCTCTATTTTACAAATAGTCTCCCTTAAGTAGACAATTTACATTTAAGTAGTTCAATAACTATTTTTCTAAAAAAGGAGAAATAGCTTTGCATGAAATCTTCAAGCTTTGACTTAGAGGAGCTACATTGCTGAAATAAAAACTTGGATGTCGGTTTAGATGCTTCGGAACGTAATCTGGACTCGTTTCTTCACGAAACCTGTTTGCTGGCAGAATTCAGTTGTCATCTTTGAAAAATCATATCTCCCTCATATGACATCGTTGTTTGCTGAAATTTGGAGCGTTTATAGGCCTTTGATTCAGGAATCCAAAACAATTGAGTTTGCATCAATTGGACTTTTTTAGCTCTAGATATTCAAGTCGGACTGACCGAAGGTCAACACTGGTAGATTGCGAGATTTGACTTTGAAAGCTACGATTTCCATGCTCTTCCTTATTTTATTTTCTTGCCTTAGATGTACAGAAAGGTATGGATGATAGCTTTTTAATGCCAGTGGAGTCACTTCATTTCGACCTTTAGAGCTTACGTTCTGCACAAAACATCGACTGAACGTCAAATCTGCCAATTACCTTCAATTTACTCCTTTTTGCATCTTTCATCCAAAAGTGCCTTCAAAACATAAAACAAAGAATATCAAGGCATTTTATATATAAAACATAGGCAAAACACTAGTTAAATGTGGGTGAAACTATCGAATAATATGGTTGCATCATTATAACCCATAAGGTTTTCCAATTAAAATTGCTATTAGGCAACTTTTATAGCTTTTTTATCTAATCTCGATTGCCTAATCTTCCTCATTTTTCTTTCACCAACTCCAAAGGCCTTTGGTTAAACCACTAACTAGTTTCTTTGTTTCAATATGACTCACCATCCATATGTATAATAATTGTGTGTAACATCCCATTGCCCTCTTTCCAGTTCTTTTACAATGGTTGAGGGTTAGGATGGTTTCGACCAATATAGCAATAACATGGTTAATTTAGGGGTTTTCATATTCCACAAACACAGCGAAAACTTCTAAACTTATTACATATGCCAAGCTTGGAAACAACACAAGGTCAAATATGCCTAAAATAATCAATTTGTCTCTTTCTATCATAGATCCACATTATGAATCTAACTCAGCTTCTAACAATTTCCACTTCAGATCACTAACATTCTTCTTTAAGAACTTAGTCAGATGAGGAACTTTGAGTAGTTTTAACAACTTAGGAATCACTTTGTCATCTTTCAAAAAGAAGTAGACCATATACAGATGGTTAGAGAACTCCATCAACATTTCATATTTTCCCATAGCAGGACATAGATATATATCTTTAAAATGAAAACACTTGTAATCGGGATCCCAGAAGTGAACAATAGCTTTAACTATCGGGTTTAGTACTTCTACTTTTATAATGTCTATCAGTCACCCATATTTCCTATAAAATGCAACCTCGTCAACATTCTAAGTATGACTCATCAATTTCTTCACCATATTCATAGTGTAATTCAAGTTCTTGATTGGTCACAGTTTCCTTACATCATATCTAGAAGTCTCCTTCTAACAGTTATAACAATTCAAAATCTTGCCTATATTCTATAGTGGTAAATAAAGCAATGGTGACTATTTTATCATTCAGAAGTCCTATAATTTAAGATGATTTATTGTTAGGATTAAGCTTGATGCAAAACATATATTATCGAGCATACATCTTAAATGGTAGGTTCATTATTTGGTCTCTAAAAAGGATCTCTTTCTTTCATAGTGATCACCCTCGTGAAGGTAATATGGAGGCTTAGTAGGCAATAGGATGGCACATGTATTAATCCTTACCCGTCTATGCACTAAGCAAAAGGTTGGAGTTTATAAGAACGTAAACATTAACTCAAGTCATAAGGTGAGCTACCAGTCCCCTATTTAATATAAAGCTTTACAATATGTGCCCTCATAAATAATATTGGTGATGCATGAATACCTTTCATCCATATCCAATATTCTATGCATGACATGATGTAAATAAAATGCTTGTTAAAGCTCTAAAATAAAGTAAATCATTCATAGCTGAAAAATAAACAAATATCAATATTCACATAGTATAAACAAAACAAAGCTTAATCCAAGCCCCCCCAATGAAGTCACTCTCCTATCATACCCCCTCACGAGAGCTAGCTCAACGTTGTGGTAACCCTTTCCGAGTAGGTTCAGGAGGTCTTTGGTTAGATAAGGAATCATCACCTAGTATTATGGTTACTAGGAAACCTATCTGGTCTTTAGAAATTCTAGGCAAGAGAATTATTGTGTAAATTAAAGGTATTCGCACCTCTAGTATTCCCTACTTGAGATAAGTTGCATCATTTTTGTTTGTGCTTGCTATGGTCTGATGATATTTCTAAATTTTATCGGCATATTATGGAAGGATTGCTATGATGAACAAACTCTAGTTTTTTAGGTTAAGAACTTGGTCTGAAAAGTGTCTCATAACTCTTGTAACATGGAAACAAGTGGAAATATCTATATTTATCATTGAGGCTTCTTTTGGAACCAACTTGAAATTTTTGGCTATTGTGTCATTCCAGATAATATTTCAGAAAAAAAAAAATCCTTGCAGTTTTTATCTTTATGTTAGAAGTGAATGAGTTGTATTACTCCTAATAATATTTTAGAAATTGACCTCTCATACAAATTATTTTTTATCTTTATATTAAAAGTGAATATTAGAAATTATTACCCTTAATACTATTTTGTATATTAACCTTTTGTAGGTTTTATCTTTATATTTAAAGTCAATAATATATTTTATTGACAAAAATAATTTTTTAATATTTTTAAAATATAGGCCAAAATCCTTTGAAATTTTACAAATTGGTTATAAAATACATGCAATACTTTTTGTATGCAAAATATTTTTTTTTTCTTAATTCTTAAGACATGCTCCAATAGTTTTTAGGATTTTTGGTCATATCTAAGGAAACTTTTTATTTATTTATATTTTAAAAATAAATATTATATTTTTTTAAGGCTTTGTTTGATAAAAAAAAAAAACTTTTTTTTCTTTAACAAAACTGCCAAAATAAGCCTAAGGGCATGTTTGTCAAACACATATATAAGCCAAAAAAAATCCTTTATCAAAAAAGTTGAAAGCCAAACTAAGCCTTGCCTAGGTGACCTGAATATGACCCGATCAGGTTGACCTGAAATCTTTTGTTCAACCATAAACCAAGCCAAAAACACTAGTTTAACTAGAAAAACAACCTAAAAAAACTTGTAAAAAACAAACTTTCGATCAAAATGGATCAAATGCAGAAAACTCAAGTACATGAAGAACATTCAAACTTAGCCATAGTCCTAAATCTGACAATATACAACAAAATTAAAGACATGGGCATGTTCTAAATCATTCAAGGAACAAGAATCAAACATCAAACATCAATAATTATTAACCAATAATAACGATTGGGCCAAAACAGATTACGGTGTAAAAATAAAACCCTATGATTAAAACTCAAAAAGAAGTTATTGATGGAAAAAAACCCCCTAAATTATTGATTAATTAAGTCTCATGAAGTGGCTAGTGTAAAGAAATGGATAAAAACTAGTTCAAATCATAGAGTTAAGGTAATGTTTCTCCAAAGAACACGAAGAACTTAAACCCAGATTCACCAACAAATGCACCAATTATGCCAAGCCCAAAACATTGCATTCCAAACCTTAAAACCAAGTTTTGTTTTTTCTACACAAACCACATTGTCATAGTTACACACGTTTAAATAAAAAAAAACAACAAAAAAATTAACAAATCATAGAAAAGATGCATAAGGCTTCAAATTTTAAAACTGTCAAAGCTAAACAACAAGCATATTTAAAAATGTGGGATTGAAAACTGACTTCTTAACACTTCGTAAGACTGAACCAAGACCGAGGAGCCGAGAACATGCATTAGCAAGCTAGAAAAAAATATTAACAACCCTGTTGTCATATGTGGCATATTTCAAATCTATTCTATTTCATTAAAAGCAAACATCTAAATTTCTTATAAACATCTAGCAACATTAACAAGCAACTTTAAGTAGGATTAAACAAACAAAAAAAAAAATTTGTGCATTAATCAAAATCAAAGCTAAAAAATAATATAATGCAAATAATATTCAAAAACACTATAAAACATGCAAGAAAGAGTTATAAGTGTGCATCATAGACATCATCTTTTAGGTTAGAGGAAGTTTATACCTTTAAAGGTCATTAATGGTTGTTGCCCCTTCATGCTTTTTTTTTTTTTTTTTTGCAAAGTTTAGTTTATACCACACTCAAAGCTTAAGAAATCCTTATGCTAGGCTCTTCTTGAAAGACACTTAGCTTTCTTATTAAGATTTTCGTACCACTTTCCTCCTTTTTTTCTTTGGACTTTCACTAGGGTATTTATAGGATTTTCTTGTGGTTTTTTTTTATTCAATCAAGAATTGATCATGATTGATCAATGCTTGACCCTCTGATCCAAATAGGAAAGTTTTGGAGTGGTTTTAATAGTTAGAAGCTTTGTACGTTGTTCATTTTATAATGGTCATTTTGCAACAAACTCGTTTTGAGGATTCTTAGCGGTTTTACCAAACTTGGAGGGAAATGAGTTGTTTCTAGCCTTTTGATCTTGAAAAAAAACATGGTCAACCCTTGATAAGAACCCAGTGAGAAGGTTTGAAGGGTGAACACATAAAAAAACAAATCAATGGTTTTTTATAATGGGTATCACAATCATGGCTGACTGAGTTGACCACTTTCAAAGCCTTGCTAGAACAACTTTGACATCATCATCATTGAAGACTAACTGAAGTTGGTAGACCCAACCTTACTCAATTTGTAGGTATGTATATTCATATTCATTGATTGGAAGGTTAGCCTTTGATCAACTTCATTCTGTCAATGCGAGGATGGTTGATCAAGGACAAGATGTTATCGAGTTTGTTAAAGAAAATAGGATGTAAATGTTTAATGGGAGTAGCTGACCCTTATAGATGAGATGTTTCTTAGTCTAGTAGTGGTAGCTAGAGCCCCTATGGTGGTCGTAGATTCCATAATAATTCCCCTGAAAGTAGCATCTCGATTAACCTTCATGACTGTAGAAGATGAAATGAAGTGGCCGAATGACATGTCACTTAATCCCTTCATTAAATCTAAGTGACATGCCATCTATATTAAACCCTAAAAATTAAGGTTTTTAAATAGGAATTTGGATGATTTCAATTTGGTCCCTGCAATTCTAATTTCGATGTATACACACCTAATTGACTCGAAACTTTCTTAATTTTTACAATTACATCCTTGAAACTTTGATTTAATTCCTTTAATTTTAGTGCCTTTTATAAGTTAATCCTTTATTTCCAGATTATGCAATTTAACCCCTATCAACAATCAAACTTAGAATTTCTTTCAAATTGACCCCTGGTTTAATCAATTTTAGTCCGTAAATTCATGCACCTTTTGCACTTTGGTCCTTGGTTTTGAATTCTTCAATCAAGTCCCTAACTGCTCATCAAAATTTAATATTTATGCAATTAGGCCTCTAATTTGATCAAATTAGCTTTTAAAATTTTGCAATTTAACCCTCAGACTTGAATTTCTTTCAATTAAAACCCAAATTGAACTGAAAAACAAATGTTTCTTACAATTAAGCCCTTAATAAATTCAATTAACCCTCAAAAAATTCTAATTGAGCTCTTAAACATCTAATTTTGATTTGTTTCTTCCCAAAATGATTTTTTTCTCGTTAATAAGGCCTTCATCAGTCAGAATTGAACTATTAATTTTTCCAACTATGTATATTTTGATATTTCACAAATAGTCTTTAGCAATTTTCTAAAAGATCTTCATGTTCTCTCCACTAATATAATTTTTTTATCAACTTTTTCAATTTGTTTGTATTTCATTTTTCTAATTCTTTTCTCTCTTTTCTAATTTTTTGTATATTTATATGGCACCCTAAAAAATTAGGTAACAACATATGATGCTAGTCAGTTTATGTTAGCTCCCTGCTCTTCACATTACGTTATTATGTTATGTCAAAGCTGTTATTTTCTATAGTCTTCACTTTGCAACTACATCCTCACTCGAGTTAAAGCTTTTGCGATGTTGATTAGGTAAGTGATCCCACTATTAGGTTTTGCATTTTGCTAGGGGATTCTCTTATTTCTTGACGTAGTAAAAGCAAACTTGTATTGCTCATTCTAACATTGATGAGAAGTATCATGCCCTTGTCGATACTACCTAAGAAATTATTTGGCTTTGATGGCTTTTTGGTGATATGGATGTTTGAATTTCAAATGTTATGCCTCTATTTGTGATAATAAAAGTTCCATCCAAATCATCCATAATGGTGTTTATCATGATAGTATATTAAGATTGATTATTATTTTATTCATCATCATGTCTTGCAAAGCACTATGTAACTTCATTCATTCTCCATTGTCCACCAACTTGCTAATATCTTTACCAAACCTCTCCTTTCTAGACGTTTCCAAGATTTAGTTTCCAAACTAAAACTCATTTTCATTACACTACACACACTAATTTTATATTTGTAGCTTAATATATATATATATATATAGGAGATGTTTTTATGTAGTTTGTTTTGTCCCACATTAGTTTGATAGCTTTGCCTACCTCTAATCGAGTGTATATAAATTTATAATGCTCGTGAAATAACTAGTGATATCCTATTAATTATTTTATGAGATTCACTTCAAAAAAATAATTAGATACAAGCACGAGAGAAAAGTTCTAATTGGAAATATTCTTATTATTTTTTTGTGAGTCATGAATCTTATTCTCTATCTTTTTTGTATTGTTTTTTTTCTTTAAAGTGAATCTCATAAAATAACTACTAGTATTCTTTCTTTACCATGTAATTTTCCAGTTGAGCACCATGTCCCTGAGATTTGTCAATCTGGCTTTTTTTGTATCCTCGGTTAAGATAGACTACGTGACCAAAACCAAATCGTCTTCCAGCTGTGAACTGGCTGCCAAAGGTTCATGTTACAACACGGCCCTTACCAACAGCTAACATGCTCAGAACTTGGTTCTTCATTCTTGCTTGTAACATGTGGGCAGATAGATATTTATGTCAAGTATAGTACATGAATTTTCAGGAAAACCATAGTGCATACATTTTCTGGAAAACCGCCCCATAAGGATTATGTACTATTAAGGGCCGAAAGAATATGATGGTTGGGAATTTGATGCCTGTGAGGGCAAACTAATCTCCTAAGAAATTCTGTACAAATGTGCATATTCTGAAAATTTTATTTTACGTTTTTATCTAAAAATGTTTTAAAAAAAGTTTGAAATTTTTTTATTTTTTTATTTTAAATTAATTTTTTTAAAAATATTTTTAGATCGATACGTAAATATTAAAAATAATTTTTAAAAAATAAAAAATATTTTATTTTAATATATTTTTAAATAAAAAATACTTTTAAAAATAATAAAAACACTTCTAACAAAAATCTTCTAGGTAGATAGCATATATTAAGTACTATACTGTTTAAAAGTCAATTTATGTATCTCATAAACTGGTGCATATACCAAAAAAGATTTTAAATTCAGATTAAGAGCATTTTGACAGCATCGACAAACGCTCCCCTAGGAAGGCAACCACCCTACCACCCTTCTGTGTAGGGGTGTTCACGGTTCGGTTCGGTTCGGTTTAGACTCAAAAAACCAACCGAACCAAATTACAGTATTGTTGCAAAAAATGAACCGAACTGGACCGAAAACCGTTTCAAACCGAACCGGTCCAGTTCGGTTAAATTCGGTTTTTTAAGGAAAAAACCGGGAAACCTAATCCCATGGGTTTTTTTGGTTTTTGATTTAAAATTGGCTTACGGTTTGGAAAGATTTAGCATGGCTAAGCTTTAAAATTAGCTTACGGTTTCGGTTAAATTAAACTTCAAAATTTAAAGCAAGTTCAGCTTTTAAAATAAATGTTAAGCTAATTCACATGGCTAAGATCAGACTGAATGTGTGAAGGATATGGTTCTGGTTCTCTTCTGTCCCGTTCCTTCAATCAAAGAAGATGACATGCCCAAGGCTAGTGCCAGCGCATAGTCAGAGTCTTCCCTACCTAAGTGGCACTAAAGTCATCAAATGAAAGATCAAGATTAGCACGCTATGTGAAGCACACGAGAATGAACACATGGATAAACAATAAACTTTACCTTTTTTACTCTTTTTGCTACAGGTGAAGAGAGATGCCCAGGGGTTTTGTTCGAGGTTTTTTCCACTGCAAGTCTACTAGATGGATGCGGAGATGTGGGTTATTTACTGGTTGATCAGCTAGAGAAGAGAGTCAAGATTCACTCAAGAGACACAAGCAAGGAGCAAGAGGCAGGGAAGATGAAAATTGAAGGGGAAAGGAAGAAGGCTGGTTTGGTGTGGGCGGCGGCTGCAGAAGTGAAGAAGTGAATTGTAATGTCATTTACTTAGTATTTATACTAGGTCGTTCTGCCTTTCTGCTTTATTTTTATGGGTAGCCGGTTCGGTTCACCGGTTTTGATGGTGAAACCGGAACCGAACCGAACCGGAAAGATTTTTTGTTTTAGTAATCGGTTTTTCATCTTGGTTCGGTTTTCTCGGTTAATTTTCCATCGGTTTTCTCGGTTTTTTCAGTTATTCGGTTTTTTTGAACACCCCTACTTCTGTCTACCCTGGTGAGGTCATCAGTAGCATCACTGCAGTCTGCATTTGGTTGAATTAATTTATGCAATTAATTGCTTCGATACGCCAATAAATGCCTTCGTACCAATACATGAATGATAAACAAATTGAAGGGAAAAATATCATTTATTTTTAGTAAATGCAATAGGTGTCTCGGGCTATATTAAGATTAATTTTTTATTTTTATTGAATAAATTAGAAAAAATATAAGACTATAAGTGTTAGATTTGACTTCAACATTAGACCCAAAAGCTTTAAATCGATTTAACTTGTTTATCTAAATTCTTATATTTTTTTAATCTTTTTTAAAAAGTTGGTGTTTCTTCAATAGTAATAATAGTATTTTAAAAAAATTATTAATGATAATAACAACAACAATAATAATAATTTTTAATTGTACCCTTCAAATCAATCTAAGTTGTTTTTCAATATTGATAATAATTTTTTTTCAAATTTATTAATTATTTTATAAATAATATTAATTATAATAACAATAATAATATTTATAATACAAATAATAATACTTTTTATATTAATACTTTTAATTATAATAAAAATAACAATATTAATAACACAAATAATAATATTTAGAAACCTAAGAATTTTGGGTCCTGATGCAGGACGTAACAGAATTGGGTCCGGAGGAAGGACCCAATTAAAATGGATCTTGACACAGGACCCATTAACCTTGGGTCCTGATGCATGACCCATCACCCTTGGATCCTGATGCGGGATCTAATAGAATTGGATCGTCACGCAGAACCCAAGCAAAATGGGTCATGACACATGACCAGAATTAGGTCCGGAATCAGGACCCAAGAGAATTGGATCCTGACATAAGACCCCATAGAATTGGGTCTGGATCTAGTGCTTTTGCGTCCCCAAATTATTGAGTCTTGTTATGCAGCAAAACCCAAAGCTATTTTGGGTCCTACCCCAAACAAGACCCAACACATAAATTGATTATATATTTAATAATACATATAATTCAAAACTTCTGAATAAAAAATCTAAAAACAATAAAACATTGATAAAACATTGAATCACATACACTAATGTTATAAAATTAAAATATCTTCTATTACCCAAAATAATATTATATTATAATATTTATAAATTATTTTTTAATGGATTTTATTATTAAAAAATTCTCTTATATAATACAAATATATAAGGTATGTGATGTAATCAAAAATCTATTGAGAGCTCCATCAACTTTAATATGATAATATTAGAGAAAAAAATTGAAACTTCTCAAATTTTTGTCAGAATTTTTATAACGTAAAAACAAATATGCTTTAATAAGAAAATTCAACACAACTTCAAATGAAGAAAAAATTATAATCACCCAAATTTTAAATAATATAAAAAAAAACTCTCATCAATTTATTTTCTCTTTCCTATATGAAACAAAATTACATGAGAGAAAAGAAAAAAATTACATTGAGTCCTGCCCCAACGCTGATAGGTCCAGCCGCAGCAGGACCAAAGGCTGATAGGTCTAGCCGCTGCTAGACCCAAAGCTATTTTGGGTCCTCCTAAGGCAGGACCCAACTCGAATAGGTTCTGCTGGGCAGAACCAAACTTAATATATTTTTCTTGGGCTTAGTTGTACAGCCAGACCCAATCTCAATATATTTAAAAAAATATACAAAAAACATTAAAAATATTAATTTGAAGTAAAGAAAACAATAAAAAAATTTCAATTTTTTTAAAGAATTTTAGAAACGCAAAAACAAACGTGTTTTAATAAAGAAATTCAACTTAACCTCAAATGAAAAAACAAATTATCATCACCTAATTTTTGTATAATGTAAAACAAAAAGTGACATTAATTTATTTCCTCTTTACAGTATGAAAACAAAATCAATAAGAGAAAAGAAAAAAAATTCAAGAGGGAAAAAAATAAAATTGAAAATATCTTAAAATATTTTTAAAATATATATTGAGATAATATATTTTTTATTTTTTAAAATCAATTTTTTATATAATTACATCAAAATAACACAAAAACATTTTAATATGAATTAAGGAAAAAATATTAATTTGAAGTAAAGAAAACAAATAATCAAATCTTTTTCAAAGCATTTTTGTAAAATAAAAACAAGCATGATTTAATAAGAAAATTCAACACAACCTGAAATAAAAACAAAAAAAAAACTTATTATTAACTAATTTTTGTAGAATATAAAAAAAGTCTCATGAATTTATTTCCGCTTTATTGTATGAAAAATAAATTTAAATTAGAGAAAAAAGCAAAAAATCCTAGACCCAATATCCTTAGGTATGGTTGCGCTGCTAGACTCAAGATCGATGGGTCTTGCTGGGCAGCCAGACCCACACCTTTTTTAAGTGGTTTGGATCTGGCTAGCTAGCCAAGTTGTTCCACCTTGGCAACAGGACCACAATGTTATTACACCTTTTGGAAGTGTTTTGGGTTTGGTTGCCAAGCCAGACCTAGCAACGTTGGGTCCAGCTGCCGAGCCAGAACCAACAGCTTTTGATAGAGAAGGCACCACCCATAGGCATGGCAGCCCCAGCACTAGGTGTCTGCAACCCGGGGCCTGCAGCCTCACCATTCCCTACCAAAATCAGAACTAACCATTTTCTCCACAACCATCCCTTCAATGACAAATGCATCCCAATAAAAAGACAACCTCACCCTTCCTCTGCAGTCTTTCCAACTCTATGTGGCAAAGGCAACTCTGTCATTACACTGCTTCAATCCAAAGTGATTTGTATCTAGGTAAACAGTAACAGGGACACTGATCCCTTTTAATATATTGTATAATAATTTTATTTTCACGTTGTAGTAGTTCAGATGTCACATAATTCACACAAGTTGTATCATGCTTATTGAAGCTCCAAACATCATCATTTCTATTGTTTAGGCATTAATTAGAGTAAAATCAATTAACTAGTTAATAGAAAGCCACCTTTTAACATCAAGAAACCTAGATTTCTAACACCAATTATCTTGCCATCTAAACCTAGACTTGTAAAGAGAATGACCCAAGTCATAGTCATTGTAGGTAGGGCTTTGTGCGCATGGATACATTATTGGGCTATTAAGTAGTTATAGGAAAATAGATTATAGATTATAGATATCCATAATAGGTTAACATGGTCTATGATCTTTGAAATTGAAAAGTGAGAGAGGAATGATAACTTCCTTATAAATAACAAAAAATTCAACAAAGCAAATGGTTTTATAACTAAGAAGAAAAGAGTGTGAAAGAGAGAACAAAAGTTGTTCTAAAGTTTGTAGAAAAAGAATTTGCATTCAGAATAAAGGAAAGCGAAAACTTTTTCAAACTCTCAAAATGATTGAACATTATAATTCAAATACATTTAGATTGTGAATTATGAGTCTCTTTCATGTTCTAATTACATGTGAAACAAGTTCCTGAAGCTATTTTTGCTTGAAATTATTTTTATCCATTTATTAGTTTTTTCAACATTAGTATCAAAGCATGTGTTGCTTGTTTCTTAATCCATTTACATGTAAGAATTATTTAAAATATGGTAAGAACAATTGATGAAGATCTACGATGAATGCTTTCAAAGTTTTGTCAGAAATCAATGCTCATAAAACATATTTCATTATTTTTTTTATCTATTTTTTTCATAATGAACTAGTTTCCATACTATCTAAGGTGGATTATGTGTTTCCAGATAAACTCAATAAAAAAAACTTCTTAAATCAATACCAACAACTAGATAATATTTTCAATTTTAGTTTAATGCACTTAAATAGTAGCTTTAAGCTAAGCTATTTCATTGTTTTCTTAAATATATGTTTATTTTAAAAATATGATCCTCATATAATTGATTACGATAATAATAATTATAGATTAGGACCTTAGAAGATGATTGCGAACGTAGTAACCTTTTTATTCTAAACCTAATGCAAAATTATTATTTGCATAATTATAATGTTAGAATTATATATGTATGTATATATGTATACATGCATGCATGTATTAGGCATTAAATAATACAAATATATGTCTATACATTTAGAAATCTAGAATTTAAAATGGCAACTGCTTTAAAAATGTTGTGGTCTAGCTCAACAAGGGTGAGAAATTGAATAAACAGAATTACAAAATTGAAAATAAAAAAAATTAATATATACTTAAAGAGCACGAGGCTTTAGAGGCTCTAAATGTCTTCATATAAAAGCAAGAAGATGGCACCAAATTCGAACATCAGAGGGGTCGTGAGGCTTATGTGTTAGTGTATATATCATGTAGTCAACTGGTTGGTTACATGTTAAAATGACTTTGTTCATGTAAAAGCATGTTTATTATTAATAAAGATTTTCTTTATCTTTGATATTTATTTGTGTTTAATATTATATTAATTAATCTAGGGTAAAGAAATGTTATTGGGATAAAAATATTTTGTAGAGAAAATTATAAAGTGATTATAATTATGAGATTCCAAATGCATCCAAGCATTATTCCTAAATATTTTTGGTCAATTTTGTATTAAGAATGGACTTCAAGAGTTGTTGAGACTGATATATGTTATGTTTTTTTCCTTTCTAAAAAGCAATAATTATTCTCATAAACTAGATATAATGAAAACTTGAAACTAATACATAGGTGTTTGTCAGATGATAGGTTCACTAAAGTAACCCGTATCAGGATTTCATAAGGAGAAATCATTTGTGTCAATGAAAAAGCTCATGTGACAGTTGTGTAAATAATCCTTAGATATAAGATCACTAAGTTATTTTATATAAGGCATTATGTTTTAATCATGTATATATGTTGTCCTAATAAAGGATAAAAAATAGGTAGATGTTAGATATAGAATGAATTATATGAAGGTATTTGAGTGATTAAGAGATGACTCATAAGCCTAGGTAAATTAGAAAAAATATTCTACCTGTTCTTAAATAGTGTTGATTCTGAAATTATTATGCAAGGTGGAATGATATTAAAAAAAATCAATGACCATAGTGTTGAGAATAAACATGATTTGACCGTAAATACACTCCATGTTATAATATCTAAATCAGAGCATTCTTGATGAAAGGATAATAATTACACTTAGAAACTATTCAGTGAAATGTTAAGTCAAATCATATATGACTTTTTTAATATTTAAGGGATCATGACATGTTGCTAGATGGTGCTATTAATCTTCAAATAAATATCAAAGTTGAATTGATAATAAAATAAATTATTTAATCTATTATTCCTAGTTTATTTAGGATTGTGATTTATATTTGGGTCAATATATTAGAACCATTTGTCAAAAATTAAACTTGGATGATTAATCAAGTTTGACTTTATTCTAAATAATTTTTAAAATTAAGGATTATAATATAATCAACACAGAGGATTACAATTTTAAACTTATGAAAATTAAGTGGGGACTTGATTGAATAAAGTTTTAAAAATTATTCTAAAATTATATATATATATATATATATATGATATTATTTTAAATTATATATATTAAGTGGGGACTTGATTGAATAAAGTTTTAAAAATTATTCTAAAATTATATATATATATATATATATATGATATTATTTTAAATTATATATATATATATATATGATATTATTCTGATGATAAAGTGATATTTTATTATTTATAGAGTTATTAAGATTCGCCTATTAATAGAATATTATGCCTTATATTTTCTACAACATAACATATTTTACACACTCTACCTATATAGGTAAGAAGAATAGATAAAAGAAAAAACTAGCACTCAATGCATAAGAATCCCTCTCTCTTAAAAGGATCTTAGGTTAATACTCACATTTAGATTATATGATTATTGTTAAAAGTTAGAAACTTGGACGACTTTCGATTTATGAAAACCTATCCTTGAAAAAATTATCAAACCAAAAAAAAAAGATCTAATCATTAGGTAATCTTTGCTCAAACCCTAAACAATCTTATATTATCTAACGAGTTTCTTGGGACTCCCAAAAAAGTTTTAAATTATCATTTCACTGCATCTAAGAGTTTCAGGAAATATAATGACTATGAAAAATAAGAACTTCATCACATACATTACATTGATAAATAGCATTGATAATGATATCATATGGAAGTTAAGGAGGTTATACAAAGCATTATCTATATTGAAAGCAAAGTTTAGAGGTAAGTTTTTTACCAAACTTAGTTAACTCACATTAGGTTTGACATTTATAAAAAGAAACTTCAACATACAAAGAAAACACATTTAAGACCATGTCAAACATGGTTGGTGAGCAAAATCATATAAGTAATACCTTAATAGTAGAACAATTAGTCCAAGTTATCATTCATTCTTTACCTCAAAGTTAGGAGCATAGGAAAATACATTTGACATATAATGAAAACATCAAGACAATGGAAGATGTAATGTGCCACCTTGAGCTAAAAAATAATACCTTGAAAACAACAAGCCAAGTATTGAAGTGTACATGTCTAGCTTTATCTCTAAAGGTGTAAGAGGGTGCAAGCATAAGCATCCAAGTGAGCCTGATATAAGTAAGATAAAAGGAAAGTCACAAGAAACAAAGTTTAACCAAGAAAGTAAAGGAATATATCCTTTAAAGAAGAAGAAAAACATAACTAAAGTCAAGTGTTTAAATTGTAACAATTAGTTGCTCATGATTACAATGAACCTAAAAAGATAAAAGACTTTTTTTATATATTTGAATGCGGTAAATATTTCTAGTTCTATTTTTTAGCAAAATCTCATCCTTTATAGATTGTAGACTTAAAATCCACAAACCATGTAACGAATGCTAAAAATACCTTTACAGAATTCTAGCAATCCTTATATAGAACACAATTGATATACGTAGAAACAACTTCAAATTAAAGGTAAAATGAAGTGGCATATGCAAGTTAGTCATGCATGGTGGTAGAAATCTATTGATACATGTTGTTTTATATGCTTCACATACTTATATAAACTTAATTTCTATGTTGGTTTTACTTAAACTAGGTTTTCATTTGTTTATTATAAAAATGGTGTTAATTTTTCTTTAAAAACAACTTTATATGATACTAGATATTTTCTAAATGGATGTTGATCATAATATAAGTAAAATAAGTTTTTCTTATTTACACCTTCTAGCAATTATAGAAATGGTGTGAATATGTGGCATGCTAAGCTAGATCATATATGTTAACAATAAATTAATAGATTAGCCAGAGATGGCTTATTGAAAAATATTGAAAGCAAATATTTATCTACTTATGAGTATTGCCTAGTTGGAAACACTACAAAAAAACCATTTAAAAAATGTATAAGAATTGAATTTCCCTTATAATTAATTAATTTTGATAATTATGGTCCAATGAATATGAAGGCATGGCATGGAATTGTTTATTTCATTAGATTTATAAATGATTCCACTTGATATGGTAATGTTTTTTTAATATCTCATAAATCTAAAGCCTTAAGTTGCTTCATGAAATATATCAATTTAATTGATAATTAAATAAAAAAATAAAATAAAAGCATTGAGAATCACTCAAAGATGTCAATATTTATCTAATTAATTTAGAGATTTATATGATGAAAAAAAAATAGTTGACTATTCCTAGAACACCATAGAAAATGGTGGTTATGAAAAGAACAAATAGAACCCTTCTTGAAATGCAAAATGATCAGTGATGGCGTAAGTAATTTTGTCAATCACCTATTGGGGTGATACATTATTAACTGCCATATCCATGCTTAATCATTTATCTTCAAAGTTAGTTATATTTAGTCTCTATGAATTATAGGCAAAACATAAATCTAGCCTAGTTTTTTAAAAACATTAGAATTATATTGCTTATTGACACAACCAAAAGATTGATTTCTTCTTCCAAGTGCAGGGAAGTCGAAGTAATAAATAACCCGACAAGACTGGGGTCGAACCATAGGAAGGTTAATTATATAAATTATAGACAACAATAATACAACAACAACAACAACAACAACAACAATAATACTAATAATAATAATAATAATAATGAAGATGAAGATGAAGAAGAAAAAGAAGAAGAAGTTGATGAGAACTTTGAGATGGAGGGTTAATGTAAGGATTAAACAATGATAAAAACAAATGTCAATGTTAGAGGATCCACTAATGGTATTTCAAACAAGTATAGTGTAAACTCTTATTACTCAACTAGAAACCACACACAAAGGAGATTCCAATAAGATGATTTGTCATTAATAGCTCATTATAAATTGTTAACATGATCATATTAATTATTTTATTTACGTAACACCAAACTTTTAAATATTGTCATGAATTCATGATGCTAACTTATGTTAACAACAAATCAAGTTTCTTTCATAGCACAGGTGTAGGTAATACCATACGGTTGGGCTATGAGAGTGCCAAGCATTTGTTGTACCAAGTGTTATACAACACAAATCTAGATTAACCATTTAACAAGCAAGGTATTAAGAATTAGTAAGATAAAAAGATAAAACATGTTAATATTAAACATTAAGGTCCATATTGAGTTTACACCATACTTATTCATACACCATTAGTGTAACCTTTTCACGTTGACATAATAAACTTAGCTAAACATAATGAAGAAGAGAAACATAAATAAACAAAACAAGAACATAAATAAGATACAAGTTAACTAAGTAAAGAAAAGGAAATGAAAAGCATAAACAAGATATTAATGAAAGCAAAACTTAAGAATTACAAAAAAAAAATATAAAGAGAGAGAGCAAGAGAAAGTTCTTGATCTAAACAACCAAGCCCCCAAATGCATGGCAAATTTCTCCTTTTATAGGCTATAATTTGGAACTATTAATTTGATGACTAATTGTTGAGTGGGTGGCCAACTCTTTACTTGGTGAAAATCCTTACCTTTTTATCTGAATAAAACATCATTGCTAGCATCAGAGCTGGATCCACCTATGCTTATGAAAGTTATAGGAAATTGTCTTAGCTTTCTAGGAAAAAAAATTGAGGTCATTTGAACTTCTATAACTCGAGATATGGGCTGAACACTGAACAGTGTCTGGGTTGCAGGATAAATTCAGACTTCTCCGTTGTTGCTATAATTTAGACTTGAAAACGGCCTTTTTAGATCTTGAACTCCATATGAAAGTTGTAGGCCTATGTCTTACCAAATTTATCCTAAAATTTGAGGTCATTTGGACATCTAGAACTCGAAATATGACCCAATTACCGAATAGTGTTCCAGTTTGGATTGCACCAACATCTCTTTTCTAAGTTTGGCCCTCTCTTTGTCCTTTCAATTTCAATACTTCAACTCATCAATCAATCTTTTTATTTATGTGATAGGCCTGCATTTAAGATGAACATTTACCATAAATTAAAGGTATCTTTTATTATTAGGTATGTTATTATAAAATATGTTTTAGTTAAGGAGTTATTGATACTTCAAGTGCAAAATGATGATATAAAACTTTGATAAAAATGCACTTTTAAGTACTAATAACTTATGTTTACAATTCTTTCATAAATATAAGAAATTAGATCATATAGGGAAGAAATATGTTTCTTCATTAGGTATTTTGAATAGGCAAAAGGAAATGTGTTTATAGGTAAATAAAAAGTAGTAATGTAACTTAATTTGAATCGTAAAATGTAATATTCTTAGAGAATGATTTTTCTAAACAGAGAAAGACTTATTTCTATATGAAACTCAAAACCATATTGTTTTTAATGTAAAAACTCCATTGAATTCACTTCTGATTGAAAGCAATTTAAAAGACAATTAATTAGTTTCATCTAAAACTCAATCACCACTTTAGTGAATATATCAAGTGAATATATCAACGATTGCTAGTCCAAGTGTGAGTGACAATACCATTGATTTGTCAATGTATCAATCTCATATATGATGAATAGGTCATAAAAGTATTCTTCTTTATCATAATAAGCTCAAAAGATAAGGATTTATAGTTGCTTTACAAGATAAGGAGGAGCTCCGTATGAATAAAGCTTATATTTGTTGTGCTAAGAAAAATGGATTGAAGAAATAAAGTCTATAAAATCAAACCAAGCATAATGTTAATGATAGTATTCAAAGATATAAGGCTTACTTAGTGGCCAAGGGTTGTACAAAGTAGGAAGGAATTGATTATGAAAAGGTATTTTCAATTGTTATATAGTTTACCTTGATAAGATTAATTATTGATATAGTAGCTTACTTGAATCTTAAATGACATCAAATGTATATGAAGATTATTTTTCTCAAAGAGAATTGGAAGAAGAAATCTATATGAGATAATATATAGGTTTCATTAAGAAGGGCCACGAACACAAAGTTTGTAGAATTTTATATGATCTAAAGTAGACTTCAAAGAGATGGCACATTAGTTTTCATAATGTAATTATTTTATATGATTTCACTATGATTGATGAAGTATGTTGTGTATATATTAAATGGTCCAAGAAATATTTAATGATCTTATTATTGTATGTAGACGACATATAAATAATGAGGATGTTAATAAAATGAAAGAATGATTCTCATCTAATTTGTATTACCCTTGTTGGTCATTCTTCACACGTGTGGTATGAATCACATGCTACAACATCATTTATTTCCCTACAATCAAAACACATATTTTATGATAAAATAGATAAATCGATGCTTCAAATAATCACTTATATATATATATATAATGATCTCTTACCTTCTTTTTTTTTTTTTAATAAAGTCAACTTCTTATATTTTAATCTCAACTCTCTATTATAACTCAAATAGTAATGATAAAATTGTCTCATCATAAGATAATGGGATGATTGCCTGTTTGTGAAGGCCAATATATTTATTTTTGTTTTGTCTAACATATTTCTCATAAACTTCAATATGTGTACTAAACATAAATATGTATGTATATTCTACAACTTATATAATTAGGCATCACTGGTATTAAAACAAATGTTCTTAAACCTTTTTGGAAAAATAAAATCAAGCATATATACATTGACATCTACGCAAACCTAGTGACGTAATATAAATAGATTGTTATGCCTTATGTCACATCATGTTATCGCACTCAGACATAAATGGGACTCTCCAAAATTAAATAGAAATATATGAAAAAATGAGGTCTTCATCTAGTAACTAAAGAAAACTATGGGTCCTGAAATGAGCATCGGTTCTAAAGATTCAAATAAAGAGATGGTTATGGTTATGGTTAAGGGAAGATTGACATTAACGCATGTGTACAACTTCGTGATGATCATTCTCTTAGATCAAGATTTTTAATGATGTGAAAAGAATAAAAAAAAACACTTGTTCTATTTATATTTAAAAATATTTAGAGTCATCATCTAGTATTTTGATCACTAAAAATCCTAATTGATCTTGAGAGAGTGGATAAAAAGATTGATTGTATATTTGAAGGGCAATATCACCCCTAGTGCTCCCTACCTAAAGTAAGTTGTGTTGCTTATTTGTTTAAATATTACTAAGGCACTTATATGTTTTTTTTTTAATGTTGTTATATCTATTAGTTAAGTAAGGTCCACTCTAGTAAAGTGAATCATGACTTTACAGGTCGAGCCTAACCTTTTTAGAGCCAAAACATATTGTTTACATTTGTTATTTTAATATTGGGAATATGTCTTACGTATAAAATCATAATCTTTGATATTAAAAATAAAAAAAAAATTGGCTTTTTAGTATTTTCAAAATTTTGGCTAAATACCCATGGCTTTATTAAACTTGTTATTAAACTCATGATACATTCATAATATAAAATCTATTTTTTAAAAAATATATATATATTTTCAAAGAAAATGCTAAATCATGTAAAATATTTTTTGGTTTTTTTTTCTTTTCTTTCATATTTTTTTTGTATTATATTTTTTTATTAAAATACAAACTATGATTTATTTATTTGAAAAACTTGACCATATGCAATTAAAACATTGAGTTAACTAAATTATTTTTATCTTTTTTTACCATTTATTTAACACTTGCTAAAAAGATAAAATAATAAAAATGCAATGCACACACATCCTTTTTTCCACTAATTTATTCACCACCCTACAATCATATTTTTACAAGCCATTAAAACTCAAAATTCAACAATAATTAAAACTCTCACATAAAACATCCAAATTTACAGGAGATTTTTTAGAAGAGACTAGACTAGACCTAGATGGTCAGAATATGACAAAGGAGTTGCTGGAACTTTTGGAATGGTGTTTGATCTATCAAAATAGTGGAAACGCATGTGTTCAACTCGTCACAATTGGCGTTGACGCGTGGGCTCACACACTATCATGGCTGAAAGAAAAAAAAGATTTGGTGGATATAAAATGGCTTCTTCTACTTTTTCTTCCGAGGTAGTGGGACCCTTAATACACTGGAGACTGAAGGCTCGAGGAGCTTGAAAGTGTCTCTGAATGCTTTTAAAAGTTGGACATAAGAAGGGTAGTTGTGAGAATGGGTCGATGAATAAGAGTTTTTGTAAAAATCACAAAAAAAGGTCATATGATTAATCAATGTGAAGATTCTCACAATAAGGTGGTATGGATGCTAACTTAAGGAACTCTAAGAATCAAATAGGCAATGAGCAAAGAGTTACTCGAAGTGGGTGAAGATAGAAAGAACAAGGGCGCTTACTAGGTATAGTTTACCGTTGATGGGTTACTCAAGTTGATTCTACCTAAATCGAAGTGGCAAGTAGTGGGAGCTACAATGCCTTATTGTCCAATTATGGTTTTTCCTTCCAAAGCACATCGTCAGCTCCTATTTTTCAAGCAAAAATTGGAGGCTTGACTCGTAGTGAGAGGTGTTTTATCTTGGAGGAACTTGAGAAGCAAAGAAAAGCTATAGGGAAAGTGATATTGACTTGTTGGAGGAAGTAAATGAGCCTGTAATTGAAGAAGAGAATAGTGAGTTTCTAAAGTTGATGAAGCACAGTTAGTACAACATCGTGGAGTGTTGCGATGTCACGGTCGCACAAATTAATTACCCTAGCTTCAAACACAACACATAAGATAGTATAGAGCAAGCAAGGGGTCGATCCCACGAGGAAGATTTAGTTCAGATTTTTATGCTATACGTTATGCAATTTGGGGGGGGTGGATGTTATATAGGCTAAAGAAAAATAAAACAGAAAACTATCAAACAAAATTTAATAAAATCAGAAAATTATCAAGAGAACAAACCTTGGTCGCAATCACACATCCACCTATAGAAATCAGAACTGATCCTTGAAACGAAATTCCAGTTTATATTCTGAATTTTTATCTTTTCTTAACGTTGGTTAATTAACGGATCCGCCGTATAACTAACCCTAACCAACAAATAATCACAGTGTCCGCACTAATGATTTAATCCAATGGCAGCCTTAAGATCTAGATAAATTCATTATCTTAACAACTAAGTTGTCTGCTTATGTTGCTTTGATCGAATGTTCTCCCTAAGATTAATAACGTAGATCCGCTACAATTATTAAACTCAGTTGCTTCACAAGTTCATATACCACAACTCCGGTTTTGATATCAAACTTAGCAATAAATTGTCTATAATAATAACTTAGAGTCCGCTCTAGCAATTAAAATAAACAATCATAGGAAAAATAAGCATAGGAGAACAAACATATTCATCATATAAACTGAAAAGAAAAGGTAAAATAGATCTCACAGTTCTTGAAATCCGAAGGTTTCCGTGTCCTTGCAACCAAGAAAATGAGTTTAGCCTTGCATGTTTGTTGAACAACTAATCAAAAAGATGGAAGAATGCATGATTTAGGGTTTCTTAGAGTAGGGGGGCGTTTTTCTCCTCTTGGGTGGCTGCCCCCCTTCTCTTCTCTCATTCTTTTTATATGCTAGGAAACCCTAATCTCTATTTTACAAAATAGTCCTCCCTTAAGTAGACAATTTACATTTAAGTAGTTCAATAACTATTTTCCTAAAAAAGGAGAAATAGCTTTGCATGAAATCTTCAAGCTTTGACTTAGAGGAGCTACATTGCTGAAATAAAAACTTGGATGTCGGTTTAGATGCTTCGGAACGTAATCTGGACTCGTTTCTTCACGAAACCTGTTTGTTGGCAGAATTCAGTTGTTATCTTTGAAAAATCATATCTCCCTCATATGACATCTTTTTTGGCTGAAATTTGGAGTGTTTATAGGCCTTTGAGTCAGGAATCCAAAACAATTGATTTTTCATCAATTGGACGTTTTTAGCCCTAGATATTCAAGTCGGAATGACCGAAGATCAACATTGGCAGATTGCGAGATTTGACTTTGAAAGCTGCGATTTCCATGCTCTTCCTTATTTTATTGTCTTGCCTTAGATGTACAGAAAGGTATGGATGTTAGATTTTTAATGCCACTGGAATCACTTCATTTCGACCTTTAGAGCTCACGTTCTGCACAAAACATCGACTGAACGTCAAATCTGCCAATTACCTTCAATTTACTCTTTTTTTTGCATCTTTCATCCAAAAGTGCCTTCAAAACATAAAACAAAGAATATCAAGACATTTTATATATAAAACATAGGCAAAACACTAGTTAAATGTGGGTGAAACTATCGAATAATATGGTTGCATCATGGAGCAATTCAAAAGAGCTCCTTCTAGGATATATCTGCTATCTTTGATTTTAAGCTCTAAACCACATCAAAAAGCTTCGTAGAAGGTGCTAAACGAGGCACATCTGCCTCAAGATATCAACCAAGAAACTATGGAATACATAGAAGGCAAAATCCAAGCCTTAAATTATTTGTTTTTTAATGAAGATGAGCTAGACCCAGATGATATTGAGCATAATAAACCATTATACATCACGGTATGATGCAAAAATATCTTGATATGTAAAGTAATGATCGATAATGGCTCGACATTGAATGTGTTGCCAAGACACATCTTGGATGAGATGCATGTTGATGAATCACGTATAAGGCCAAATACCATGATAGCAAGGGCATCTGATGGCTCACCAAGACAGATAATCATAACTTTGGAAGTAAAGTTGTATGTGGGATCACAAGTGTTCCTGATGACACTACAGGTAATGAATATTCATCCTTCCTATAACATGTTATTGGGAAAGCCTTGAATTTATACGGCTGAGGTAGTAGCTTCATCATTACATCAATGCTTGAAATATATTATGAACAGTATATTGATAACAATCAAGGCCAAAGAAATGGTTTCTATGATAAGAAATGTGGTGTACCATTCATCGAAGCAAAAGATTGTAGAGATGAAAATATTCACGTTTCTAAAATTATGAGCACTAAGTGGGTTCCTGCAAATACTATCTTGAGAAAGCTAAAAGTCTTAGAAGCAGCAAAGATGGCAAATAATTGTTTTATGAAACATGGAATTTCATTCCAATTTGTTGGTTTCAACACCATTGTTTGACAACCTTAGAGATATAAAGCTTTCAGGAATTTTATTTTTCAAGATGGAATAAGGTTGGAATCAATACCTAACGATAGAATTGGGAGGATAGGTTGTAACAAGTTTATTCAAGGCGTAAATGTTTAGTGTTGATGTAAATTTTAAGTGTTGATTTGTTATGTTGTGTGTTAATGGTTTTAATACATGATTTTGTTGTGTAATTATAGTTTTATTATTCACTAACCCACCTAAGATAAATAAACTATCATTGGGTTGTCTTAAAATACTAATTGGTGAGTAATAAAATTGCTTAATATATTATATTATTATATTTAAAATTTCTTCGAGATATTTTTCTCACAATATTATTGTGTATTAATAGTTTTATTATTCACAAACTTACCTAAGATAAATTAGTTGTCAGTGAGTATTTTCCTAAAGTGTTGATTAGTGGGTAATAAAATTACATAATACATTGCATTATTGTGTTTAAAATATCTTCAAAATATTTCTTTCTCGCAATGTTAGTATATTTAGGTATTTATTATTCACAACCCACCTAAGATAAATCAATCATCATTGAGTGTTGTATTAGAGTGTTGATTGATGGGTAATTAAATTGCTTGATACATTATATTGTTGTATTTGAAATGTCTTTAAAATAGTTTTCCTTGTAATGTTGTTATGTATTATTATTCACAAACTCACCTAAGATAAATAAACTATAATTAAATATTGTTCTAGAGTGTTGTTTAGTGGGTGACGAAATTATTTAATACATTAAATTATTGTATCTAAAATTTCTTCAAGATATTTTTTCTCGTAATGTTCTTTTGCATTAATGATTTTGTTATTCACAAACCCGCCTAAAATAAATAGGAATTTTCCTAGAGTGTTTATTAATAAGTATGAAATTGTCTAATACACTACATTATTGTGTTTAAAATGCCTTGAATATATTTTATTTAAGATGTTGATGATGATGAACTATTTGTTATTTGATTTTTTCATGCTCTTGTTGATATGTGTGTGAATTTATGCTTGTGCTCTTGTTTTTTAGTACATTTTTATGATGTTGTGAGTACATTTAGGTTAGGCTAAATCAATGTGATCCCACATAGATCCATTGAGTATGAGCAGTGGCTTTTAGGCCCACTTCAATTAATATAATTTTAAAAGGATTAATGTCTATCAATTCATCACCATCGTCTCAAGTCCAACATCTATATTTTAAAAGTGAGGATTGGGTTTTATTATCATGCTTAGATTCAAAATCACTCTCTTAGATCTTAGTAGTATTTTATCTTTAATAATAAATGGGTATAAATTAGTTTAGGAAAACACTTAGCATGTAAGTGTCATGAGTACCTTTATCATTAAAAACAAGCACAAAACATTTTACCTTAGATAAGATGTATATGATGATTTTTATCTTTTTTATGACATAACCAGCTCCTTACCAAGAACTTATAACAACTAGCAAGGGTTCCTGGTTACCATAAAATTAGATGGCGATCTTTAAGGACATAGCTAAGATAATTTTCTAGAAGGGCAAAACTAATACAACAAGACAAAACAAATTTGTATTCTACCATACTTGAGTTATATACACAACAAGACTATATAATTTAGTTTTATGCAAAGAACTTACAACAAACATAGAATGATTTTTGTATGGGATAAAAGACTAAAAGCAATACCAAATTGAATCAAAGCTATGAAATTAATTTCATTTTTATAATACATCCATCACTTTAATTTTGTTAGTCTTTTTACCTGTCAAAAATAAACCCATGTCTTTTTGTTCCAAGATATACAGATATCACAAGATTTATAGACACAGCCAGACCTCACCTGAACTGCTTTAATTAATCTAGAATGTATATCTACATCATTCAAGTGTCAAGAAGGACATGAAAACGACTATATGGAGAAACAAAATGTAGTCAATAGTAATCATCAACTACTGTGATATTGCAAGCTACAACATCTAATTCATTAAAATTATGGTTGGAAAGTTCACTAGGATTAGGAAAAACTAGAAAATTAGGAATACACAGCTTTAATAATACCTCTGCAACAAACCATTCTTAATTTTTCTTGAATAACACCAATCATTCAAATCAAGCATGTTACAGATTTAAAAATATTTTATCGGGACTACGTGATTTTTCAAGAAAAGAGGAAATCATTTCCTAAAAAAAAGATAAACTTGCCTGTATATGTTATACAGTAGCAATAATAGCTAGATTGAGTACAGAACTTTGTATTTTAGAATAAAGCCGAACCATGTTTTCAAAAACATAAAAAAAAATTACTAAGCGGGAAGAGATATTTTTTTGCTATGTTATAAATTCAAGCAAGACGAGAAATTTTTAAGAGCTAACTCGATATGAATTGGTTTATTTAATAAGTTTAAAGAAAATCTAGATATTTTTTTTATTTTCAAAAACCAATGTTGAACGATAAAAAAAAAAAAAAAGAACATCGAGTTATGTAAACTTTTCAAACCAATAATCCGGGATATTAAATTAAAAACACCATACATGAAAAAGCAGTGAAACTTAATTCCCAGCAAATATAACATCAAATGATGAATTATCATTATTATTATTATAACAATTATTATTCTCATTGTTATTATTATTACTACTAATATTATCATTATCATTACAGCTATCACAATTACTACCATTATCAATAAGTAATATCATAATAATTATTAGTATTATTATCGTGATCACTATCATTATCATTATTATCATTGTTATTATCATCGCTATTATTATTATTGTTTATACTATTGTTATAATTATTATCATTGCCACTATAACTAATATTATCATTACTTTTATTCTTATCACTATCATCATCATTTTTATTATTGTTATAACCACAATTATTATTATTATTGTTATTGTTATTATTAATATACTTATCACAATTCTTACTATTATTACTATTATCACCACATTATTGATATCATAATCACTACAATAATTATAATAAATTATTATTATTATCATTTTTATTGAAATAAGAAAAATCATAAACTTGTTTTAAAGGATAAAATCATAAATCATAAAAACTTTGACAAAAGGGCAAATGAAATAAATAAGAAATCAAGCGAAAAAGGACTAAACTAAAATAAATATTATTACTATTATATATAAAAAAAACCATAATTTTGATTCAAAGGGTAAAATTAATAACAATAAAAACTTGACAAAAGAGCCAAGGGAAAACAATAAGAAATCAAAAGTAGAAGGATCAAATTGAAAAATAGAATATACATAAATTAGAATTGAAGGACTAAATTGTAAACAAATAAAACTCAAACAAAAGAGTTTTTACGGAAATAATATAAGGTTATTTCCAAGATTCTTGCAGGGAGAATGGCACATGCTCTTCAGGATATCATCACCCCTGCCCAGAATGCTTTTCTAGGAGGAAGAAATATGGCTGACAATATTCACCTGATGCAGGAGCTCTTATGGCACTATGGGAGGAAGAGGGCATCCCCTAGATGTATTATTAAGATTGATTTCAGGAAAGCTTTTGACTCTGTTCAGTGGCCTTTTCTACAACAAGTATTGCTGCTCTTGGGTTTCCCTCCTCGGTTTGTCAGGCTCGTCATGCAATGTGTTGAGACTGCTTCTTATTATGTTTCTATTAATGGGAATCTATATGGTTTCTTCAAAGGGCAATGCGGTGTTCGTCAAGGAGATCCTCTTTCTTCATATCTTTTTATTGCTTGTATTGAATACTTTTCCAGGATGATTATCCAGAGTACACAGCACACTGATTTCAATTTCCACCCCAAGTGTTGTGCTTTAGGGGTCAACCATTTAGCTTTTGCAGACGATGTCCTATTACTCTGTCGGTGTGATACTCAATCAGTTAGCATATTAAACCAGCAGCTTCTTGCTTTTGGTCAAATGTCTGGCCTTGATATTAATGCTGGGAAGTCCTCTATTTATTTCGGTGGCATGGGGGAAAGTGTTAAGCTTGCCATCTTACATCTTACTGGCTTATAGAAGGGAGTTTTCCTTTCCGTTATCTAGGGGTCCCTCTAAGCCCTCACAGATTATTGGCTAGTCAATTCTCCCCTCTCCTACAGAAATTGGAATCTTATATTCAGAGTTGGATGGGGAAACATCTCTCCTATGCGGGTCGCCTTTAGCTCATCAAATCAGTTCTGCATGGCATGGTCCAATTCTGGCTCAGCATCTTTCTAATTCCAGGTATTGTTATTACCAAGATCAATAGCATCTGTCGAAGCTTCCTCTGGTCGAGTAACTCTTTTTCTCCTCACTCTGCTCTTGTCTCCTAGAAAAAGGTATGTCTTCCCAAGCAGGAAGGAGGCCTGGCTCTTCTAGATATCAGGGCACGAAACAAAAGTTTTTTAGCAAAACAGTTATAGAACTTTCACCTTAAATCTGACTCTTTGTGGATTCGTTGGGTGGCTCATTATTACCTTCCTCATACAATAATTTGGGCTGTGGGTGTAAGGAGTGTGTCATCGCCTCTATGGAAGTCCATTTACACTCTCAAAAACTAGCTGGTTGAACAATGCGAAGGCATACCTGCTGCAATCACTACTCTTGAAAGTTAGCATAGTGGTTCGGGGACATTTCTTGTTAATGCTCATGACTTCTTTAGGATTAAAGGTTAGAGTGTCCAGTGGACTAGGGTGGTTTGGGAGGAATGGTCCATGCCTCGAACCAGATTTATCCTATGGCTCGCTGATTAGTACTTAAAAGTGCATACTTATCAAGGTTTTATATCATCATTTTGCACTTAAAGTATCAATAACTCCTTAACTAAAGCATGTTTTATAATAACAAGTCTAATACTATAAAATACCCTAATATATGGTAAATGTTCATCTTAAATGCAGGTCTATCACATAAATCAAAGTATTGATTGATGAATTCAACTACTGAAATTTGTGAAGATAAAGAGAGGGTGAAACTTGGAAAAGAGATGTTGGTGCAGTCCAAACTGGAACATTGTTCGGTAATTGGGTCATATCTCGAGTTCTAGATGTCCAAATGACCTCAAATGTTTATACAAATTCAGTAAGACATAGGCCTACAACTTTCATTTCGACATCAAGATCTAAGGAGGCCGTTTTCAAGTCCAAATTATAGTAACAACGGAGAAGTCTGAATCTGTCCTGTAGCCCAGACACTGTTCAGTGTTCAACCCATATCTTGAGTTCTAGAAGTCCAAATGACCTCATCCTTTTTTTTCCTAGAAAGCTAAGAGAATGTCTTAGAACTTTCATTTGGACATCTGGACCCCGTTATGATGCTAGCATTTTTGTTTTATTCAGACAAGAAGTTAAGGATTTTCACAAAGTCAAAAGTTGGCCACCCACTCAACAATTAGTCATCAAATCAAGAATTGATGTTTGGCTAAGTTTATTATGTCAAGGTGAAAAGGTTACACTAATGGTGTAAGAACAAGTATGGTATAAACTCAACATGAACCTTAATGTTTAATATTAACATGTCTTATCTTTTTATCTTACTAATTCTTAATACCTTGCTTGTTAAATGATTAATCTAGATTTGTGTTGTATAATACTTGGTACAACAAATGCTTGACACTCTCATAGCCCAACCGTATGGTATTACCTACACCTGGGCTATGAAAGGTACTTGATTTGTTGTTAACATCAATTAACATCATGAATTCCTGATAATATTTAAAAGTTTGGTGCTATGTAAATGAGATCATTAATATGATCATGTTAATAATTTATAATGAGCTATTAATGACAAATCGGCCAATTGGAACCTCCTTTGTGTGTAGTTTCTGGTTGAATAATAAGAGTTTATACTATACTTGTTTGAAATACCATTGGTGGATCCTCTAACCTTGACATTTTTTTATCATTGTTTAATCCTTACGTTAATCTTTTATCTCAAAGTTCTCATTAATTTCTTCATCTTCTGTTATTATTATTATTATTGCATATTATTATTATTATTATTATTTACATTCTGTTTATATTATATAATATATATCTTTGATCTTTTCATAAACAGTATATAGGCTGGAAACCTGTGACCCGATCTTTAGATCATTCTCAGGTATAACAACGCCACGTACTGAGTATTATTATTTATTTTTATTATTGTTGTTTTGTTGTTGTGTTGTTGTTTATTGTTATTTATAATTTACAATTAACCTCTCTGTGGTTCGACCCCGGTCTTGCCGGGTTATTTATTACTTCGACACTCCTGCACTTGGGAAGACATCAAGCTTTTGGTCGTGTCAAGTTTTTGGCGCCGTTGCCGGGGAGGTAAATTCTTGTATAAATTATAATATTTTATTTTTTTTCTTTTCACTTTTTTTATCTAACTTTGTTTCTTTTTTTCTTTTTTTCTTTTTCTTTTCTTCTTCTTTTATTCTCTTCTTACACGTGCATGAGAGTTTGGTCACGTACATTAAGTGGTAGACTTTGTAGGGTATCCTCATCATTTTCAGAAAATATGGCCGAAGAAGATAATCAATCACTTCATAATGAAATGAGAATAACCGTGAGAACACTTAGAGACCACATGAATCCCACAAGAACAAGTGCACCCTCATGCATAGTTTTCCCTCCTGATGCATCTCATTTTAATTTTAAGCCAGGCATTATTCAACTTTTACCATCTTTTCATGGCTTAGACTTAGAAAATCCATACTTGCATTTAAGGGAATTTGAGGAGGTCTGTAATACCTATAATGACTCAAATTGTAGCATGAACACCATTCGATTAAAGCTTTTTCCTTTTTCATTAAAAGATAAAGCTAAAACATGGCTACAAAATTTGAGACCAGGATCCATTCGTGCTTGGGATGATATGCAACAACAATTTTTAAAGAAGTTTTTTCCATCTCACAGAACAAACTCTTTCAAAAGACAAATCATCACTTTCACTCAAAAGCCAGGAGAAACATTTTACCAATGTTGGGATAGGTATCGAGATTTGCTTAATACTTGCCCACATCATGGTTTTGAAACATGGAGATTGGTTTCACATTTTTATGAAGGTTTAACACCTAGAGATAGGCAAATGGTTGAATTGATGTGCAATGGAACTTTTGAAGATAAAGACCCTAATGAAGCAATGGAGTACCTAGACTTGCTAGCTGAAAATGCTCAAAATTGGGACTACCACAGGTACTTATGAGGCACCAAGTAAAACTCAACCTCATACATCTAGTGGAGGTATGCACAACCTTAGGGAAGATCATGACCTCCAAGCCAAGTTTGCATCTTTAGCTAGAAAAGTCGAGGCACTAGAATTGAAAAAGAGTGGTCAATTAAAATCTGTTCAAGACATTGTGTGTCAAATCTGTGAAACAATGAACATCAACCAAATGATTGTCCAACTTTGCCTTCTTTCAAGGAATGCCTCCATGAACAAGCCCATGCTTTAAACAGTTTCCAAACCCAACCATAACCCATACTCACAAACATATAACCCTGGTTGGAGAAATCACCCAAATTTAGTTGGAAGAGTGATAGCAACAATGCACAAACTTCACAGCCACCGTTTCAAGCACACCATAATTTCCAAAATTCTCATGGATATGCACCTCCTTATGCTCCACCTCCTAGAAGAAATTTGAGGAAACATTGCATGCATTCATTGAAAAGCAGGAGACAATCAACACTCAACTTGCTCAAAGCATGACGATTTTAAAGATGCTCTTGCAAAATTAACATCTGCTCTCAGTTTCCAAGAGAAAGGTAAGTTTCCATCTCAACCACAGCAAAATCCAAAGGGGCAATACAATGCAAATGCAAGTAGTTCTGGAAGCCAACACATGGATCAAGTCAAATCAGTCATCACTCTTCGTAGTGGTAAGGTTATTGAAAAACCCATTCTTGAACCTTGTGAGAAAGATGATGAGTCTATCTCTGAGGGTAAGGAAGGGGTTGAACCTGAACATTGCAAAGAAAAGGCTGATTCCCCGCCAGCACTTCCATTTCCTCATGCCATGACCAAACAAAGGAAAGTCAATCACAACTCTGAAATCTTTGAAATTTTCAAACAGGTAAGGATCAATATACCTTTGTTGGATGCTATTAAACAGGTTCCTTCCTATGCTAAATTTTTGAAAGATCTGTGCACTGTGAAGAGAAAATTGAATGTGAAAAAGAAAGCATTTTTAGCCGAACAAGTAAGTGTCATTCTTCAGAACAATAATGCTAGTTGTCCTACAATTTCTTGCTTTATTGGAGAACATAAAATTGAAAGAGCCTTACTTGATCTTGGAGCTAGTGTGAATTTACTTCCATATTCAGTTTTTCAAAGTCTCAATCTAGGTGAGTTAAAACCAACCTCTGTAACTCTTTTACTTGCGATAGATCTGTAAAAGTGCCTAGAGGAATAGTTGAGATGTGTTAGTACAAGTTGATAAATTCATTTATCCTGTGGATTTTGTTGTCTTGGACACAACCTGTTGAAGCATGTAATTCAATTCCTGTCATTTTAGGACGTCCATTTCTTGCCACTTCTAATGCATTGATTAATTGTAGGAATGGACTGATGAAGCTATCATTTGGAAACATGACATTGGAGATGAATATTTTCAACATTTACAAGCAACCTGGAGATGATAATGATTTACAGGAAGTGGACTTTATTGAAAAATTAGTTCATGATCAATTTCAAACCACTTCTAGTGAAACTGAGATTGATGAATCTGATGATTTGCAAATGGTCTACTTTCAGGAATCAAAGGCATGCAATTGGAGACCACAAATTGAAGAATTGCCACCACGATCAATTGAGCCCATACCTTCAAGTGTTCAACCACCAAAACCTGAATTGAAGCCGTTACCATTTAATCTCAAATACTCATTTTTGGGAGAAAATGAAACTTTTCCGGTAATAATCTCTTCCAAACTTAATGCGCATCAAGAAGGTAAGTTATTACAGACTCTGAAAATGCACAAAAATGCATTAGGATGGACCATAGCTGACATAAAAGGAATTAGCCCTTTGATTTGCACACACAGGATTTATTTGGAGGAAAATGCTAAACCCTCTAGAGAAATGCAACGAAGGCTTAATCCTAATATGAAAGAAGTAGTGAAAAATGAAGTCATTAAGCTTCTAGATAATGGAATCATTTATCCTATTTCTGACAGCAAATGGGTAAGTCCTACCCAAGTTGTACCCAAAAAGTCTGGAGTCACTGTGATAACAAATGAGAAAAATGAGTTAATTCCAACTAGGACTGTTACGGGTTGGCGCATGTGCATTGACTATAGGAAACTTAATTCAATGACTAGAAAAGATCATTTCCCTTTACCTTTCATGGATCAAATCCTAGAAAGAGTTGCAGGTCATGAATTTTATTGTTTCCTAGATGGCTATTCAGGTTACAATCAAATTGAAATTGCATTGGAAGATCAAGAGAAGACTACTTTCACATGTCCATTTGGTACTTTTGCATATCGAAGGATGCCTTTTGGATTATGTAATGCACCAGCCACGTTTCAAAGATGCATGCTTAGCATATTCAGTGATATGGTTGAACGTTTTCTTGAAATTTTTATGGATGATTTTTCTGTTTTTGGTGATTCATTTGATGATTGTTTGACTAACTTAGAAAAGGTTTTGAGCAGGTGTGAAGAGAAGAATCTTGTACTGAATTGGGAAAAATGTCACTTTATGGTAACAAACGGCATTGTACTTGGTCACATTGTTTCATCGAAAGGAATTGAGGTTGACAAATCTAAAATCGAGTTAATTGCCAACTTACCAACACCAAAATCTGTTAAAGATGTTAGATCATTCTTAGGACATGCTGGTTTTTACAGAAGGTTCATCAAAGATTTTAGTGTAATATCTAAGCCCTTGAGTAACCTTCTAACAAAGGATAATATTTTTGAATGGACTGAACATTGTGAAGAAGCCTTTGTTAAACTTAAAAACTTGCTTACTTCTGCTCCTGTCATTCAACCTCCTGATTGGTCATTACCTTTTGAAATAATGTGTGACGCTAGTGATTATGCCGTGGGTGCTGTCTTGGGACAAAGAAAAGATAAGAAACCTTATGTGATTTACTATGCAAGTAAAACTTTAAATAGTGCTCAAATGAATTACACTACCACTGAAAAAGAATTACTTGCAGTAGTATTTGCATGTGACAAGTTCAGATCTTATCTTGTTGGCTCACCTGTTGTTGTTTTTAGTGATCATGCAGCATTGAAATATCTTCTCTCTAAGAAAGATTCTAAGGCTAGATTGGTGCGGTGGATTTTGTTACTTCAAGAATTTGATATCACAATCAAAGACAAGAAAGGCACCGAAAATGTTGTCGCGGATCATTTGTCAAGATTGACAACCGATTCGAGATCTGACATACACCAATCGATGACTACTTTCCTGATGAATCTTTATTTTCTGTCTCTACGATGCCTTGGTTTGCTAATATTGTTAATTTTCTTGTTTCAGGACAATTGCCAGCTCATTGGAGTACCCAAGACAAAAGAAAGTTCTTGAACGAAGTGAAGAACTTTTATTGGGATGACCCTTATTTATTCAAATATTGTCCTGATCAAATATTTCGAAGATGCATTCCTGACAATGAGGTAAGTAGTGTCATTAAATTTTGTCATTCTGAGGCATGTGGGGGTCATTTCTCATCAAGAAAGACAACTGCAAAAATCTTACAAAGTGGATTTTACTGGCCCACCATGTTCAAAGACTCACATGCATTCTGTAAGATTTGTGAAAATTGTCAAAAGTTGGGATCTATTTCGAAACGTCACATGATGCCTTTAAATCCTATTCTTGTCATTGAGATCTTTGACTGTTGGGGTATAGATTTCATGGGTCCATTTCCTCCATCATTTGGTTTCTTGTACATATTGGTCGCAGTAGATTATGTTTCAAAATGGATAGAGGCAATTCCAAGTCGAACCAATGATCACAAAACAGTGATAAAGTTTTTGAAAGAAAACATTTTAAGTCGATTTGGAATCCCTCGAGCCATGATAAGTGACAGTGGAACACACTTTTGCAACAAGCCATTTGAGTCTTTAATGAAGAATTATGGAATCACACATAAAGTTGCCACCCCTTATCACCCTCAGACAAGTGGACAAGTAGAGCTTGCTAATAGGGAGATCAAACAGATCTTAGAGAAAACAGTGAACCCTAATAGGAAAGACTGGTCTTTAAGACTTAATGATGCACTTTGGGCTTATCGAACTGCTTATAAAACATCATTAGGTATGTCACCTTATAGACTAGTCTATGGAAAACCTTGTCACTTGCCTGTGGAAATTGAACATAAAGCTTATTGGGCTATTTTAGCTTTCAATTCAAGCCTTGATGATGCTAGTCAGCTGCGAAAATTGCAAATAAATGAGCTTGAGGAAATAAGAAATGATGCATATGACAATTCGAAAATTCATAAAGCAAGATTTAAAGAGTTTCATGACAAGAAAATACTGAGAAAAACATTCAATGTTGGTCAAAAAGTCCTGCTTTATAATTCTCTCCATTTATTTCCTGGAAAACTAAGATCAAGATGGAGCGGTCCTTTTATTGTGAAACATGTGTATCCATATGGGCCTGTGATATTGAGAATCCAAAGAATGGCAATGTTTTCAAGGTAAATGGGCATCGTTTGAAAGTTTATTTTGACAATTTTTCGGTTGAAAATGACTCTATTGAATTGAGTGATCCTGTATATAAATTGATCTTTTTCTCACATTGTTTTGTTTGTTGTATCTTATTGTTTTGCTAGTCTCTCTTTCACCCCGGTCAAATAGCGGATAACGGTACTCCGTGACTTTCGGTTCTTTCAGTTCCCAATAACTGATATCTGTATATATTTGTGTGCAAGATTGAGGTTATTTAATGAATCATGAAATTCCTGAAGATATTCGATGGCTAATTGAAGCAAAGGTCCGCTTATCAGGTGAGTCCTCCAATTCTTTCATTTCACACATGCCTGGAACAGGTAAAAGCACTTTTGCAAAGAAACGTCATGCAAAACGACTGAAAGTCTGTCACAGATGTGCCAGATGGACTTGTAATGCGACATGTCGTTCTTTAGGAATGGTATCTGTAAACCGTGAAGATAAGATACAATTCATTAAGGATGGCCTGAGTAAGGGGTCTTTAGATAATCTTTTGTTGACCCTTGAGACGCATCCTAGTGGAGATGTGCATCGTGTAATTCATGATTTATGGCCACAATTCCATAAAGAACATGATCGACTTAGTCTTGGGAATCTGACTAAAAAAGACCCTGTTTGCCAGTTTTTAAGAAAACTGGATGGGAAGCCTATCCCCGACCCATAGAGGGCGTTTAAGCCGTTCTTGGACGTAAAACCAAGGGAAGATGTGAGCCACAATCACAACTACCTGTACATACATGCTTTTTCAAAATAAATAATTAATAAAGAGAGAGAGAGAGTTTGTGAGACTACAGCTGGCCTACATATAGGTGGTATGATTGCATTTTCACTTTTTCATCTATAAATTCTTCTCTTCCTTCCCTTCATTTCTACTCATCCCATATATTCATCAAATATAGAAGTGTGTAGAAATGGCAGGTTCCTCAAGTCATCATAAAAAATATTTGTGTTTTCGGTGGATCCAGTTCTGGGAAAGAAAAAGAGTTTTTAGAATCAGCAAATCATCTTGGTCGGGTACTAGCTGAGAGAAAGATTCATTTAGTGTATGGGGGAGGTAGCCTTGGGTTAATGAGAGGTGTGTCAATGGCTGCATTTTTGGGAGGTAGTCAAGTTTTAGGGGTTGTCCCCAAAGCTTTAGCAAATGGGGACATCATTGGAAAAATAATTGGAGAAGAACTACAGGTCCCAACAATGTCTGACCGACTGAATACCATGTTTAACCATGCTGATGCCTTCATTGCCTTACCAGGTGGTCTGGGCACATTGGAAGAGATCTTTCATATTTCATCTTGGGCCCAACTACACATTCACCATAAACCTATAGGTTTGTTAAATGTTAATGGTTTTTATGATAAGTTGCTGTCTTTCCTTGATCAAGCTGTGGAACAAGAATTTCTAACATCTTCGGCACGACGAATCATAATCTCTGCTGCTACTGCTGAATAATTGATTGACCAACTACAATCTTTCATCCCTGTCATTGATCCCTGCATGATTCGTCTAGATTGGTCAACTAAGGAAAGCCGTAAAAAGCTTAGATTAGATTTGAGCCTTCATCTGTGAAACCTTGTGTCTTTTGGTTTTATTAATAGCATATTATTTTATTTTTTTACTTCTTATGTTTGTTTAAGTGTGTTTCAGGTTTGTCATTGTTCGTTGTTTCAGGTGATGTCTTCTATACTCTATCTTGTAGTAGTTTAAAAAAAAAAAAAAAAAACTAACCAACTAACTGTTTTTGCTATTATTAAAACCATTTGACAAAATTGTTATTAGGATGGCAGAGTATGGAATCAATTTTATTGGCTCTAGAGACGCATCTTAGTAAGTTTCATTACCAAGGTCTATCATAATACTTCTTGAAATATTCAGGTTTACAAACTCTCACATTGTTATCACTTGATTCTATTCATATACTTATTTAACAAGTATTATTAAACCTTCATTTTCACACACACACTTTAACATATGATTGTGGGTTGCACATTGGATTATTACATTAATTATGTTCTTTTGTTGAAGGTAACAACTAAGGGAAAATGATAGTATATAATTTGCAAAAATAATAATAATAATAATAATAATAATAATAATAATAATCCCAACCCAAGGAAGTTCACCTTAAACATTTGAACATAATATTGTTTTCTTCCAACAAAAGCCTCATCATCTATGTTTTCATTGAGCACACAAAAAGAAGGTTTATTAATATCTTGTTTACGAAGTATGAAGCAGGAATATAAATTTAATGAGAGTTTGTTTATCTGGATAGATTAATGGAAGTTGAATGATGAATGCCTTGCTTTGTGGAACTTGCAAATTGTTTCTCTATTTTAACGCTTTAGATTACTAGGGACTAGTAATAAGCTGGTTGGGGTGTGATTAGTACTTAAAAGTGCATGTTTATCAAGGTTTTATATCATCATTTTGCACTTGAAGTATCAATAACTCCTTAACTAAAGCATGTTTTATAATAACAAGTTTGATACTATAAGATACCTTAATTTATGGTAAATGCTCATCCTTATATGCAGGCCTATCACATAAATAAAAGGATTGATTGATGAGTTTAAGTATTGAAAGTGAAAGGACAAAGAGATGGCCAAACTTAGAAAAGAGATGTCGGTGGAGTCCAAACCGGAACATTGCTCGGTAATTGGATAATATCTGGAGCTCTAGGTTTCGGATTTAGGTCCACTTTATATGAATGGAAAGGTAAGACAAAGGCCTACAACTTTCATGAGGAGCCCAAGATTTTAAAAGGTCGTTTTGAAGTCCAAATTGAAGGAACAACGAAGAAGTCCGAAACTGTCCTGCAGCCCAAACTCTATTTAGTGTTCAGCCCATATCTTGAGCTCTAGAAGTCCAAATGACCTCATCTTTTTTTTGTTGGAAAGCTGAGACAATTTCCTAGAACATTCCTGAGGATTCTGGGCAAATTATGATGTTAGCAATGACGTGTTGATCAGACAAGAAGATAAGGATTGTTATCTAGTCAAGATGTGGCCACCCACTCATCAATTAGTCAACAAATCAATAGTTCCAAATTTTGGCCTATAAAAGGAGGCACTTACCATGTATTGAGGCATCTTGGTTTCCAGATCAAGATCATGCTCTTGCTTTCTCTCTTTGTATTGCTTATGTCTTGCTTTCATTAATATCAAGTTTATGCACTTCATTTCCTTTCCTTTACTTAGTTAACCTCTTTCTCATTTATGTTCTTATCTTGTTCATTTATGTTTCTTTCTTTCATTATGTTCAGCTAAGTTAATTATGTCAAGGTGAAAAGGGTACACTAATGGTGTAAGAATAAGTATAATATAAACTTAACATGGACCTTAACGTTGGATACTAACATGTTTTATATTTGTTATCTTGTTCACTTTTAATACTTTGCTTGTTAAATGGTTAATCTAGATTTATGTTGTATAACACTTGGTACAACAAATACTTGGCACTTTCATAGCCATACTGTATGGTATAACCGACACCTGAGCTATGAAAGGAACTTGATTTGTTGTTAACATAAGTTATAATCATGAATGTCTGCCAACATTTACAAGTATTAGCTTTATTCGAATAAGATAACTAATGTAATCATGTTAACAATTTTATATGATTGGAACCTCCTTTATGTGTGGTTTCCAATTGAGTAATAAGAGTTTATATTATACTTGTTTGAAGTACCATTAGTGGATCATCTAACCTTGACATTTGTTTTTATCATTGTTTTGTTTAATCCTTACGTTAATCTTTTCTCAAATTTCTATTAATTTTATTATTATTATTATCATTATTATTATTATTATTATTATTTACATTCTGTTTATATTATATAATATATATCTTTGATCTTTTCATAAAATCAGTATATAGGCTGGAAACCTGTGACCCGATCTTTAGATCATTCTCAGGTATAACAACGCCACGTACTGAGTATTATTATTGTTGTTGTTGTTGTTGTTGTCTTGTTATTTATAATTTATACAATTAACCTCTCTGTGGTTCGACCCCGGTCTTGCCGGGTTATTTATTACTTCGACACTCCTGCACTTGGGAAAAGACATCAAGGTTTTGGTCGTGTCAAAGCTCTTGATGATGATTATGATAACATAATGGATCGTGTTGTTGATCACATTAATTATCATGGGGATGATGATAACGGTGGCTCGGGAGGGGATGGTGATGATGGCGCAAATGACGACAACGACACTGACAACGACGACAATGATGATAGTGATGATGATGAAGAATCGTTTTGGAAGCAAGAATTTGATAGGAAAAAGTTAGTTGTGTGCACAGCTGGGGCACTAAACATGTATTATGTTAATCATATACATAAAGAACCATGCATGGTTTCATACAATATAGGCATGCATTAGTTAATTGAAGTTTTTCGAGGACATTGGCAACGATGTGTCAACATGTTTAGAATGAACACATCAACTTTGTTGAGCATGTGCAGTGATTTAGAAACAACGTATGGGTTGAAGCCTTCGAGAAGGATGAGTGTTATTGAAAAAGTTGTTATATTTCTATATACAATAGCACTAGGAGCTTCAAATAGGGAGGTGCAAGAGCGATTTCAACATTCGAGGGAAACTGTTAATAGATGCATTAAAGAAGTCCTCGCAGCTGTATTTTGATTTGTAGTCGATGTCATAAAACCAGATAACCCGAGTTTTACAAGCACTCCACGAGAAATTGCAATGAATCCAAAATATATGCCGCATTTCAAGGTAAGAAAAATATTTGTGTTATTATTGTCAGTATTCAATTCAAAAATTGATTTATGAATGTTAGTAAGTAACGGCATCATGTTGTCAATGGTTTTTTTTTTTGTCAGAATTGTATTGGTGCAATTGATGGAACACATATGCGGGCTTGTATATCAATCGAAAATCAAATTCCATTTATCGGAAGAAAAGGTGTTTCAACTCAAAACATAATGGTGACTTGTAATTTTGACATGCGATTCACGTTTGTGTGGGCAGGATGGGAAAGCAGTGCCCACGATACATGTATTTTTCATGAGGCTATTGAGAATATAAATATAAAATTCCCTAAACCACTAGAAGGTAGGTATACAACATAACTTGTTATGTTCTTAGGTATAAAATTTGTTTTTTATTTACTAATTACATGACAAATTTTGATGTTGTTTTTAATTACAGGTAAATACTATTTGGTTGATGCTGGATATCCAAATGAGTATGGTTATTTAGGTTTATATAAAGGTGAGAGATATCACCTACAAGATTTTAGGCGTCGTGGACCTACAAGATTTTAGGCGTCGTGGATAACCTAGAAATCGACAAGAAATTTTTAATCGTGCACATTCATCGCTACGTAATGTCATGGAACGATCTTTTGGAGTGTGGAAACAAAGATGGAGGATTTTACAAAACATGCATGCTTATCCATACAAAATGCAAGTTGAATTTGTAGTTGCATAAATGGCACTACATAATTACATTAGAAGAAGATCGCATGATGATGTTGCATTTGCGGAATTTGATCGCAATCCCAGTTATGTACTTGATGACATTTTACCAGATGTTGTGGCACGCTCTGAAAGCAATGGAAATAGTAGTCAAAACAGGATGAATTTCGTACGTGATGGGATTGCAGATAGTTTAATGGAACAATAAAGTAGAATTGATATAACGTCTTGTTTGATTAATGATGTAATAACAGTACTTAACTCTACAGCATTTTCAATTGCAAAACAAGAATATTAATATGTCTTTTATAGTTATTTTATTACCTCAATTTGAAAAGCTTGCTTGTATAGGATTATAATGCTTTTCATTAACGAAGCAGTAATATAATATTTTTTTTCATGTTATAAAAAATTATTGTTGCGACCGGCACACGAAAACGATCTGAAAACGTAGAAAAATCAAATTAAAAAATTTTATTCTGCAAAAACATTTCAATATTTTTTGGGAATGCAGTTTGCATCGCATAAACGGTTACCAAACACTTTAAACTGATTTTTGTTCAACCTCAATTTCAACCACAGTTTTAACCAAACATATATTTTTCCAAACCAACCTCAACTAAAAGTGCTTTTTTTAAAATAGTTTTTTTCAAACCACAACAACAACAGCAACCTCAATACCAAACACACTCTTAGAATCATACTCCAATATTATCACCATTGCAAATTGATGTATATTATATTATGACTCAACCTAGAAAAAAATATTAATTTCCTTCAATATCTTAATTTGTTTACCTTAATTTTTAAAAAATATATTATTTCCTTACTAAGTTAGGCAAGTCTATTTCTAACCATGCTTTTCCTTTGCATTTCATCTTCATCCTAATAACATGCATCAAACTCATTCTCATTACATTAATGCAAATCTAACCATTTCATCATGCAAAAATTGCTTCAAAAAACAATCATTTTTAATATGCTACTTAAGTCTAACATCATGTAGTTGTTTTATATATTAAATCACAAGCAAAACCATATTTTTATTTTTATTGAACATTCATGAGAAATCTTTTATCTCATAGAATAATTGGAAAAAACCATTTACACTCGTAAAATCCTATAAAACTATTTTAAGAATGATCAATAATTTTAATATGAAATAAAAGTTTTTTTTTTTTGTAGTGCATTTCAATGAAAATCTCAAATAAAATAAAATAAAATTTTAGAAAAAAATAGAAGGGATATATACACATGGACCAAGAATCTAGGGCTTGTGTACTAAGCCCAATAAAAATAAAGGCTAGCATGTGTGAGTGCAAGGTCTAATCTGCTCACCTAGCTTTAATGTTTTTTTAAAAAAAATTAAATAACATCTTATTCACCATCTATTTATTTTAAAGTAGATAATGCACTACTTTTCTAGTTTCAACTACTAGAACAATGATTAAAAAATCAATAATGAGTTTTGAGATTTAAATAATTATTTTTAATCTATTTTTGTTTAAAAACACTTTTATAATCTCAAAAATCCAATCCATTCCAAAACACCCAAAATTGTTTTTTTTTAAATCTCTCTATTCCAATTTACTTTTCCCAATAAAATAAATGGTAAATAAAACACACTTTTCTAAAAAAATAAAAAGTAAATAAAACACTTTAATTAAAAAACAAATATCAAACAAGTTCAAAAATAGTTTTTTTAATTGTTACAAAATGACTAATCAACAACTCTCTTCCTTTCTTTTTTTTTTAATTTAAAAATTAAAAATAAATAAAATAAAATTTTAGATCAAAATAAAAATGCCAAACTAAATGAGCTAAAAATAAATTTTGCAAAACTTTTGAGGCAACAAAAAGGCACTACATAAACCATGCCAAATATATATAAAAAAACAGAAACAATTTCCCCCTCAATCTCAATATTGGTCCCCAAACTCTAATTTCAAACGCTAAAATCAATTTTATTTATGCAATTGAGAATGTCCATTCAATGAAAAAATGAAAAGAAATAGAAATTCGATGAGGCTTGCAGTTCCATAATCTCATAGAAACAACTCTCTTCCTTTCTTCTTTTTTTTAATTTAAAAATTAAAAATAAATAAAATAAAATTTTAAATCAAAATAAAAATGCCAAACTAAAAGCTAAAAATAAATTTTGCAAAACTTTTGAGGCAACAAAAAGGCACTACATAAACCATGCCAAATATATATAAAAAACAGAAACAATTTCCCCCTCAATCTCAATATTGGTCCCCAAATTCTAATTTCAAACGCTAAAATCAATTTTATTTATGCAATTGAGAATGTCCATTCAATGAAAAAATGAAAAGAAATAGAAATTCGATGAGGCTTGCAGTTCCATAATCTCATAGAAACAACTCTCTTCCTTTCTTCTATTTTTTAATTTAAAAATTAAAAATAAATAAAATAAAATTTTAAATCAAAATAAAAATGCCAAACTAAATGAGCTAAAAATAAATTTTGCAAAACTTTTGAGGCAACAAAAAGGCACTACATAAACCATGCCAAATATATATAAAAAACAGAAACAATTTCCCCCTCAATCTCAATATTGGTCCCCAAATTTTAATTTCAAATGCTAAAATCAATTTTATTTATGCAATTGAGAATGTCCATTCAGTGAAAAAATGAAAAGAAATAGAAATTCGATGAGGCTTGCAGTTCCATAATCTCATAGAAACAACTCTCTTCCTTTCTTTTTTTTAATTTAAAAATTAAAAATAAATAAAATAAAATTTTAAATCAAAATAAAAATACCAAACTAAATGAGCTAAAAATAAATTTTGCAAAACTTTTGAGGCAACAAAAAGGCACTACATAAACCATGCCAAATATACATAAAAAACAGAAACAATTTCCCCCTCAATCTCAATATTGGTCCCCAAATTCTAATTTCAAACGCTAAAATCAATTTTATTTATGCAATTGAGAATGTCCATTCAGTGAAAAAATGAAAAGAAATAGAAATTCGATGAGGCTTGCAGTTCCATAATTTCTTATTCTCTTTTCTATGAGAATGTCCATTATCTCTTTTTCAAACTCATGGTAGAATAAGAAACTACCTATATTTCAATCCTTAAAAAGTTCCTTTCTTTAATTTTCTAAAAAGTCGAAATAAATAGCCAGCCTCTTATGCACCAGACACTTTCTTTCATCAAGGTGAATTTGGGCCCCTGGGACTCAAAATGCCTCGAGCAGTCCTTTTCCTGGCTGCTGAGACAAACATCACCACCACCACTACAAATACTGGCTTTTTAGTCCTTTATGGTTCAAGGTCGCAATCTGATGAGCAATAAATAAGAAAAACAACCATGCTCCAGAATAGAATAGAAAACAATAAAATAAAATAGAAAACCATGTACCATACGATTAAACATCAAAGTTTGTCCGCGAACAATTTCACGCTTCTCAAATAGAAAAAAACCACACTACACATTTTAACAGCCACATTACAATTTGTAGTAGTGCCAAGAACCAGTTCTAATAATATAATTAGGATACAAACACTATGCCTGGAATATTGAGTGTTAAACTAGGAATGAAATGGCCTTGCATATTGTTAGGAAGTTATTCACATCAAGGATTTATTTTCACAAAGAATTCATATGGGAAAAAATGACAAATAATATTATTACTAATAATGACGTAACTCGATCATCCTGACTTACCAAGTGGCTACAAGAGGTCAATGGAAAACTTCCAACAGCAAACTTAACGTGATTAAGAAAACTACTTTTGATTATTGATTACTATGCAAATGGATTCCCTCCAACAGAAGCAACAGGCCCTTGTGTTTGAACATTCCTGTTGAGAAGGCAAGTGAGGCTGCCGCAATAAATTTACGATAACAAAAGCACAACAATGACAATGACACAAAACTCACAACCACCACCTACAACAGAAGCTTACCCTAATTGAGGGCTGGGTGCTTGTCCTGCCATATATGCTAATCCACCTACAGAAACAAAAAGAAAGATTGGATGAAATAAAAGCAAGTTGCATGGCCAGAGATGTATGGAATGCTTTCATAGTTGTGATGAGAAGCTGCGCATTGTTTTGAATGCTTGGGCAGATTAGCATCTAAGCATCCAACAAAATGCTTCGGTGTGGTGTCTGGCCATAATAATCCCCAAAGAACAAAAGCTGAAACAAATAAGAGTTTCTCCGGGCGGAATCAGTGGACAGCCTACCTTGTGGTGCAGCAGGGATATATGTCATCGCTAGATCTTGAGGAAACCATGGTTGAGTCACACCACCAAGGAAGCTGGATGGTGAGTTAGCGCTGGGCAGTGCAGCTTCCAAAGAGCTCATGTCCAAGAACTGAAATATGACACACCAAGATAACTTTTAATAAAGGGGGAAAGTGATAGGATTCAGCAGAACAAAGCATCCATAAGACCTTTCAGGTTCTCTTCAGAAGACAATTCCCTTCATTTTATTTTAGATAAGCATATCTAAAACAAAAGTAAACTAAATACAATCTCGTAAGATAAAAAGAGAAGGATGCAAGATGCATGATTACCAGTCATTTTTCTTTCTTTTTTTTTCATTGACGAAGCATATATATCCTAATTTTGGCAAGAAGCACCTCATTAGAAGCATGATGAAACTTCACAAAAGTCTCGCTTCAACCCAAACAATGTTACCACCCCAGAGCTAGAATGCAAATTACAATGCAACACAGCATGACTGTTACATATCAAAGAAAGTAGACAAAATACTACCCCAATTAGATTATTAATGTCATCTAGGATGTGTTTAGGAATGAACCTGCCATCATATGATCCATCACTTAGAAACATGATTGCCAAATATTATTACAAGAATTATTATTAATATTCAAAAAGAACTCATAGCACCCCAGCTTTATTAGTGACATTTTATTCTCAAAATACCTATTCATAGCTAATTGTTAAAAAATGCCACAGAAGTTAATACATCAAAATACTATTTGATGGTAGCATGAAGAATGCCCTTTAATGGAATAGAGTTTATACATCTTTCCTACCAACATCACTTAAAAATGATATAGCAACACAATCTCGTGCTAAACAAGGCACTGTTGCCATTTCATAGGTTGATCATCTTATAATATCTTGCAAGGCATAAGGACAAAAAGCTTGGCAAGCAGCCCTCTTAATCCTATAAATCATGAAAAGATAGGCCAATGCAGACAACATACTCGAATTTGTGTTACACCAGCACATCAAAGGGTGCCATACAATTGCATCTGCATAAGAATAAAGATGTTCGTCCAGCAGTCTTTTGGGTGCCTTATTACAAGTTGACCATGGTAGCTGAGGACACTAGTCATCTACAACTTGCACACAAACCCCCAACCCCCCACCAAAACACACGCACACTCTCCTACTTTTTTTGAATTTGATGATTCTCATATTTGGTTTGCAATACACAACAAGTGCACAAACAACATTATACATGAACTAACAAACTAAGGCTTGAACATCATAGGCTGCTCTTGATTATTACATGTGGTGGATCTGCAACTATCACCTTTTAATTTTAATTTGTTCACCCCTGGATTGGACATGATAAATTTTCAATATGCTTACATTTTCCACTTTCACTTCTAAATGACAAACCAACAGAGACAACAACATCAAATTTTCAAGGGACTAAATCACAAAAGTACTACTCCCCATTGAATTACCTTCTCCTTCACAGAGCTGGTTACTGCTAATTATACTGATGAAACACTAAATTATTAAGAGTTGTTGAACATTAGTCCATACTCCATCAATTAAATTTGACATGATGGTTACACGTAAAAAAATAGTGATAAATTCAAATTTATTTGGAATAATCACAAGCAATTGCTTAATAGCCAGCCTACAGAAACAGAGAGAGGAGTTAAAACCCTATATTCAAGTGCATAAAAAAACAATCTAAGACAACCCTTTCCATCACCTGAATATTTTCCCTTGAAATGGTCAGTAGCACAAACAAGCAAACATTAGAGGAGAGCTTATACAAGTATAAAACAGCATGATATGGATGACAAGAGAGCTAAAAGAACTAAGGAAATGATATGGATGATAGTGTAGACATTATTTCAGACAACATCTAGTCAAAGCACTTAATACAGTATCAAGCACCAATCAGCAAATTGTTTTCAATATTCCATACCACATTGCTCGGCTCCAAATCAGATTCGTATGGTAGATCAAACGGGTTAATTGATTTATGATCCGCATGAGACTCTGTTTCTTCCTGTTGAAATAGATAGATAAATAATTCACTGATCTAAAATTATCATGGCTAAGATCATATTGCATAAGGCATAAAACCAGTGAAAGTGAAGGTTACAAACCACCAAAGTATGTCCTGAAGGAGTATATGATGGCCCCACAACAATATCTGATGGTTCAGTAGGACCAGGAAGTACTCCATTATAGGCAGTTCTTTGAATCCCATCTTTGTTAAAGTCCTGCAAAACACAGCTTATAAGTCTAACTTCGAAGAACCATAATATCTTTAAGCATTGTGAGGTAGAAACAACCTCTGAAGCTCCAAAGCCAAAATACTGATCAGCAGTAGGTGAAGGATTGTATAATGTTTGTGGTTCACTACTTTTCTTAATGCCCTCCAGGGGAATGTCTGTCACTGAATCATCAAACTCAAATGCACTCCAGTTCTGTAAAGCATAATTTAGCAATCAGCAAATAGAAACACCGGTTATTCAATATAGGACCACAAAACAGATACATGAAACACAGATTTACTGTGGCCATATATAGCATACCTGAGAACTTGTATTGTCAGTGGCTTGTACACTGTGCACATCACCAAGCCAGGGATCAAGAACTGATGATGAACTATGATCAACAGAGTTTTGAAAAGGTGGCCATTGCATGCTTGTATGTAATGATGGAACTTGGTCAAAATTTGCTGAACCTACATTGGAAGGTCCTGCTGAAGATGTAAGATTCTCAGGCCCCGGGGTGGATGCTATGGGCTGAGGACCATCAAAAGTTGCCCATCCTTCATTTTTAGGCAGTGAGGAATGTGGTGATTTTTCATCCAAGGTAGTAACTGACTGCTGCTGATAGCTACCACCAAAGAGGTCTAGAGTTGAAGGAAGAGAGGATTGGGAAGGCTGATATAAATGAATAGATGAAGCTGGGGGCACTTGAAACAAATCTACAGATGGAGCTGGCGATGTTGCTGGTAACTGAAACAAATCGATTGGTGGAGCCATAGGAGAGGCTGGTTCTGGAGCCACTGGTTCCTTGAAAAGGTCCAAGCTAGCATGACTAGAAACAGATGATACTGGAAAAGCAGGCAAATTTTCCTGGGGATTTCCTGCAGCTTGCCCAGCTTCTGCAACAATATCCAGCAAACTTCCCGAATTGTATGACTTGATGGACACAGAAAGGCTATCAAATGATCCCATGCTTCCTAATGATGTAGTTCTCTGAATAGAGGGACAATTCAGTATCATTTGATAAAAAAGCGAGACTAAAGTAATCCACAAACAGTAACAAGGTAGGAAAAAAATGATGCCACATACAGACCAAATATATTTTTTTCCCTTATTGCATACCATTAAAAGAGGGAACTAGCTAATGAGAACTAATCTATTGGTCCAATCCATATCAGCAATGCCTATTTTTCTAAAAGAACAATAAAAGGATACCGTCTATCAGTTTCCAAACCATTAAGGATCCCCCAAATATACAGGTGAAAGCAATCAGAGAATAATGGGTATACCTCAAAGGGCAATAGTCATCCCAAGGACCTATACTCCTGTACATGGCATGAAAACCTTGCCAAGTTGCCAGTGGTTATTATACAATGTCAATTAATGACCTCTTAGCATTTTTTATTTGACCATAACTGATTTTCTGAACAAGTTTTAATTTACAAGGACAGACGGAATCAAAGACTTGTACATGATGATATTCTTTGTAACTACAATTCTGTAAACCTTCATACCCATTTTGTTAAAGTACGAACCTTCAAATATACAAACTTATAAGAACACAAGGGCACTCACATCTGACACAGATATGTATCCAAAACCTCCACCTATGTCCAAAAATCATAGCTAATATATTAAAACTTAAAAAAGAGACCTGGCATTTTAAACATTTTTAGTGCAATAATTAGCCTTACTGATTTGTTACTCCTAATATATAGTATATGGGCTCCATGTGATATTTTTGGCTAACCAATCATTTGTCCATTTCAGAATCACTTTGTAAGAATCCTAACATAAAGGTTACCATAAAAATACTGTTATTGCAATAACAAGATGCTATCTACAGCTTAAAACTGAAAAAAATTATAGGTCTTTCATTTATCTAAATATGTCTAAAAGAAAAAAAGAAATACCATAATATTCAGAACTGTGTTTGAAATAAATTAAGCTGGCATGTCATGCTATATTTGCTAACTAACTTAAAACTTTCATGCCACAGTTAAAGCCATAAGAAAAAAATTGGTGGCTCTAAATGTCCAATTAACATTACAACTGGAAATCTAAATGTCTTCACAAATTTTTTACTGAAAGGCATCTTTACAATTGGTGGCCAATGGTAATGAGTTCTACACAAGTAAAATCACAACAATGCTCCAGTATCATTACAATTGGTGGCTCTAAATGTCCAATTTTGTTTTGGATCAATAGGTTGACACAAGTAGAGATGTCTTAATACACAGTAAAACAAATTAAAGGCAAGGGGCTACACATTGTGTATGAAAATCACAACAATCCTCCAGTATCATTACCATTGGCATACATTTATATGAAAATCACCAATCACATGTTGCCCAAACAAATCCACATTATTAGCATAAAAACTAAGTGAAATATGACCTGTGGATGTGGAATCCCATCTGCATCTCTTTTAAAGCTTGCCTCTGAAAATGAATTTGCCTTTTGATGCTTTACGTCACCTAAACCATCCCTTGAAGGCTGAATAGGTGGACTAAAAGCAATATCCTTCTGAAAATTTGGTGATTCTGCACCAGATCTGACTGGATCTCCACCACTAGACACAGAATAGTCTGAAACCCGAGAAACAGAACCCTCATTTGCAAACCTGTCTTCAAACATCCTTTCATTTAAGCGGGTGGGACTACAAATAAAACTAGCCATCTTTCCAACATTAAGACCTCGATCTGAACCAGGTTTGCGAGTAAGTGTGTTAGTTTTCTTTCCATAACGACGATCTTCATATTGAAAGTCATAAGGAGGACTTTGAGAATAAGAATGATAAGAGCATGCACGTCTTGTCTCATCTTCATGGCTTCTAATCCTCTGTCAACATCATTTATGAATCACACCTATTAGGCTCTTATTCAAGGCTGAAGAGAATTTGCAAAGAAATATAACAGCATGACATAGATAGTCAAAGTTCATTCATTAAACTTTTTGAAATGAGTTGCAACATCCCTATACATCCAACAAAAAAATATTTTTCATCTGCCCTTCCCAGAAGAGAAACAAAAAACATCATTCTGATGTTCCAGGGAGATAGATAATTCTGAAAATCTCCATATTTTCTTTCCAAAAGAAAAATAAAAAAAAAATAGCCCGCCACACCTTTTCATACTACATCTTGAAAACAGGAATTGATTTAACACAACCTGAAGTGTAAATTTCAGTAAAATGTTACCATATAGAGATATCAGTTGTTTACTGCGATGTTACCTGCAAATCTCTTGGAGGCTTATCAGAGGTATTTCCTCCAGCATATTTTTTATCCACATACACATCCTTTATAAATTCTCGCACTTTGTCCACTTTACTGCAAGCAGAAAACACAATCAAACAACTTCCGTTTTTATCAACTACAAGCATAGTAGTAGGACCACAGAAAAGATGTTGCACCTGTTATCAGGCAATCTCTGCCTTTGTTGGTTCCAATCCTTCAAATATATTTCCCTTGCACGCTGAAAAGAATTTAATGTCTGGTCAACATAACAATAAAAAAACCCAACTGTTTCCAAAGCCAACAAAAATTCACCACCACCGATACCTGATTGCCACCATTTTGGAGAGCTTCAACTTCTTGGGATGTGAACTTCGACATGGATACTGACTTCACACGATGAGTAAACTCTCGACTGTATAACATGCACATATATATATATATATCAAAACAAGAAAATGAGTAGTCCACAACCCATGCATAAATGTCGGTTTCAGTCGAAAATGAAAGGCAATTTCACACCGACTACAAGGCATTGCTTCAAATCCAAACAATCACAGACTTTACTCATTTAAAAAAAAAATCATAAAAATACTATAACAAGCAGCAAGAAAACCAAGAAAGCAGAAGAAAATACTCACTGAATCCCACTGCATGTAGTACAAATGAAAGTCCAGAAATTAGTACAAACATACTGTGGACCCTGCATTTTTCAAATATATAAAAAAATTCAAAACAAAAACAAATTCATCTAATTAAAAACTATAAAAAAAAAAAAACAAGAATTACCAAGCTATTGCAGTTGATACAGCGACGGTTGGGAGGAAGCTTCATGAGACCTCTAATTATCTTCTCGTTTCTCTCTTCTTCTTTTCTACTCCCCATTTCTCTACAGATTTCAAGACAAACAAACCCTAAACAAAGAAAAATCGAAACGTCCCCTTGCTTTCGATGAATCCAGAGCCTCTATTTTTAGAGAGCCCAGTAAAATCAATCAACCTGTGAAGAAAAACTGCGACAGGGAATCTAGGGTTTGTTTAGTTAGAAAAAGGAAGAAGAGGAGGAACTCGATTAGTCCTTTTCCTCTTTCGCAAAATAAAAAGAAATCAAATCAGCTCAGCTCCACAGCATTTTATAATACAATATTTTTTTTTTTTTGTCATAAATTAAATTAAATAGAAGACAAGGTGACTTGATACATTCCCCTACGGATAAATGAATTAATCCATCCATAAATTTTATTTTATTTATTGAGATATATGTGGGATTTTTATTATTAACAACGCAATAGAAGCCTATCTTTGTATGGTTGTAAATTAAAATTTCATATCAAAGTTATTGTAATACAGTGCCTTCAGTGCATGGGATGATTTGGCATGGACTGAATGTTAATTATTGGGTTTTGAAAAGTAAAAGTAATAGTAGGAGTTGCATAATTATAGTAACGTCTTTTTCGATAAGAGATGCTGCATGCTGGCTGCCCACCTGGCTTAAGTCCTTTTTTGTGATTTCATTTTTAGAATTAGTATATTAACTTAAAATTTTTAGTAGAATAATAACATTTCAATTTTATTTTTATTTTTTTGGATAAAATAACATATTTTTATCTTATAGTACTTTAAAAATATAATATTTACTAAATATTATTATTTTCAAGCGTGACAAGATAATTATCTCATTTTAAAAGCATAATAACTTAAAAAATCACGTTTCAAAAGCATGTCATATCGTAAAATTTAAATTCTTTCTCAAATTTAAGAATACATACAAATACAACTTCCCTCTCTCAAGAAACCTATGTCCACATCCTTCCTTTCTCTAAAAAAACATCAATTACTTGTTTTTTACCCTTAAAACATAAAAAACCGAACTCATCTTAGTTTTCAAACATCCTATAACGTTTTTCTCTTCAAAATCTATCATTATCATCTTTGCTGCTCTCGTCATCCCAAACCTTTTTCTAGTCCTATAAGGAATGTAAATATACTATATCGTTATAAATTTGTGTTTGATTTAGTTGAAACGAAATCATGGTTTAATGTTTACATTGGATTTAGAGTTTGTTTGAACTAGTGAAATTAGCTATAAATAACATCAATTAGGATTAATTTGATATAGTTGAATATGAAAATAAATTATATTAATTACGAATTAATTATTTCAATAAATTATATGTTGCGTTGAATTTTGGATAAGTTGTTGAATTAGAAATTTTGTGAGAATTGGTTGTAATCAGCTAATAATGTTATCAATTACACTTAATGATTTCATGCAATAGAGCATGGATTCAATAGAATTATGACGAATTATATGTTGCATTAAATCATGGATAAGTTGATGAATTTGATATTACCTTTGAATTGTTTAAATTTACTATAAGTTTGGGTTAGATTTCATGCAATTGAGCATGAAAAATATCAATTAGATTTGATATCATGAATGATGTTTAATTTTGGTGGATAATGCATTGCATTAAATTTTGAGAATTTCTTTGAATTTTAACAATTAGAGGTGATCCTTGTCAGAACACCTACATAGATTTTTTTTCTCACAATAATTTATTTGGGTATATGAGCTTATATTAAATTCAAAATACTAAATTTATCCTTGAACATACATATTTATTTTAAACCATAAACAAATCATCAGTTATGAACCCATTAATATCTTTAAGCAACACTTAGACCATACAATACAGTTTACCTAAGGTAAAATGCGTTAAAAATATTAATATATTTCATTGCCACAATCAATTCTTTACCCTAAAACTTCATATATTATCGGTTCACAAAAGTCTTCTAGTAACCCTGAATACAGCAACTAATGAGAATATCTTGATCCTGATATCCAGTCATATCTCACACACTTTGCAAGATTCCAGATCATGGAAGTCATTGATATCATCAGGGTTAGGTTGGTTCAGATTCTTATCTAATGAAATTATCATCCCAATTTATGCACCAACCAAATCCATTTCCCCCTTTTCAACTCTCTATTTACAGTTTCTGGCGGTTTAAAAAAAATCAAACATCTATTAATTTCTTATCTACAAATATTTGAATTAATTTTATTTTAATCTCTAAACTTTACTAGAAAAAAGTTGTAGATAGAAAATAGTTAAATAATCCGTTGACCAACGTTGAATATTCTCAATTCAATAGTATTTTGTTTTCCAAGATATTTAATGTCTTCAAATTATCTATTTCTATTTTCTAGTTCTCAAGAATAAATAAAATAAAATAAATTTCAAAATAACATAAAATTGATAAAAGGCTTAAGTTATAAGTAGATTTATAAACATACGAATTAAATATATAATTCTCAAATCTACTAGGACTGATTAAATAATTTTGTTAGACTATAGAGACCATGTTGTAGTTTAATTCTTTTTTTTTTCAATTGCTTTCTCCTTTAATGAAAATAATGATATTTATCAAAAGCTAAAAATATTTTAAAATACTATCTTTATTATTAAATCCTTGCCCCCACCTATTTGTTTTTTTAAGATATGATATTTCACTCTTAATACCTTTTTATATACCTGCACTTTATCTTTAAAATTCATGCATGGTCTTGTATTTCAAGTAAACGAGGAACTTGTTTATTTTTTTGTTTAAAAATATTTTTTTTTTAAATAAAATTTTTTATTTTTTATTTATTTCAAATTAATATTTTTTTTAGATCATTTTGATGAGCTGATTTCAAAAATAATTTTTTAAAAATAAAAAATATATATTATTTTAATATATTTCTAAATAAAAAACACTTTAAAAAACAACCGCAATTACATTTTCAAACAGGCCCAACAATTGTTTTGATTATCATAGTTAAACAATAAAAACCAATACTTTTCATAGAAAAATATTTTTCATAAGCGAGTTATTTTATATATAAAATAAGTGTAGATTTAAGTTTCTATTTTCAATCCTATTCTAAACGCAACCTAAAATAATTATACACAATTCACAAATACATGTCTACAAACAATATAAAATATTTATGGTTTGATATGTTCTTGTATAATTAATTAGATAATTCTTTCATCTATGATTATATTTTGAGTCAATGTTATTCTTAGATATATGTTGAATTTATAATATATTCTTCTTACAAATTTTTCATACAATACCATCAAATTCAGTCATGTAATTTGCACATGAAAGGCTTTCATTTATCTAGCTTGTAAGGGAATTTTAAAAATAAAAAATAGTTAAGTGCAAATCACGTAACTAATTCGATGATTTGGCTCAAAAAATAGATTAGAAACAGATAAAATTAAATTAATTAAGAATATAAGAATATTTTGAATAATTAATAAAGATAGATTGAATCATTAATTTATAAAGAACAAATTATAAATAAAATTTTTATTTCAAACTGGAAAATGACATACATAAAATTAACTTAGAGATAATCACTATCATGCCCTGGTAAAGGGCCATGACTTAATTTTCTTGAGCAAATTTTAACAAATAAACTTAAAAAAAGGTGTTTGAATAGTGATATTCGTTGTAGTTCAAATTCAAAAATTCAACAGTGAAGTTATGATTTTGCCCTTTCAGTCCAAAAAATTTGGCTCGGTGATGGGGTAGTAAGATCTTTTTATTTTGTTATGAATAGTAAAAAGACAAAAATTTCCCCGGAGAAAAACAACAATTTTTAATTTTCAATTAACTGTTAAATTACTTAAATGCACTTAAAGTTTTTTTTTTTTAAAAAAAAACTTGCCTTTGGTCCAGGTTCATTTTTGTCTTTTTAATTTGTTTTTTTTTTTTTGTAACTTCCTAGTTTATCAAGGGTAATTTATTCTTTTAATTAATATTAATTAATATTGAAATAGAAAAAGTTGTTAAGGCGTGTGGTCTATGTATTAGCGCGTGAGAGACATCTGTATATTTTAATCGACACGTGTGATACTATTTGGTGACCAAAATTGCCCTTCATCCATGTTGTTTAAAGAACTATTGTGTCTTCTTCCTCTTAGTGTGATGTGTGTTGGCAACGGTGAAGCAATTTGTACTTGGTGAACCCTTTTTTTCTTGCCTCTTTAAAAATTATAGGTTGGTTCTTTTTATTTTTGGTATTTCAACTTCAGTTTTTATTTTTTTAATTTTTATTCATGGCTCTTTTGTGAAAATTCCTTTTTAATCGAGTTTTCCTGATCAATAACCTCGACCATAAATTTTACGAGTTAACCCAGGTTACATGTTTATTGCACTACTTCAGATTTACTTGGGCTAGGTTTTTTTATTTATTTATTATCCAATTCATGTTGTCAAAGGTTTTTTTTTTCTTCAAGTTATCATGCTTTTTTTTATATATAAATATTTTATTCATTTATTATTGTTGTTTTTTAAAATATTTAATTAAAATAGAACCAACTTATTAAATCTAATTATCACTATAATCTAAATTATTAATTTTAATTTTAATTTTTTAAAACACGAATGTTATGTGTGTTATATGTAGCCACCATTTCTTACAAACAAACAAAAAAGACAGACCCATAGTGTAGTGTGAGTGTACACACACTTTTTTTTAAGTGAAATGTTTTTCTAAGTAGTTGTTCTAATATAAAAATTATTTTAATATGTTTATTTTTTGAAATAGCCCCAACAAAGCTTCGAATATATTTTTTGAAATAGCCCCAACAACGCTTCGAATATATATTCTAACATAAAAAATTAGTTACAAAATAATCACAACAATGAAAAATTAATTTTGAGGCCCTGGACATGATGCATGCATTTGTAAAGTTATAGCCTCCTTACATGACAAAATAAAAGTAGCTCAAAAAAGTCAAGAAACAAACATCCTTGACAAATGCATTGTACGATGACTCAAAACCCAATAAAAAATCCATAATTGACAGAAGACCGATGACTCTGTAAGTGTAAGTTTTCTAATAACGCTTCTCCCTGTCATGTCCTCTTCCTTTCATCTCTCTGAACTGAATCCATCATTGGATTTGTATTTTCTTCACAAAAACCTCAAGCACATTACCTAAACACTCCTTTTCCAAATTGGTTCGTATCATCAGACCAGCCCCTAGTTGAGAATAATTTGCAAGGTTGGAACTTGGAACAGCACGCTCCTCTTCCTCTATATCACAAAGACATGGCTACTGAGAGACATGAAAATATGAAAGCATTATTTTCTTCTTTTTTATCTCTTTTTCGCAACTGGATATATATATATATATAAACACCACGTACTCATAATCACCACGGCATCTGCCAAACAGAACCCAAAAGCAATAAAGTCAGCATAACTATATGGATGGAAAACTTGTCTCCCAATATAGTACATTTAAAAAAAGAGAAACTACAGCTAATCGTTTACAGTCCAGCTTCAACATACAGCTTGGTAGTTGGGAGCCTCTAGTACCCTAAGCTCTAATTTCTGGCAGATGCATCAGCGTCACACGGGGGGCAATACAATAGAATGCTTCAGCAGTTTAGACATGATGCACCTTCTGCGCAATCAATTTTATCTCTTTGACCCTTTCATCTACCAATTGCTGGAGTTGCTCTTCTTGATTTGTCTGGTTTTCATCCATCCAAACAGGAGCAGCTTCACTGTCCTGTGACCTGAACATTACAAATGACATCTCCGGATTATAATCACTTGGAACTTCAACCACTTTTTTCCCACTGCTCCCAGAATCTTTCCCTAAGACATCAGCCTTCACACGACTTGAGATGATTGCCACAAAATCCTCCATGTACTTGTCAACAGGATCAAGACCTAGATAAATTAGAACTTCCCAACACTGAAGAAACTGTTTCCTATTGATTTTCAAGGTTTTCCTAACATCTTCAACTGCACTTACAGGTGGGTTAAAACAAGGCACATGGGTTTTCTTTGACAGTTTTCCTTGTTTTAGATACGAAACAGTTGAGTTAACAGCATCTTGGATTGGGGCAAAGAGAAGGAGACGTTTTATGTCAACAGTGGTGCGCACATGTTGGAAGTAATCTAATGGTTCTTCAACTGTCAAGTCATAAACATCTTCCAGTATGGCAACATTGCTGAGTACTTCAACAAGGTGACCACCATAACCCTTGTGTTGGTATGGAGGCAACACCAATATCTGCCATCAATAGAAGATCTCATCAATTTACTATAGAAGGTCACATGAAGTGTATTTACCTGCTCCCCCACTGAAATATCAAAATAAAATAAAATGAACCTGACTGAGCCGCAAACGTGTGCTGTCGGGGTAATGATAAAAACGATACACTGCAGTAAAACCCAACAGTTTATGTTGAGGATCCCCATGTTCATCACTTTTCTTCTGAATTAGGACATACAATTCCCATCCTGGATCATCAACATCAATGGGATTGCTACCTGAATCGGAAAATATAACTTTTCAGAATCAAAAACCTGGACAGCAAGGAAGGAAACAATAAAAATAGCATATTCCTTGACAGACCAACGCCTGTAAAGAATTACCATCGATAAGAAGAAGACAAGAGGAACCAGGCGACTGTATAGGTTCCAGCAGCTGTATTTCCTATAACCATGCGAACAACCTGACAGTAGGAAAGAACAGTAACCACGGCCATCTCTTTCAAGCAAACCTCTACAAAATACATAGGAAAAAGGAAGGAAATAGAAGAACTAGAAACTGTTTATTCCAGTGTCAGCATCCAGCCCCATAACACCCTCTTTCCCCGCCATATAAATAGAACTGAGACAAAGGTAGTGAAAACAAAGGACCTTTTCTTTTTTCTTTTTGGACTGATAATAAATCTTTTATATATCTCTTTGTCTGTTAGTCATAAAAGCACTGTGCTTTTAATATAGATTTCAAAGACAGGAACAATCTGGGGGAACTGCAACAATTTCAGGAATTATGATTGTATACAGGGACTCTGCCTTGAGTGCCAACCTGTACTGCATTTAGAGCCATATGGTTAGCGGGGATGCATTAATGAGACACAATGCCTAAGGTTCTCTCCTTTGTTTAATCTCCCCTGATCTACATCCTCCCCATTCTTTCTGAATTGTGCACACAATCTACTTCAAATCAGATCTAAAACCAAACGAGCATTGTAATATTCCAGCCACTTTTCATTTCATAATTCTCTAAAATCAAATTACAATCATTCGCAGATATTATCCAGATCAAACTCTATTAAATACCTAGTTCCCAATAAATTACCCAAGACTGAAGTTTAGGGTTTTTCTGCATTTCCCCACTCAACATAAGAGATTCCAGACAAGCCACTCAAACCATAAACAAACCTTTAATAGCCGAATATGAAATCAAGTACCTCGACGTCTGAAGTAGCTGTCCCTAAATGACTATTGGAATCAACATGTCCATTGGAGGTTTTGTGTTGCAATATCTCTCCATCTGAGATAATGGATCTGCAAACATTTAAAATATAGAAATCATAAATCAAACAGCAGTGCAAGGACTAAATAAAAGCTTGAGTTATATGTGCACAATATAACCATAACAAAGCACCTAACAAAATGACTCTCTGTTGAAAATGTCTGAAGGAAGTCATCTTTGTTGTCAACAAGAGTATCAGCGAAAATTCTCTGTGGGTAACAACAAACCAATCAGCAGGCCCCGAATACATAAGAAATGAAGAAAAACAGTAGCATTGCAGTCATTATATACCTGAAGAGATGATTTGAGATCTGTGATACCTTTCCCCCCCTAACAACATACAATCACAGCACTTAGTAAAATTCCATTTAAGAACATAAAGCTAGAACCACCCTCAAAAACTAAACTGATCGATAACACAATTTACTCAATATATTGAATAACAAGAATGTCATTACTCACATCAGATGTGCTCTGAAACTTAATATCAGCAAATGCATGGAATGATACGCTGCTAACCCAGATGGTTATCTGTATACAAAGATATTGAACAAAATTGGAGAACAAAACATGGTAGCATAGAGAAATAATCTTGTATTGAAACTTGAGAGTGTGCATATGGTAAATAGTTAACATAAATAACATGCTCAACATGAAAAACCTGGGTAAGCAGCAATCTAGTGAAAATGTGCATTACCTTCAACCCGTTGTAACCGTAGATTTTCCCATCCTCGTCAAAAAAGCTATTCAAGTCAACTGGACTAATATGAAAACTGTGTGAAGCACCCACTTCTTCCTTGCTAGAAACTAAGATACCGATCATCAAGTACACATGAAAATCAAAAGAAGAATAAAAAAATAACAAATTATTAAATCCAAAATTTCAGAGGTGCCATAAATGCAACTACACATGAAAACCAATTATCACGAGCATAACTCTTCAAGTATGCAGCCATCTCAAAGTCATGAATCTTTTATTTATCAAAAAAGCTAAGCCTGTCCAATTCTCTGCTTGATACTATTTCTAATAATGACTTAATAATGCTCGAGCAAGAACAAAGCTTATTCCCGAAGTTTCCATAAAGAGAAAGGACAAAGGGACGAAAAAACTCTTAATAGTTGCATTCTTATCCTAAAATTAATATAACAAAAAAAGAAAATTGCGTTTCTGCTCGTACATTTTCCCAGTATACAAAACAAGTCAATGACACCAGCCAAACAGGTTATAAGTAGAATAAAATTCCCAAAAAAAAAACCCTAGAAAGTTGATTATAACGTACCCAGGTAAATTAGGATGCACTGATTGGCCTCGATTCCAACATCTGCATCAAAGATCAACACAAATATCACTGAATTAAGCAAAAATCACTGGAAAGAGTTCGTAACCAGTGAGCAAAGTAAATGGGAAATGGACTAACCGATATTGGAGAAGCCAACACGACGGCGTTTCTTAGGCTCAGAGATTGGATCGGCGGTGGGCTGTTGTTTCTGCCCCATTTCTTCTGATGGCGGGTGGGTTAGGGTTTTGAGAGCGGGAAATAGGAGAGACTAGGCGGGAAATTATATCGTACAAATGACACAGTCTGGATTAGGGCTATATTTATTGCCTGCAGCTAGCGACGTTGTGCGCGTGTGAGTGTCACGCCAGCTGACAAATCAGGGATTCTGTGTTTTTAGAATGCTACGATTGGATTTTGTTATTATTAGGAATAAGAACTAATCCAAATGGAGTTTGGGTTGTTATGTGGTGATTATTTAAAGTAATTTTTATTTTAAAATATATTAAAATATTTTTTTTTATTTTTTAAAAATTATTTTTAATATCAATATATTAAAATAATCTAAAAATATATAAAAAAATTCATTTAAAAAAATATTTTCAAAATTTAAAAGAATATAATTTATATAGTTTTCGAAACACATCTTTTATACTCCAATAATATGATTAAATTTGTTTAATGATTTGATTTTTTATATTTATCTAATTATTTTTTATGATTAATTTTTTTTATTTAGTTTTTTAATTTTGACTTATTAAAAATTAATTTTTTATAATTTATTTTTTACGTCTCATGAATTAAAGAAAAATCTAAATGGGATCGTAATTTCACAAATAATGCACTGATAAGTTATTGTGATTTTTCACAATTTACTTGGTTTTTTTTAAGGTCTTTCAATATGTATTTAGTATTTAGTTTTTTTTTTTAATTTAGTCCGCTTGAAAAACAGTCTTAATGTTTGAGTGATGCTTAATTTTTTTTTTTTAAATATCAATTTCATTCTTCACAACAAATTAAAAACTAGAGTGCTAGAATTGAATAAAAAAGAGAAAGATATGTCAGCCATTTTTTTAAGCACTTTGTTGTCAGTGCTTTCAGAGAGTTCTTTTCGATTGGGATTTTGACAAATTTTATTTAAAAAAATTTTTAGTATTTATTTGAGAGAAGAAAGAGAAAGGGCGCAGAAAACAATAAAAAAAGGGTTATTTTTTCAATTTTTGTTGACAAAATGACCAAATTTAATGTCAAAATATTCTTCTAGGAGGGCCATTGAGAATTTTTAGGGTTCTATATTGTTAGGAAAAGTAGATTGGTGTTGGGTATGAGTGATTATTTTTAGTTTGGTTTTTTTTTTTAAAAAAAAAGGTAATAAAACTGATTTTTTTTTAAAAAAATCTAAAACTGATTCAAACCGCCCGGTTTCGGTTCGATTTGATTTTTTAGGATAAAAACTGGTTTGACTCAGTTTTTTTCAGTTTGAATTCAGTTCGGTTTTTTTTTGTTTTAGGCTTATAAACTAAAACCAAACCGGTCGGTTTTTTTAACATTTTAATTGGTTTAATTAGTTTCTTTTTACGATTTGATTTTTTTGTTATTTTTTTATTTTCTCAGTTTAATCGATTTTTTGATTTTTTTTTCTCGCCTATAGTGTTGGGATGGGTTTTTCTCAATTTAATTTTGTATTTTTGAATTTTGTTTTTGATATATTAATTATGTTATTCTAAAGTTGTTTATTAGGTTTTTTTTTTATAAAAAAAAACAGGTTTAAAATAAGTTTTTAGATAATAAGACACCCCCTAATTTCATGAGCACCTCTACGGTGATCGAAATTGAGGCAAGGTGATGAAGTGTCATCTATTACAACAAACAATGCATTATTTTATTTTATTTTTTAAAACAAAAGTTAAGCAACTTAAGGGAAAAAAATAAAATGATCCAGGCACGCAGGCCTCAGTTGATAAGCCATGCAACTAGGCTTATTTTTACAAGCCCATGTACTGAGCCATACAAGCATGCACATTTGACATTTTATATATATATATATAATGTCGTTTGAGCTCTATTTGTTTGCAGAAAAGTTGTTTAGTTTTAAAGTAAATTTCGAAAAAATATTTTTTGATGTTTGACAGTGTTATGGAAAATAAACTGAAAAACACTTTCTAGTGTTTGTTAATATTATGGAAAATGAACTGAAAAATAATTTATTAATGAATTAATTTTTTTTCAAGTTTATCTAATATATATATATAATATTTAAAATAAAATATTTAATCACTTACAATAAAAAAATAAAATCTAAAAAGTATAATGATGATTTTTTTTTATATATCCTATATTCATACATAGCTTATTTTATAAAATATAACTATATATGTCATATCATATTATAGAGAAATAAGTTCGTGAAATATTTTTTAAGTAAAACCTATTAATATATATTTTTTTAATTTTAAAAGCTTAAAATAAGTTTTTTTTTTCATATGAAGAAAACCAAATTAGTTTATGGTAAGAGTTATATATTTGGGTTTTTTTGTTGGTATGAAGAATTTTTTAAAAGATAAATACATACATAAATATTTTGATGGGTATTTTGATTTTTACTGTGTTTTCCGATAAGATTATAGAAATGATTTTTAAAATATTAAAAAATATTTTTTTATACAACCTATTATAATAATTATTGTTTTTGTTTTGTTTGTTTTCTTCTATACAAATGTCAATTTAGCTATCATATCATTGATTAAAAATATGTTTTTAAAAATTTATTAAACGTAGTCAAGGTTTATAATTTAAATTACAAATTTGACAAATTAATCCTAGTTGATTTAGATCTATAATTTTATTATTTTAATATTAAAAACAATAGCATCTTAAAACATTTTTTTAAATCAAGTTGAGTTTTGCCCAGTCATTTAACACTCCTTTATATTGGTTATCTTTATTTATGCTCGTCTCTCAACTTCTTGACTTAGTTTTTGTTAGTATTAAAGGGGTTTTTTAGCATTTATTTATGCATAAAACTACTCAATGTATTTTATTAAAATTATGTATTATATTTTCAGTTCATGGTTAATTTTATTTTTCAACTAAAAAAACATGTTAGTAATATTTAGACATTTTTTTTGGTGTTCAATTATTTTTAATCCAAGTCAAAACATAATTAAAAAAAATACTTAGATTTTTTTTTACATTTTTTTTTTTAATCTGAAACAAACGTAGTTGAAAGAAATTTAACCGGTGAATACTAGTTAAGGGCCCTCGAGTTGGTTCATTTTTTTTTATCGAGAAAATTTCCAGTATTTGGATCATGATTATAGCCTAACATTTATATACATTATTTAAAATCTTTATATGAAAAAAATAATATAACAGAGAAAAAGAATTGCTCACTAAATTAATCATTATTCATATAATAGGGAAGAGAGAGAAAAACAAATTGTAAATTCTCAATGTTCAATTATTTATATTGCTAATTTACAAATAAAAAATTGCAATTCTAAAACTATAAATTATATATGTAAATATTATTATCAATTACTAAAGATAACTTATTAAAGATATTAAACTTCATTTCCTAGGAAAATAAAGGTTATCTAAAAAAATAGTATTATGTATAAGAAATTACGTATAAAGTTTGACAATTTATAATATATATTGTTTTTAAAAATAAAAATCAATGAGTTGTCATTAACTAACTAACTAACTATTTGGCATGAATAAAAAATTCAACATAAGAAAATAAATGCACAGGCTTTTGCACCTGTTTTTGGATACCAAGAAAAATAATTAGAATTATAAATTGAAAAGCAGATACATGTATTTAATTAAATAAATTAAAAATTATTTGTATCAATAAATATACAAAAAATATTAAATATAACCAAAGACTAAACTATAAAATTAAAAAATAAATGTAGATGAAGATAATTAATCTTGCTTATAGATCTAATTATGTTTAATAACTTTGTTTTTTATAATTAAATTTTTTTATTTAATTAAATGATAATAAAAATAAATACACACATAGAAGCGATTAAACAAAATCCAAGGAAAAAAATATACTATGCAAGGTTGTACAAAAAGAATGCATACTAATATTAGAAAAAACAATTATCATCTTATGTGGAAACAAAGTAAAAACAAAATGATATTTAATTAAATATTAAATTGGAAAGTTGAAATATAAGTGCAAATTAAAATATATGGTCTCAAAACACGGGTCATAAACCTAGTTGTATTTAATAATTTTATTTCTTGGAATTAATTTTTTATTTAATAAAATAATAATAAAAAGGACAAATATAGGCAAGAGATTGAATAAAATTAAAGAAAAAAAAATTAAGTATGGCTGGATAGAAAGAATGCCTACAAATATAAAAAAAATATTGCAATCTTATTTATAAACTAAGTAAAAATGAAATGATATGCTATTAAAAAATCATAAAAAATTGTTTAATCAATTTCTTTTAAAAAATCTCAATTAAAACTAAATACTCGCTAGGTCGGGTATCCCACACATATGCTTAATTAATCTATTTTAATTAAATTATATTTTAATAAAAAAATAAATAAGAATCAAATCTAAAAAAAAAGTTCAGCGCTTGGCTCATTATTAAAGAAGCTTGCGCGTGGGCTTATAAGGCCAATCCATTGTACTTTGCCTTTTTCTCCTTATAAAAGTAGATAATATGTTGTTTGCCTCAATTTTTTTTTGAGAAAATAAAGGCCAACAACTTGTTGTCTGCCTATCTAAAATTTAGTGACCAAAACGGTAGTTAAAAATTGATGGACTCTTTTTTGACCTAAAAAATCATTTTTTAACTCATTCTCACCTAAAAACAGCTAATAAGCATCATTAGAACATCAAAAAACAAATTTATCAACCCAAAATACTAAAAAATGTGCAAAATAAAAATTCAAATCGGTAAGATTTTTCTTTTTCGATCCCGATCTACCTTTTTAGACAAGATTAATGTTTAAAAACACCTTAATAGGCTCTACTCATTTAATAGAACTTGTTCACACCACGATCAACCTTTTTCTCATTGGCATGTGGCCAATAAATGTCTTTCTCTTTCCTCTCTTATATTTAGAGACTGACAAAAAAAAAAAACATTTGGATGAAAACTAAAATAATCCAAAAATTATAGGGACTAAAAAAAGAATAAAAATGAAAATAGGTGGACTTAAACATACCTTTTCACATGAATTTTAGATTGACTATTTGATTTCTCCTTATTTTACACTCTCTTCTCTTTTGTTGGAATTTTTCTTTCCTTAACAAATTTTTAGAAATTGGGCGTTAATTTGAACGTAGAAGGATTCAATTTAAAAAATTAAAAAAGAAATTGAAAATAAAAGGATGTTTTTATGGATTGCTATAGTGAAATATCTACTAGCCCTTTCTTAATATTTTCATATAAAGACAAGTAATAAACGCCCTTAAAACATCCTAAAATCAATTTATCAATAAAAAAATCTAAAATAATCCAAAAACACATAATCAAATCATTTAAAAATTCTCTCTCGACCCTGAAAGAGTTTTTTCAAGCAAGATGAATGTTAAAAAATTGCTGGTGTATATGCCTTGTAATCAATTGGTTAGGTACATGTGGCATCAACTTTGTTCATGTAAATATATTTAATTTATTTATAAAGGCTTATTTATCTTTAATAATCATCAAATATTTTATTAATAAATTTAAAGTAAAGATAAAGTCACCAGGACATAAGTAATTTACAAAGAAAGTTATGAAGTTGTTATAATTATGGGGTTCAATTGCATTAAAGTATTATTCCTAAAATGTTTCTAGTAAATACTATATTAAGACTATATATTAATTATAGTTGTTCAAACAGTTACACACTATCTTTTTTTTCTTATGAAAGGAAGCAATTGTTTTCATAAGCTGAGGTATGCGGGATGCTTAGAACTAATATGTGAGTGCTTGTTAGATGATATGTACACTGAAATGACCTGTATGAGAATTTCATATAGAGAGATCACATGTGTCTATGAAAAAGCTCAAGTGATTGTTATATGACCTTTAGACTTGGGATTACTATGCTATCTTGTATATGAAGTGTTATGTTTTGTTCCTTCTATATGTTGTTCTAATAAAGAGTAATAAAAAGGCAACTATCAGGTATAACATGAACTATATAAAAGTATTTAAATAATCAATAGATAATTCATCATCTTGGGTGAATTAGAGAATATGTATTCACTTGTTCTCAAATAGTATTGATTATAAATCTTTTTGCAAGGTAGGATGAAACTTGGAAAGAGTTTCAGATCTTATTTAAATAATCAATGACTATAGTATTGAGAACAAACATGATTTGACAGAGTAAATATATTTTATGCTATAATATCTAAATCAGAACATTGTTGATGAAAGAATAATAATTACACTGAATAACTGGTCATTGAAAGGTCAAGTCAAATCACTTACGACTTTCCTAATATTTTGAGGAACATGACAAGTTGCTAGACATTATACTTAATCTTCAAATATAAATCAATCAATTATTAAATTGATAATAAACTAATTTGTTTAATTTATTTAATCTTGTTTTATTTAGAATTGTAATTTATATTTAGATCAACTTACTAGAATCGTCTCATTAAGAGGAAAGCTAATCTGGTAACGGGGCTTACATTAGGTGGAACCTAATGAGTCACACACATAAGAATTGATCAAAAATTTAAATAAGATAATTACCCAGGTGTGACTTCATTGTAAATAAGTTTTAGCGTGTATGTGTTTTGGAAACCCAACAAAAACATCTCAATGTAACCATTCTCGTCGAATGAAACTTGTTGACACCAAGACCAACCTTTTTTCTCGTCGACATATAGTCAATCAATGAATTTCTCTCTCATCTCCCACATACATGGACTAGAGAATAAATAAAATAAACTTTTAGATCAAAACTAAAATTCCAAAAATTATAGGGATTGAAAATGAAAAAAAAGAGAGGTGAACTTTAAAGTATTTTTTCTCAAAGTTTTGAGATTGTCTATGTGATTTCTTCTCGTTTTGTACTTTGATTCTCTATTGTTGGAATTTATTTCCTTGAATATTGTTTAGAAATTGGTCATAGAACGATGTGATTAAAAAATATATTTAAGGATAAAATTAAAAAAAAAAACTTTTTGATGCCATGAATAATTATAGTGAAATCCTAGTTCTTTTAATATATTTTGTAATTTAAGAAGTTAATAGATATTAGAGAGAGAGGTAGGGTGAAATTTTGGTTTAATCATTAAGATTAGTTTCATAGAATTTTTCATTAAAAAATATTTATATTTAAAATCATAAAGGAAGTTGCTAACTTATTCCTTATTATATTTGAAAATTGAATTAGAAAACTAATGTTTTTTTGCAATTTTCATAATTTATTTTCTCAAGTATTTTTATAATTTTATTAAAAATCATGTTTAGTCTTCATGTAAATTTCTTATTATATTTTAGAAATAAATTATTATTTTTTTGTTTTCTGCTTATTTACTCTACAAATATATGAAATTATAGACCCTTTTTTACGACTTATGACTTGTAATATTAGAATCCCATATTCAGTTTAATTCTTGTGGCTATCTATCTCTATTCCGGATTAAATTTCTAGTTGTAGTTTCTTGTTATTGGAATGAAAAAACAAAGAACATGTGGTATAATTGATATAGAAAATATATGATTAATCAAAAATATATATGTATGTAATTGTACAAGAAAGTTTCCTTTTTCTATAACAAATTTGTATTTAATAAAAAATAATTAAGAATTTTTACCTCTTAAAATTAGAGGTAAATAGTTGTTTGGTTTGTGAGAAAGTGAAAGAAATAGCTATTCTGATTTTTTTATTTGAAAAGGTCACCTTTTATTATGTTTTTTCTTTTAATTTGAAAAAATATATTACAATTTAGTTGTTTTAATTCTTAATTTCATTTAACTAGGTCAAACATATCCTATATAAGAAAATGAAATTTAGAAACACTCAAATAGGAAAAATAAAAGTACATGATTAGAAACAAAATGTAATGCTCATGAACACTTGGTGTATATACTAGTATCCTAACATGTTAATTTTAACAACCATGAGAACATGCATTTGACAGAATCTAACAAAAACATTTTAATAAAAAATTGAAAGTTTGCACACTTAGAAAGCAAATATAAAATTTAGTAAATTTAAATAAATAAAATAAAAGGTTTGTACACCAAAAACATAATTAACTAAATTGGAAAACTAATTATTAGTGACGAGGGGTAAGCATTTTTTCCTATAAATAAACTAAACCTTTTAAAATTAACAAAAAGGGAAAGAGAACGAAAAAAACAAAGAAGAAGAAAACTTCCTGTTCAAAACACTTTTAATTACGTCCAAGAGAGAATAATTTTCTCTTCTAAAATAAATTAGAAGAGGAGTAGGAGTAAGAATGGCAAATACAATAATAATAAAAAATAACATTGAAGGATTAATCACTTATACTTAAGGTAAAAGATATTCCACTATCTCCTCTCTTTTTTCCCCTTCTCCTCATCTATTTGTTTATTTGATTCACTTTATTTTTTTCATCTTGCATAAATTTCATTATTTGTATTCATTTGCATGATATTTATTATAGTTTTCCTTTATATATTTAGGTAAGAGGAGTAGGAGTAAAGATGACAATACATATATACTGAGTCTTGGTAAAAAAAAACAAAAAAAACCCCTATAAATTATAGGATAAAAGAACAAACTCAAGTGACAATCATATAGAGGAAGGAAACAACACCAGGTTCAACTCCTTATCTATCTATTTATCTTCACGATCAAATAAATTCAGATATCATCTCAAAACTCGTATACGACCTCCCTAAGGTTTTAGAAAGATAGTAGTTGTGAGTATTTCAAAATAAAAAGAAAAAAGAACAATAACTTTTCTTTGTTTTAAACAAGATCCATCACTGAGCTAATTTAAGAAATGTTTATCCAACACGTAATTGTTAGTGTATGTACTTGTAACCACTCGGTTAGTTATATGTGGCACTGAATTTATTCATGTAAAAATATATTTATAATTAGTAAAGCATTCTTTATCTGTAATATTCATTTATATTTAATTAATAAATCCATAGTAAAGAGCATTGGTACAAAAATGATTTGCAAAAAAAATTATATAATGATTATAATTATGAGATTTTTTTTGCATTAAAACGTTATTTATAAATATGCATAGTCAATGCTTCACTAATAGAAGATGTGAATTAAAGATGAGTGTGTGTGTGTGTGTGTGTGTGAAGCAGTTGTTTTTATAAATTAATATATAAGGGATACATTAAACTAATATGTAGGTGCTTGTTAAATGACATGTACATTGAACTAACCTGCATGAGAATCTCATATAAAGAGATCACATGTGTATAGAAAGACTCATGTGGCAACTATATAAATGATTCTTAGACTTAAAATTATTAAGTTATCTTATATAGATAACTTTATGTTTTAATCTTGACTACACGTCGTGATCAAGGGTAACAAACAAAAAATATTGGTATAACATGAACTATATAGAAGTATTTAAGTGACCAATAGAAGATTCATTGTCCTAAATGTATTTGAAAAATGTTTTACATGTTTTCAAATAATATTATTGTGAAATCCTTAAGCAATGTGAAATAAGATTTGAAAAAAGTTTCAAATCTTATTCAAATAATTTATAACTATTATATTAAGAACAAATATGATTTGATAAAGCAAATGCACTCTATGCTCCAATGTCTAAATCAGAACAATCTTGTTGAAAGAATGATAATTATACTGAAAAAATGGTTATTAAAAAATTAAGTCAAACCATGTATGACTTTCCTAATATTTGAGGAATCGTGATACGTTTCTAGCTACATGGTGCATTTGATCTTTCAAATATAAATCAATTAATTGTTGAATTAATTAAATTAAATTATTTAATTTATTTAATCTTGTTTTTTTTAAGATTATGATTTATATTTACATCAACAAATTAAAAAAATTTAATAGGTCATACGCATTATAAACCATGCGTAAGAAATTAAACTAGGATGACAAATGAAGTACGAATTAATTGTAAATAAGGTTTAAAAATTAAGGACTAGAATTTATATATGAGATTACAATTATAAACCTAGAAAATCAAGTAGGGACTTTATTGCATAAATTTTAAAACTATCTTGAAATAATTATCAGGGTGCAAATTGATATTTTTTAGGGTGCAATCTGATATTTTACCATGAATAGGATTATCAGGTTTTACCTATAAATAAAATATCATGTCTTATATTTTCTATACAGGTTATACAATACAAAATTACATGGAAACATAAAAAGAAAGTGTTAGCCCTTAAGATATAATAATTCATCTCTCTTGAAAAGAATTTAAGAAATTTTTGATATGATAATTCATGTGGATTATTATTAAAGAACGGATAATTAAACGACTTATAACTTGTGACAACTCAACTTCAACGATTTCATCAAACCTTAGAAAAAATATCTAACTTTCAAATATATTTTTTTCAAACTCTAAATGACCTTGGATTATTTAACAAGATCTCTGAGACTTCTAATTTTTTTTTTAAATTATTGTTTCTTCTACATTTATATGTTTTGAAAAACCCAATGATAATAAGGTAATAAATATAGGTGCTACAATGGAATCTTCAACGACCATAAATAATTGTAATGGTAAAATTAATTTAAGTATTTTAAAAGATAAGATAAGAGATAAGAAGCCAAATTATGAGATCACTAAAAATATAAGCATCATGGATCGCCAGACGAGAGATTTTACATCGACTATAAGTTTGTTCTTAAAAAAAATCAAACCACCACAAAAGAACACATTGACTAGCCGAGAAAAAAGAAAGCAGAAGAGGAGAGAGAATTATAATCATAATTACTAATCGAGTTATTTTTGTTTCGGGATTATAGTTGTAAAAAAAAAAAAAAGATGATGCTGTTGAAAAACGACTGAGAATGAGATTACATGAAAATAAACCCTAAACAACTACTCTCTCTCTCAGGATTGTAATTTTTATTAACTTTATAGACATAAATAAAATTACGAGTCAAGTATGGGTAAAGTAAAACAATATCAATTACTTGCTCAAAACCCAACTTGTAATTTCAAGTTTTACCTAAACTCGAAGTATCCATAAATGTCTATCATTCAAGTCAATTTGAATGAGTATTCATCGAGTTTGAGTGGAATTAAAATCCCAAAGTAGGAGTAAAAATAAAAGAAGAAAAAAAAAACATTGTATGCATTTTAGTGCTACCCATAATTTTAAGACCCATCCCTAGGGTCGGTGAGCTTAGTTTGTGTGAAAAATAACTAATTGTGTTTTGGGCCTTGATGACCTTCAAGTTCGTTAGACAAAGATCTGCTCTTATAAAATAAATAAATCTAAAACTACCACCACTTAAAAAACGACATTGACCACGTATATACATATACATGAATACCCAAAAATGATAAATTGAATATAAATATCTAATTTTCTTTCACTATGAATAATAATTAAAATAAAAATACAATAAAAACTGAACCTTTAATTACCAATGTCATTCCTATGTATAATTTCTTACTCGAGGAAATAACTTTTGACATCTTAAGCTAACAGCAATTTCTTATTATGAAATCTAACACACTGGTTTTTTACTACTTACGAGTCCAGCAACCTTTATGAGTCATTGAACATTACTTAAAAATACCTTTCCACCAAATCTTTTACTCCAAAAAAAAGAAGGAAAAAAGCATGAATGTTTTAAGCTTTAATGTATCCTTTTGCATAATATTTTTTAAAAATATTTTTCAATTAAAATTAAGGTTTTTTAAGGTTTTTTTTTTATATCATCACATCAAAAACATAAAACAAAAACACCTAAAAACATCAATTTAATCCTTTTATAGATGAAAAACAATTTAAAAACCCTTTGAAATACAAAAAACAACCACAAAGTCAAACAAACCCTTAATATATTCCCTTATCTAAAAGCAATAAGCAATGTTCAAGATAAAAAATATAAATACTTTCAAACAATCATCTCAACTAAATATTTAAGCTCTTAAGTAAGGCTCCGTGAATAGTTTTATATTACTTTCTAAACCACCCCTCAAGTAACCCTCAAGTAAAACTCATATGAACTTAAAACTTATACAAGTTCATCACTACCTTCGATCATCTCAAACTCCAATAATGATTTTATATTTCTCTTTAACAAGTACTAATCACATATATTGAGAAAAATCAGAACATGAAACGAAAAGATGTCAGGCACCCACAAGTGCGGATAAGTGTAACATTGCACAAAAGAATTTTAAGCTTTCGGGAAACGAATACTTGAAACAAGGACCGTTACTTACATTTGCTGTCACCGTAGACCTTACAAAAAATGCTCAATATCAATTTCCAAGAAGGAACATGGATCCGTAATGACAAAGTTGTTCAAGACCTGAGTAATTTATTGCTAATCAGAAAGATGCTTAAATCATACAAAAGGAGTCATAGAAAAAGTGAACTGGCAGGAAATTGAATGCAACTTGTGAAAGGAACACTTTTCTATGACAAATTTATTCCGCATAGCCACAGGCCATCTGTTCTGTAAAATAAGTTGTGAAATTCATTTTTCATTTATAGTGTTGATGTTGACATAAAATAAAGCTTAAATTCCAAAATAGATTACGGTGCTAAATCAATACTTTTCACCACCACCCAACCCTAATAAACAGCCGCTGCCAGCACCAAAAAGACGACCAATTTATATAAAATATTCTCCACAAATGTATGGACAACAGAAATTACAAGTCACTGTTTTCACTACAAATCACTTCTGGAGCACTGTGCAACTGTATATAACAATTTGTTAGAGTCCAACATAGCAATCAGTAAAAAATTCAAGAATAGAATAATCAATTTCGTGGATAAAGAAAGGCACAATCAATGAAGTTTACTAGAAATTTCAGATTTTAACTCATTGACACCAACAAGAGACTATATTTTGTTACTGACTATTGTTATGAAATATCATGGTGCTAATAAATAAAACTTCTACGCAAGAGATCACAATATACCTGGGGGTGCACAATACCAAAATCGCCAATATGCTTCCCTTTGTAAATGATGCTAGCTTGTCTACCGGGAAGAAATTCAGGTGCCTTCAGTAAAATACCAAATGAGGGTTATCATAACCAATAATGCCAGAATGACCTAAAAAACAATAGGCAGCACAGGAAATACTTACATCTGACCGCTGTATGTAGTACCCTGTATTGTCACCGATTGGCACAAAAGGGGTTCCCAGCACTTCCATAATTCTGTCCAACAAGGAATGAATAAGCTGCAAACACGGTTTAAAATGTCATCCATTTAACTTATTAGAATTTATAAATTCTGTGTATAGCTAATAAAATTTAGAGACAAAATTGCTGGATGCAGAACAATAGAGGAAAAGTCCTCGGATGAATTTCATGGAGTGTGGTTGTAGGATTTTGGATTTATGAATTTAGACATTGACATCAGATTTGATGTAAAAATTGAATGATAAAGGGGAAAGAACTACTAACTGCAGGCTTGTAGCGTTATGAAAGAAATCCACTTATTAAAAGCCTCACGCTGTGCAAGAAATTAGAGAAACAGGATGCAGCTTTATTCATTAAATTGTGAAGCTGGAATTAGAATATTATAAGCATATTTATGGGCTTGAAATATTCCTGATGTCACCAATAGAGTTTGACTACTGAGTAAAAACACAACTACCATTTAGAATAATAAAAAATTAAACAAGAAATTTAAAATTTGCTAAGCAGTAGATACTTCATGCTTCCTAATTCTAGCTAGAGATATACTTGTCTCCCAGCAATTATTAGATTTTGGACCCTCTACCTATACACTGAAATCACACTTAATTTGAATATTGTTTGGCAAAAGCCATGCCTTCAAATAAGAAAATCAACTTGAGATATCTTTAATGGGTGACAAGATATCAAAAAAAAGAATACCAAGGAAATGAAATCAATGAATTGATGAAGTATCAGATAATAACCGTTCAAAAACTTGTAATGAAGCCATTCCATACAAGATTGGAAATGAAGCTCAACAACATTACAAACTATACCTCAAATCCTGAGTTAGTGCCACAATACAGAGCTGCAAGATGGCGACGGTTAGTTGCACCAACATCTTTACTCTCATCCAAAAATGCTACATCACCCACTTCAAAAATCTATTGGCCAATTTCAAACATGAGAAGTTATCCACACACACATATATATACATATATCCTGCCAAAAGCAGAAACAAATTATCACAGCTGAAAAAAGATTATTGATTCTCATTGATATAGCAGCTACCAACAACATAATTGGAGGATGTGCACATGTGCGCATAAAAATAGCAGTATGAACTTCTATTTTGCAATGAACTGGACTCAATGCATTAACCAACCACCCTTGGACATGCATAAAAAAATTGCCCCCTAGATAATTGTTCTGTTAGATGAAGGAACTTCCTCCTACCAATGAGGGTAAAAATTATTGCCCCGGAGTATCAAGAACACTATCATACATCATAGATATTTGAGCATACTCCAGAGATTAGTAGAATTATCTATGCATTCGAGTCGTCAAAATAGTGTAAGAAATACACAATTCTCTAATAGCAAGGACTATCAAGAACCAGAAATAAGTACCTTGATTGGCTTAGGATGGTCTTTGTTATGTCCAATAATTTTCAAAGCACCAGGCATGAGGCTTGTTCGGACAGCCTACAGAAATGTACAGGAAATTCAAATTTGAAAAAGAGGTGAAGATATTATATATAGATATGACAAAATAGGTAGCATGCAAAAGCTGCAAAGATTATTTAGACCACAAACATATGAACCGAAATAGCAATTCAGACAATTACTTTCTGCCCATTTAGGCATATGCTTGTTTGGAACCCTCTCAACCCCGATCCCAGAACCCTTTCTGATTCATAATGCATTATCACCTAACCATAAATACTGCAAAAGCAGCTAGTTTCTGATTCACAATGGATGACTGATCATGTGAAGTACCAGCAATGTCTAACATCTTCTTAAGAATATATCCTTTAAGTATATCCAAGTCTTACAATATTTGAAACAAACAAGCAAGTACATTTTAGAGTTATAAATTCTGCCAATTGAAGGATGATATTTCCATAGGATATCAACCACACTCCACAATCATATGAGAATACAAACATACAGAATTAGCATGCAGACCCCAGTCCAAACTCCAACACACAATTTATCTTCATAATAATTTGATTGTTGGTTAAAAAATCTTAGCAATAAAACAAGGAAAAGCAGAGGTGCATATCAGGTAAAAAAGTTATACAAAGGTGAAGGAAAGCCAATTCAAAGAGATTGAAACGACCAAAATCAAAATAGAATATGAAAATATAGTAGGCTTGGAACACCACCAAAGACGATTTAACACAAACCTCAAAATCTGAGGAACGGGGATTTCCAATAATCACTGCACTTGATCGATCATCTTCTCGATTTAACAAGGCAAAATTCTCTCGATTAGAGCATAAAATCCATGTAAGGACCTCTGTAAACCCATTCATTGCAATCTAGAAATTACAGACAAAATAAATAAATAAATAATAAAATAACCCATAGAAATCAAAGTAGAATAATAAAAACCAAAATAAGAAAATGCTAGCAAAGCAAGAACAAGAGAGAGAGAGAGAGAGAGAGAGAGAGAGATATCTCCTTTTAGTACCTCTGCTCTGATAAGATCCTCAAGCTGATTCAAGGGCAGTGGCTTCATTGATGGTAGCCTTCTCTTTGGAATGTCATTGTACCCATAAGCAATTGCAACGTCCTTGAAAAGACGGTGGATGCCTTATCATTCGCAAAAAGAAAAGTATGCAAATTGGCTATGTTATAAAAACAGTAAATAATAGTAACCATTGTTGTATACCTCCATAACATCACAAGGGTGAAGAATGTCACTTCTTGTTGGAGGTACCGATACATTGATGTTGCATTTGTTGTCATCAAGTACAGAATGCTCAGCACGCAATTGCATCCGATTTAATAAACTAGTAACCTGAATGATAAAGAAAAAAAATACAAAACAGGTGCTATTGCTATCTCAGACTTTCTTGCATGGACAGACACAAGGGAATAATGTCAGCAATGCCATAATTGATAAACAGATAGCTGACAGAAAATCCTAGAAGAAAGCATGCCAGAGGGCTAATATACCATCAGGTGCAGAACTTCCAACGACAGAAATCATGTACTGTACAACATCCAACGACAGAAAACATGCACTGTACAACATCCCATGATAAGAGATGGTCTCTTCAAGACAGAAGCAATTTCGATATGATAATCGGGAAAAAAAAAAAAAATTGTTCCTTAATATTCTTACCAAAATTACCAGGTAAATGACAACAGAGGATGGTTAATGAATACAAGAATGAATCAACATCAAAATCTATGCCTATGATTGAACACAGATTAACAATTCTTAAATTTCAACTGCTTTCAGATAACTTATATAAATTTTTAAAACTAATCAGAAATTCAATTATTTTCACCACCTCAACATCTGTTTTCCTTTTCCTTGATGCTGATAACACATAAAATTACACCTCAAACAACAGCATTTGTTGAGCTCTGTTTTAAATGGCTAAAACAACTTTAGATGACTTCCCTAGAAGTCCACTGACTCTCAAACAAGCTAGATGTAATCCACAACTGATTGCTGCCCCAACTATATTCTCCTCCTAATATAACTTGTACACAAAGTTATGGAGAATCAAGTGAATGGGAAATTAACAGAATCCAAGAAAACTAATTCTCTGAGCACTCAATTTATTTGATCAATCGATCTTTGTCCCTCTATCTTGAATGTCTAACCAGGGCGCTATTTATTAGCATCAAAGCAACTAGAAAATAGGAAAACCAAACCAATCCAAAAAAAAAAAAACCCACTAGGAATAGGACTAACTGATAGACTAAAAAAATAAAAAATAAAAATCCTAAACTTCTTCCTAAAATAAGTAGTCTAGAATTCAGTGGCAGGTGGTTCTGCATCATAAAGTATCACCTAAAGTTAAACATGCTACCATCAGTTATCAACTTACATGCAAGGAACCAACTTGCATTTCCTTGAAAACTATCCAAAGTTAAACTATAGTCTTGCTCATTGAAATCAAACACTGTAAGTACAATAAATCATGTTCAGATCAGTAATTCTTTTTCTCTGGTAAAGCCAGATGCAAGTAAACTTCCAGGTATCATTGAGCAAATTTGCAAATTGAAGGAAAATCAAAGTCGTGATCTTTCTTAATGTGCAGTCCATTTCAAAGCTTTGTGCATTTGAACAATCCACACAAGTCCTTTGGTTCAGGAAATTGAGTAAACTCGACACTATCAATTATCTTTTCAAATTAAAGCCTAATATGATCAAAAGCAGAATTGGTTTGCTTATGATACATCACTTAATCAATGAAAAATGCTGACATCAAATGGAGCAGCACTTCATTTAAATTTAAATGAAAGCACATGTGTGCACAAAATTAGTAACAAGTATAGGAACAACAGGAATTACAATACCTTTTCTGCCTCCAAAGAGACTCCAATTGAGCTGGTAATATATGAAAGAGGAACTTCCATGTTATAGACAGATAAATCAGGGTAAATAAATGACCTCCCATCAGAATATATCACTTCAACTGGCTCCACCTCAAATTTTCTTTGACAATATGCTGAAAAGATTGTTACCTAAGAAAACAAGGAAAATGTGTACATAAATCTAAAAATTACCATGAAAAAGAAACCTGAACTTCAGTCTCTTACCATTGTGTTCAAAACAATATTGGCCTTTGTCAGATCAGTGGCTGTGCATTCAATGAAAACATTCTTAGTCTTCAGAGTGATAGCCGAATGTGCACCATTAATAATTGGCGGTAGAGATAAAACAGTTCTGCAGAAAGAAACATGAGATGCATATATATACAGGCAGTAACTTGAAATTCTTAAAGCACAAAAGAGAGATGTCATAGGCTATAAAAGAGAATGGCATTCATACTTAATGATCAAATGTGTCAATAAGTAACCTAAAATATCCCATAGAAACAACCACATGAAAAAAAGAGGACTATTGTCACTGTAATTGCTGATATCTGCCCTGCGCTGCCCCCTTAAGAAAATTGGACCAGGCTGGGTTGCTCATTTTTCAAAAAATCAATTCCATTGAACTCCACATATATACAAATAAAACATAAGGTTTCTGCCCCATCTGAATCTGACTCAAATTTGTGCCCTCTCTTGACAAGATATCATTAAATAAAATGGGGCACAAACTAAAATAGAGATGCAAATAATGCACAAGGATGAAGCCAAAGCAAGTAATTGGAAAAGGAAAACTATGGATGCACCCTAATTCTAGAATTAGGTGATGCGCAGGGGAAATCTGAAGAATTGAGTGATGCACAGGGGAAATCTAACTCTTGTGCATTCACATCCTCCATAGGGTGATGGAATCTCTCTTACCAGGGGTATATGAAGCAACTGAAAACTATATCAAATTATAGAAAAGATGTCATTCAATAAAAGGAACTAAAACTAAATAACAAATCAATACATTGACAGGCAAGAGACTACAAAATCATAATGATTTGATTTTATCGAGAAACCTACTCATACCTTTTAGAATCATGTATGACAGGAAACACTGGAGAATTCTCAATTATGTGTAAGAACTTCTTCAGCTTCATATCAGACTGCCAAGTAAATATTGTTAGAACCCATAGCAAGACAAAAGGCATAATTGCAGTTTTTGTACCTAGCATACAATTTAATTTGCAAACTCCTGCGTATTACAAGAAAATCATTCACAAAGGATAGGCTTAGAACCATTAACACCACAGGTGTTCAAGGATTAGAAAAACAAACAATATAAAGGCAATATCAAAACTTGAAAAAATCACTAATGGACAACAAAATGAAGACGCCATAATTTCCAAATCACCTTGTAAAACTCCATCAGTTCATCAGCTCTGAAGCTTTTCTCCTAAATTACGAGAATCAAAGACAAAGAAATTACCATTGGTCAGTCATAAATGTTTATGGCGTTGAGAGTGTAAAGCACAAAGCAGATGATAATAAGACAACAATAAAATTAGCCACCAAAAGAAACACAAGGAAGCTCCCATGAAATGTGAAATAAGGTTCAGAAAGACTGTCTGGATAGGTTTCTAACTCCAAAAGCATTCTCTCCAGGTATTCACTGTGTGTGAAATAGTGATGTCAAGAGGCGCTCGCCAAGGCGCTCTAGGTGAGGCAAAGCCCTCAACACCTTTATTAGCCTCAGGCGTTGGATTTCAATGAGGAGTCACCTTGGCGAGTGCCTTGTGAGTGGGTGCAAGGCACTAAGGCTAGAGCCTGCTTGAAGTTATTCCTTTTCTATTGGATTTTTTTTTTTAATGATTTATGTTTTGACCTATTTGTCTATTTTTTTAATTTACCACAAGAAACAACTTAGGCTTGTTTCTGTAAAAAAACATAGATTAGAGTACAAAAAAATTAAAGAAATCATTAAAGTGGGAAACAAACAAACAATGAAGTACACTTAGAAGACAAAACACCAACCACACTTTCTTTTTTCAATGGTGGGAGTCGAAGAACAACACATTTGTACATATAATACTTTAATTTTTTGAGAGATAAGGATTTCGAAATGGAGGATATGGAGGATTCAAGTGAAGGAGAGGAAAGCATGGATGGAGATGTTTCTGAAGATTAATGAATAATGATGATGATATTTAATTTTGTTTTTTAATCTATTTGGCTACTTACTATTTTAAATTATCTTATTTTGTTGTAAGGATGAAAAATATAACTTTATATGACTGTTATGGTATTTCGCCTTGGTTTATTCAGGCACGCGCCTAGCACCTTGGGCATTTTAGAGGCTTGGCGCCTTTTCACACTTTTCGCCTTTGACAATACTAATGTGAAAGCACACTAAGATGTTTAACAAGAGTATATAAGAAACAAGACATAACTAACACAATCCTACTAAATGGTGTCAAGTACATTAAGAAAAAGACCTAAAGAACTAAGCAAAGGGGCAGAAAAGGACAAGCTTATAGTTCAAGTCCCCCTAGTATAAACTGATTTTCTTGTGACATGGCCAAAACTCACCATTGCAGTGCAGATGAGAATATATTCAAACATACAAATCACAAAATAAATATTATAGCACAAGTTACCTGTTTCAGTGGCACAAAATTAATGCTTTTGGGATGCAAAGCCTGAAAAATGAGCGCATAAAACATGTTATAATTTAGTATGTATTCCTTCAGTTCTCATAAAACAATCCTGATTTTCAAGAAGCAAATGAAAGTCAGAAAACCTATCAAGGAGGCATGTAAAACCTACATGAATATGCTTTGCAACAAACAATTGTATCCATAAACAGAAAAGATACTACAAGACCAATATGTAGTCCGAGGGAGAAAGGAAAAAAGAAAATACATAAAAAGTTGCAGTAGACAATATCCAAAGGCCACTTATCCATATATAACGGGACACAATAAAAACATCATTGCAAAAGTGTTGAAGCATTCCCATCTTACAAGAAGCATCTACTGCACATACTATAATTATAGCACAGGCCAAATGAGTTGTGTGGTCCTCTTCTTCCAGACTTGCAGTATTACATCACATTATTGACAATACAAGATGCATGTGAAAAGAGATGATTCCAAAGATATTGAGCCCACCTCATAAGTGAAAGGGCCTTGTAGTGTATCCAAGTCATGAGTCCCAATTGCAACTAGGGTTCTTCGCCTAAAACATATGAAAACAATGGATGTGAGTATTATGAGAGGGAGAGGGATAAAAACAATAAAAGAGCATTCAGACAAGAATATTAATACTACCTACAAATGTTTTGATGAAGCTTATCTTGAAGATCAATGAAACTGTTGTAACTAGCTTCGTCAAATGTAATATCTCTCAGAACAGCACAAACGACAAAGGGACGAATCGAGGATGTCTGCCGCAGGCCATGAGATGCCAAAATTACTCCAGGCATGTTTGTGGCTATTAGGAAAAAGAAACTAAAAGAAAACATACTTGTGGTTTGACATGCATCTTAAGCATTGAGTCCTTGGGAATGCTGGCAAGTGTATATGTTGGTGTCTGCTGCTCCTCGTTAAAAACGCGGAGGGCTTGGGCAATCCCCTCAAGGCAGAGCAAATCATATCTGAGGATAAATAAATCAAACAGAAGGATATTATCACAATTTTTTCTTGTTTATATAATACAAATATAAATATAGATAAACCTAACCCACCTGTTAGCAGGAACTTCAATTTTGTAGATGATTTCTCCATCATCATCACCAACTCCTCCATCTTCTTCATCCAAGTGCCTCTCTTTTCTAATAATTGCTTTCTCAGTTGTCTGATATCATCATCGAGTCAAATTGATTGATTGATTTTGGATTCGAAACATCATCAATCAAGACAAAATTAGTAAGAGGGAGGGAGGGCTCACCACATCGTCGAGCTCGATGCCGAACTTGAAGCACAGATCCTCAAACTCTTCTTGAGCTACAATACAATACAATACAATCAACGAACAATTAAAATAGAGAGAAGCGAGGGAAATGAAGCCATTGCTTACAGTAAGATTTTCCTAGGGCTGAGAACAAACGATCTCTCCCCACGCTAACTGTCGGCATGGTGCTGCTGCTGGTAGCCTAGGGCAGAAAAAACGGGTAAAATGGGTAAACGCGTCCAATTAGGATACATGAGAAGCTGCTTCCGTTGCTTGACTGGGGTCGGTCCAGACTACTGCAGTGTTTGTTTTTACTTTCTACCGTTAAAAAGTTATTTTAAAAAACAAATTTGAATTTAAATTAGCTTTTAAATATTTTTAAATAAAATAAAAAATATTATTTTAATATATTTTATATCCGTGAAATGTAACATGAAAGAAAATTGAACTGTCTATTAGAAAATACAATATGATGTCTAATATGATAGTCAAAACAATGTTGTGAATGTGTAGCATGGAAACACGAAATTATGATTTCGTGAATAACATTCAGTTGACAAAATGAGCGTGTTTAGCAACATTACATTGATTTCCAGGTAGTATTTTATTGCAGTAAATAAAAAACATGGAAGAACTAGATGGCCATTTTAAAATTGACAAAAAAAAGTTGATTTTGGTCCTTATAGTTTCACTATACCCATTTCCCATCCCACTATTTTTTTTCCTGTAAATTTTATTTTTTATCCAAAACATCATCTCTTGTTATTTTGTTTTCCTTAGTTTGCCGTAGGAGAAAAAAAATTAAAATTACTGGATTTCAATGATGAAAAAAAAATACCGATTTATAATTATTTTGATCATAGTTTTAAAATTCGGGTCAACTCGACAAGTCAATCTCAAATACGGGGTTAGAACCAGGCCGGGTTGAAGAAAAAAAAGAAGGGAAAACCCGGTATGATCCGGCGACCCGGTCAAGACCTGACCGCAAACCCGTTGACTTTTGTTTTTTTTTTTTACTAAAATGATGTCATTTTAATTTTTTTATAAATTGACTCGGTCAAAACCCGGAAACTGGGTCTTGGACCGGGCTGGCCACCAAGCCAGGTCTTAAAACTATGATTTTAACCATCAAAATAATTAATCTTAATGTTTACTAGTTCTATTAATAAAAATAGTTCCAATAAGCTTTTATTTCAATTTTAGATTGTCTGAAAATAATATATTTAATCTAGGAAAAATTTTAAATTTCGAGTTGATTTTTTATTTTAACTTCTTTTAGGGTTTTTTTAAAAGCATATAGTTTTTCGGGTCAATACAATGTTTTATAGATGATGTTTTGGGTGTAAAACACTCTTTACCTGACTTTTCATCAACTTACAGTTGCTAGAAACTAGGAACTAGGAAGAGTATGCAACTCATCATTTGTTGCAATAGGCGACTCTTTGCCTGCTATAGACTGTAATTAATGTTTTTTTATTAATTATTTAATTGAATCTATTTTAAAAAAAGAAATATACACAAGTGAGAGATAAAAGAAAATTTTCATGACACATCAAAAACAATAAAAATATATTCACCTAGCATTTTTTTCTCTTTTATTTATATCCATCAATTTTATAAAGTGAATCTCATTGAATAACTAATTAAAAATCACTAATTAAAGTTTGAATACTATAAAATTTATCAGGAACCCCTCCATATTACCAATGTGTTTGCTCTAACTCAGCAAATAGATCTCTCTTAAAAACTCTGATCAAAATATTTGCAAATATTAGCTAGTTCAATCTAATTAAATTAAATTGGTTAGCAATTAAATTTTTTTAGAAATGTTTAAGAAAAAAATATAATAATAAAAAATGTACGAATAATTAAAAAGCTATACATTTAAAAAAAATCTTTAAATTTTTAAGAAATAAAAAACTCCAATATCACTCAATCATTAAAGTATTTCCAAAGAATCAAGAACAAAATATTATCTTTGAAAAAATCAAAATATTTAATAAATAAAAACACTTCTTGAATTATCAGACATTAAATTTTTTTGAAAATGTTTAATAAATAAAAATATCAAATTTTTTAAGAACATTATTTTTTATCTCTTTAAAATTAACATTTTTGTAGAATGTTTTGAAAATTTTCAATTTTTTATTTCTTATATACTGTAATTTATCAATTTTCTTATCTTTTACAAACAATTCAATAGTGCAAAATTTCTATTTTTGTTTGAGGATTTTTGAATTTTTATTATTTATTGGAATAAATTAATGGTAGGTCAATTTAATATTTTTTTACTTCCTTGACATTTTCATAAACCGTGATTTTTTTCTAAAAGATCAAATTTTATTAATTTTCTTATGCAATTTAATTGAGGATTTTGAGTTTTTCTAAATTTTCTTAAACACTTTTAAAATTTATTTTTAAAAGTTTCATTGAATTTATATTGTTGTATTTTTTTTAAATAATATTTTTAAAATTTATTTCAGTGAATAAAAAAATATCGTTAATGAAAAAAAGAGAGAGAAAAATCTAATTTTTTAGAGTCATTTACATATGAATTAACATATTATTTAAAACTTAAGTACTATAAAAATTTTCATTTTTTCATACCGTAATAAAAATCGAACGCCCTCAATCTTTCAAGTTTCAACATTGTCTACCGATTTTAATTATAGATTGAATTTTTTTTATATACCTTTTAAAAGATGAGGATTTATGTTCTTATCATTGTCTTTTAGGAGAAAGCCAATTATCTTATCCTTTGAAAGTTTTTTGGTGATTTTTTTTTACCTCTCTAAACTTTAAAAGTTAATTTCAAAACTCAAAAAACTGTTTTGATTTCATAACAAAGGTGTTTATTTTTTTAAAAAAAATATTCTAGAGATTAAAAGAAGAATCGTCGGTGATGTAGATAAACAATATGTTTGTTTTTACTGCTGGTATGTGTTTTAAAAATTATTAAATTATGTTTTGTTTGAAATTAATTTTTTATATTTTTTGATTATTCTGATAGGTTGATATTTTATTTTAAAAAATAAAATATTTTTTTAATATTTTTTTAAAAAAAATTCTTTCAAAACCAACCACCCCGCGACTGCTTTTATCCTTTCCGATCATTGTAATTGCTTATTGTAATTCCTCACAAATATGTGCACGGTATCTCAAATAGTTGTGACCGAATGTCAACAAAAGATTTTTTTTTGATACCATTCACGAACGTGATGTGAATTATATTTTATAAAAAATTAATTTGTTTTAGTTTTAGGATTTGAATTTAAAAATAATTTTTTAAAAAATAAAAAATATATTATTTTAATAAATTTCAATATAAAAAATATTTTAAAAAATAACTGCAATCATATTTCAACTAGAAATATAATTTTGTTAAAATTATTAATGTTTTGAAGTAAGCATTCAATATCATACAATACACAATCAATATGGAACAATAACCACTGTATACTTTATTATATTTTGTTGCCATAATCTCATTTCTTTAATGACTTTGTGTAACTGATTAATTTAATAGGAATTTGGAATTTTGGAGATTTTCGCAAAATAAAGCATTTTTAAATCATTTCTCTCAAATCAAAATAATTTGAAACTTAATTTTCAAAATAAGATATTTTATGCCATTCCAAGTATAAATTTTTTATATTAAAATTAAAATTATAGCTAAGAAAAAAAATACACAGTTTAAAATAATCTTTCTTCCTTTCCCTCTCGTGTCATAAAATTAAACAAAATATTATTTTGAAAAAGAAAAAAAAATTAATGCTTTCTTACATTTATTTACTTTTTTTTTTAAAGATCCATCTTTTATTATTTTCATCATTATATTAATCCATACATAATATTTTCATTATTATCACATTCTTCTACAGATCTTATTTAAAAATTGAAATGCCTAATGTTTTTAGAGCATAGCATGAGTTTTGTTGATGTATATTTCTCTTCCTTTTTTTTTATCATTATTAGTTTTTTTTATGTTTTTAAAATGATTTTTATTTTATAATATATTAAAAAATATATTTTTTATATTTTAAAATTTATTTTTACATTAACAATTTAAAATAATACAATAATAATAATAATAATAATAAAAATAAAAATCCATCCAGAGCTCACATAAAATTCAAAGTCATTCAAATTTATTTATTTGGAAGTATAGTTATATAATTGTGATTATTTTTTAAAGTATTTTTTATTCAAAAATATATTATAATAATATTATTAATATATTTTTTTATTTTTTAAAAATTAATTTTTATATTATTCATTCAAATAATATAAAAATACTAAAAAAAATATTAATTTAAAATAAAAAATAATATTTTTAAAATTTTTTTAAAAACGTTTTTGCACAAACAGGGCTAACTCTATCCTCTCTTCCGGATAATTCTCCTCTCCCTCTTTCCATTTCGCCACTCTTATCTCTCCCCCACTCTCCCTGCTCCAAAACGAAAATGGCCACTGTAATCAAAACGCCGCCGTTCAGTGCGCCGCGGATTATCAACAACAGCAGCATTTCCTTAAAATATGCAAATCCCTTATGCCTTTCTTTTAGCCACAACAACAACAGAAGTATTCCCAATTTTTCCCTTACCAAAGATTCTCTCCGGTTCCCCACCAAACCTTCCCTCCGGTTCGTAAAGTTCGTTCCTTTTTCATCACAAGGAGAAACCGAAACCACCGAGACCGAGGAGACAATCCAAGAACCAGAAATTGAGGTATTATTATTTGCTTACTGGTTTGGTTTTATTGCTTTGCTTTTATTGTTTTGGAGGCAATTGAAATTTGACTAAGAAATAGCAGTGGATTGTTGTTTTGTAAAATTCGGAAGAATACATATTTTGGGAGAAAGTTGGGATTTTACTTACTGGGTATTTTTCATTTTTGAAGACCTCGAAGAGGGATATCAAGTGTTTTAGGGGTTATCATGAAAGCTGTATTTTGATGATCAGAAAGGTTGACTGAAGGAAGCACACTGGAAGCTGAGATTTTGAGGAGTCTGGCATTGCAAAATAAAGATTGAATATCATGTTTGAGTTGAAATTAGTTGCATTCATTTGTTGGAGAGTGAAGAGTAGATAAGGTTCTAATGGAATTTGTTTTGGGAGATTAGGATACACACACACATATTTCTGCTGTCTATATTCGAGTCCTTTTACTGAACAAGAAAGAAAGATTTCTATTGTTGATGATGGTCTCAACTTGTAGACTTGCTGTGATTTCTCAAGGTCTATGGTTGCAACTAACCTCGTCATAATGTCTTGGAAATCTCTCAAAATGAAGCAGAAATGTGATATCTGGTTGTACTTAAAGCGTTAAAAAGTGCTAAGCTTCAGTTTAACTTATGTTTATCAGAGAAAATTATAGTATCATTTAAATTAACTTTCAGGGTATGCAAACTAGGTACTTAAAGAGGGGTTGTAGTTCAGAATTACCTGTAAAAAGTGAAACTTAATTTAGAGTTAGCTTTCCTTACCCATGCATTAGGAGCCCCATGTAACCTTTTGGTTTTTGGCTACACTAAGTGAGCATAAATTTCAGTTTTACTGCTTCCCAAACTCGGACATTAGCCAGTAAAGAATCTCAAATAAGAACTTCAGAATGCAAAAGATCCCCGCTATATGCTAGAATACGATGCTTAATTTGGATCGCCTTCTTTAAAGAGTGGTTTGAGGTGATGGTGTAGTCAATTTGTTGTTTTTGTAAGTATATCATGCATAATGAAAGTTATTGGAAACCATGCTTGAGTGGACTTTAACTTCTTAGTGCGTGGTTTGTTGTGTGAAGAATTCTTCAATAATATTATAAATACAAACCTTTTTTCTTGAAAAATACTAAATTATTTTTTTGTCTAAAATAAAAGAGCTTTTACAGTATCTTTATTACAACTCAAATAAAACTGCCAAAAAATATCATGATTTGGACCATATTCTGTCATGTACTTTGTACTTTTGCTATTGAAAAATGCATAAAGATCTTGCTTTGTATGGTTAAGGCTGCATTTGGAATGATGATTCAATCCATCATTTCCATTTTTTATTTAAAGCTATGAAGTTTACTGATCTTACAAAAACACAAACAATTTAATATAACTATACCTTCACACAGTGAAATATATTATACAACCAAGAAGATTCTAGTAGAATTTCTCTAGATATATCATAATGGCATAGAGGATCCAATTCCATGTGGCCATTCGCTTTTAAGAATTAAGTTAAGAGTTTGTTTGGACTGATTGAGAAGTTATATCATATCTTTTCACTTCTGAAAATGTTTTTAGCAAGCATATTTTATTTCACACTTAACTCATTTACTAGGCATATACATCCCGTATCTAAGGAGACATTTGATGGATTGTATCTTGAGAACTTCCATATGCACCACACTAGAAGGAGATGTTTGATAGACTTTATTTTGAGAGCTTTAAAAACCCTGAAGGATTTATTTTCAGGAATATAAGGCACATGATTTCATGATTTCACAAATCAAAGCAATTTCGACAATCAGTTTGTTGCCAGTGGTGTTGTTTAGTTGTTTTCTTCATTTACAATGACCTTTGCCTTTTGCAAAGTTGATCTGGCTTCATTTTCATTATCATTCTTGCTGTTAGAAGACTTTTTTCCATTTAATGCAAAGTGTTTTTGGGATGAGGGAATGATCTGGACTTTTTTCTTTCTCTGTTCTTCAGCAGTCCTTTATTCCTTCTTTTTTGTTTGTCAGGGAAAGAATTCTAATTCATTTATATGCCATAAACATAATTTTGATTCTCTAGCTGGCTTGCAAGGATGTTGGCTCCGCCAACATTTTTCGTCTGGAAACATATTTGATCACAAAGAAATTAAATATACCATACAAAATTAAGATGATTGAATGTTGCTTGACCTATGATGTTGTGTAAGCTCAACTTTATTGATGCAGTGGTTATCTATGTTTTATCTGTTTTCAATAACTTATCTTTGGATTGGTTGGTAATTTGATGTTCTAGATCTGACTTGACAGTACAAATTATTGTTTTGTGCATATATTTTGTTTAAAGAGATGGTTTCTTTGCTTGCATGCTTTAGCTGATAAATTTATGTAGCAGGACTCATCTGATGGTGCTGTGGAGGTGGAAGATGCTGCAAGCAGTGAAGAGGTTGCTGATGCTGAGGACACATCTTCAGTCATCATGGCTTCCCTCCGGTCTTACAAAGAAGCTTTGGCAAGTAATGATGAATCAATAATTGCTGAAATAGAAGCATTTTTGAAATCCATTGAAGATGAGAAAATCGACAATGAAAGGAAAGTGGCCAGTTTGACTGAAGAATTATCAATAGAAAAGGAGCGGGTTCTTAGGATTAGTGCAGACTTTGATAATTTTCGGAAGCGGACAGAGAGAGAACGCCTCTCACTAGTAACAAATGCCCAAGGGGAAGTTGTGGAGAATCTGTTGTCTGTTTTGGATAATTTTGAGAGAGCTAAGACCCAGATTAAGACAGCAACAGAAGGAGAAGAGAAGATCAACAACAGCTACCAGAACATATACAAGCAATTCATGGAAATTCTAGTTTCGCTTGGCGTTGTTCCTGTGGAGACTATTGGGAAGCCCTTTGATCCAATGGTGAGTTGCTTAGCTTAACTCAACTCAACTTCAGTATACATGACAACGTAAAACTGCTAAGGTTTAGGAAAAAATGGTAAAAATGCTGCATGTAGATTCAAGAAAGACTGTCGTTGTAGTTTTCATGAACTATATGCACACCTTGATAATTAATGATCTTGTTGAAATGGGAACCCTTACCTGAAATTATTACCCTTTTATTGATTGGCATAATGATCAGTCAAATGGATCGTTGGCTTAATGCAGGCGAGGTACCGAGTTGGCTCGAAATTCAGTCAAGTACTGATGAACTTTTTCGAAAATTTGATCAAGTTTGTTCTGGTTTTATGAGGGCTTGGACACGCTTTTAACTCAAACCAAGTCTTTGCTTATTTCGAGCCAACTCGGTGAGTTTGAATGTGTAGCAATGTATATATAAATGATCTTCAGATTGTACTTATAGCACTTATAGCATGAATTTGCATATAAAAGAGGTAGGCAAGAAGCGAACTTTTATCAAATCTTGTGTTAATTCTCATGTTTTTGATGGTATAATAAGCTTGTGGTTCGTGAAAGTTTGTGTATTCCTAGGATGTTAGCTGCCTTTTCTTTTTTTAGATGATAGAAGATTTCGGGCAATTTTCTGACAAATCAAGATTTTCCTCTCTTGTGATAGTTGCATGAGGCTATTATGCGTGAGGATTCAGATGAATTTGAAGACGGTACTGTACTTGAAGAATATCGCAAGGGGTTCAAGCTTGGTGACAGGCTCTTGCGTCCATCAATGGTGAAAGTATCTGCTGGTCCAGGGCCTGTGAAACCTGAACAAGTAGAGGAATCACAGGAAGAGCTGAGGCTACTAGTGGAACAGTGAAGGTGGCAGCGCAGAAGAGGAGTCTGCTTAGAAGACAAGATAGCCTAGACTCAGTTTTGTAAGCATAAGCCGCGTTGTTGTGCCTAGTTTTATCTTTAGGACCCCAGTTTTGGTGGGTTGTGGTTGTTAAAAGATGATACTTGTACTGCCATTTGTTCCTTTTTAGTATTAGTTGATATTGGTCAAAAGGAAACACCATTTTGTCGTGGCCATTTTCTCTCTGCTTGTGCAATGCTCCCTGAAGAAGTACTGTAAAACGACAGCAAGATATCAAGTTTTATGGTTTCTATTGACGAAATCCCCTTTGATTTAATGAATTATAATCAAGGTTGGTTACAGCCTTTTTAATTATAAGCTGTTTGCATGTTTCTTGTGCTTCGCTGATCTCGAGGCCTTCTTTGTTCGAGTTTTTGCAGTTCACCTTTTCTCTTTTTCATCATGCTTCTATGTTCTTCCACCATCACCATTATGTTTTGCTGATTCTCAAAGCTTGAATTAGGACCCCAATGCACAGTTGTAAAAAGACCAACTGTTGTTTTTTCAGTATCTTTGTCGTAGGATTTGAATTTATTTTTTAATGTAAAAAAATATGCTAGTGTTATGAATGTATCTTCTTGCATTATAAAAACAATTAATTGAAAATTAAAAAGTTAATACAGTCTAAAATAAAATAAATCTGAAATAATAAATCATGAAAAGAATTATCAATACTGACTAAGGATTAAAGTGGAAAGAATAGATTAAACTCTTTTTTTATTTAATTATATGTAAATAAAAGATGGATAATCATCACAAATGCAATAGTTTAAATTTTGTAAAAAAAAATGTAATTGTTAGTATAAATTCTCTTTTATAATTAATGAATGTATCATTCTTTAAAATATATATATACATCTTCCTTTAACTATGTTGCTTAGTACATAGAAATTACAAGCAATTAAAACTAAGATAAAAAAAATTATAATGATATGAAATAAGTAAAAAGTATATCTTTAATCAAAACCTCTTTCATATATACGTACTTTTTTTGACAATTTTTTAGAATTTTTATTTTTTAAAAAATAAGCTTTTCATAATTTTAAAAGTAAGTTTTAATAAATAGAATAATAAAAATAATGAATTGATAATTCTGACGTGAATATATTAAAAAAAATAGAACAACAATGATGCTAATAAAAATTATATAAAGAATTTACAATAATTTTTTTATATAAAAATATGTCATGCATTTAAAAATTATACATATTAAATTTATACACAACTATTTAGAAAGCAATTGATAACATTAGCATGAAAGACACCAACATCATTTAAAAACAATGTTATAATTGGATAGTTAGTTAAACATTATTTAAACAAATTTATTTAAAAATTTTTAATTAAAAAATATAAAAATAAAAAAAATAATAAGATAAAAAACGAGTCAGGCAAGCTTAAGTTGGGCATTCCCTCCTTGCCCACATGAAACCTAGGGTTATATACCTGGTTTCCATTTTTTTTTTAATTTGGCTGACATTCATTTGTTTATATATTTTTTAATTTGGTGTATAATATTTTTTTTTAATAACTTGGGGTGTCTGAATTAGCTTACATGCACCATGACTAACCTTCAGACCAATTGAACATCCTGCAAGCCCAATAAACAAATAAGGCATCGCGAAAATAACATGCATACACAAAAAAAATCGAACCCGGGTGCAGAGGAAGGAAACAAATCCCTTCCCCCACTAGGGCATGACCTCAAGTGCTTGGTGTACAATACTTGTTTGTATGGATAGACAAGCATCACTTGTTTATTTTTTTTTTCAATTATTGGAGATGGTTTTGGTGACCGTAAAATCAGGATATAAATTTATTTAAGATAAAAACCATCTTTATTAAGTTATTTTTTTTAAAGAAAAGCCATATCAAAATTATAATTATTGATGGTTAAATCTAGTCACTTGAAAGCTCTATCTCTTCTCAAAAGTTTTTGATGATTTGTCTTTTCTCTTTCAAGATTTTAGAAAATAAAATGCAAGATAAATAAAGTTTGAGATCAAAGAAAAAATAAAATCCAAAACCCAAAGGGATTAAAGTAGGAAAAAGAATTCAATCAATGGACCAGAGTATAGATTTACACCCCTCTAGAATAATTAAGTGAAAAAAGCTGTAGTTATTATCAAAAGTTAAATTTTAGAAATTATTAGTAAAAAATTAAACTGAAATAATGAATTAAATTTGACTTAATTGTAAATAAGTTTTAGAAATTAGAGATTAAAAATCAATAAATATATGAGATTACAAATATAAATCTAAACAAAAGTCAAGTAGGAACTTGATTGAATATATTTCTAAAATTATCCTAAAATATACATGATATTATTCAAGAAAAAATTTAATATTTTATTATTTATAAAGTTTTCAAGTTTCTATAATAGAATCCTATATCTATTTTTTTTTTTTGTATATAACAAAAAAAAACTATATAAGTTTCAGAACACCTGAAAAATATAAAAGAAAAGAGTAAGCATTCAAAGACATCATAATTCCTCTTTCCTAGAAAAAAGTTTAAAGATTTTTTTATTAGTTGTTAATATGGGTTATTGTTAAAGATCAAATATTTAAATGACTTGAGATTTGCGACAAGCTATTCTTAAATTAATTATTCAAAGTAAAAAAAAATATTTAATCTTCATAATTTTTTTTATAAATCCTAAACAACTTTAAATTTATCTAATAAAATTATTAAAATTCCTAAAAAAAATTAAATTTATCATTTATATTATACATATATTTTTTTAAAAAATTAACAGTGGTAGCTGAGTTATCGTTTAACAATTAGGGTTATTGATTATATATTTTTATTATTATTGATATTAATTATGAATTATTTTTGTGTGAAAAAATATTTTTCTCAAAAATTATTTCTCCCATGTTTTTTTTTAAAATAATATTTTTCTCATATTGTTTTTGAAAAAAACAAAAATCATTTTTCTCTTGTTACTGTTCCGGCTAGTCAGAATTGTTTTTTTTAAATCTAGTCAGGAATTCAAAGAAAAAAAAATCATAAAGGGTGGCTGGAAAAAGCACCAGCTGCGGCGCCAGCCTTGCTGTGGCTAGGTCATCGCAGGTGGAGAGGGCAATAGACTTGGCTATTGCCTCGCCAGAGCACCGCCAGCTTGCCAGCACTTCTCGTGACACACCGCGAGGCTATTGCTCGCGCTGCAAGAGAGGTTGCGTGAGGACTGCGCCTCGCTCTGATATATGCAGCGACAACCTTGGTTGCCTCTACTGGCATTGCCATTTTGGCTGTGGGCAGTGTGCCCACTGCCGGCGACAACTAGAAAAGAAGAAGATGAGGAGAAAATTTACAATTATGCCCCTGCATTTTATTATATTATAATAGAATTTTTAGGGGTGGAATAATGATTTTTCGGTGCGGCTAATATACCTTATTACTTATTACAATAGGTTTAGGTAGATTATGATTATATTCTAAACATATAAAATATTGATTTAATATTAAAATTAAAATCTTAAATTAAGTTAGATGTAGAATTAATTTTTCTATTTGGATTAGAATTTAATTAAAGTATTTAATTCATGATTTTGATTTTTATGTTATCTGGATTAGTATTTAATTGAATTTCTTAATTAAAGTATTTTAAAAAATGTTTTTTTTCTCTAAATAAAAAGAGGTTTTAAACCAAAAAATTTATTTAATTGATTATAAAATATTTTAGGATATTAATATGAATTTTAATTTGATTGATTTTTTTATTAAATTTTAAAAAATATATTTTTAAAGAAAAAAATAAAATTAACTAAATTTAGAAAATTACTAAATTGGATTTGATTTAATATTTCTAAATGTTATAAATATTATTATAAAATTACACATAAAGCCAGTAATTAGAATCAAAGCATGAAATATATTTATTTATGCATATTAATGTGTTTTAATACATGATGGATGATTATGAATATTAAAGAGCAATGAGATTGTGTTTTCGATAATGGTCAAATGGTTGTAATATTAAAATAGAGTCTCTATGTATTGTATTCACTCAAAATTAGAATTTGAGGTTTTTTTTATAAAATTATGTAAATTTTATGTAATTTAGATAGGAAAAATCTATTTTTTTAATTAAAATAAAAAAAAATATAAAAATGAAAATTATAATTGTAGTGCTTGCAAAAAACTTATGAAGATTTGTAATAACTATCTAAGTTTTGATATTTTAATTATTTTTATTAACCCGAAAGAATTAGTTTAGATATGTTCATAATCATCCAATTAAAATAATATAGTAATAATGATATTTATATATAATTGTTATATATATGAAAATAATAAATTTCTTATTAATATATTAAATACATATTAAAATTATGAATTTATATGCATATAAATTTTCCTAACCGAAATTGACAGGGGTGAATGTCAAATCAAAGAAAGTTTGGGGACAGATGATAAATTATTAAAGTTGAAGTCATGAAGAGGATTAAATTGTAGCTTACCAAACTAGAGAGACGGAGAGAGAGTCAAGAAGCAAAAACAAGAATTGCTCTCATGGTTTCACTGTAACTGAAAGCATCGGCCTCAACCCTCAAGAGCGAGCCCTGAAAGCCTGAGGGGGTTTGCTAAGAACCTCATACTGCTGGAGATAGCAAGCACTTCACGTTTTGGAGTGGAACAGAAATCAGAGAGAAGACCGGTTTGCTGTTTAAGTAATTGCAGCCTTTAGGACGCTCATGTTTCCACCAGCTTGAAACAGTTCAGAGATGAAGCTAAACATTTTTTTTTGGTAAACGGGTCTTCACTTTTAATTGATTATATATTGTCCAAATCTCTGGTTTTGAATTTTATTGTATTCTGGGATCTGGGTTTATGTTGAAGTTGCTATCTTTATAAGAGAATGACATCAGCCTGTTAGATAAAACAAAATTCACACCAAATTCTGTATTTGTTATAAAAAAACCAAAATTTTTAGATATGGAGCGTGTTTCTTTATATTCGGCGGAAATAATTGCCAGCAACCAAGACCTTCTGACCGAAATTCTCATCCGAATACCTGCAAAACCTCTCCTGAAATTCAAGTGTGTATCAAAACAGTGGCTCTCTTTAATTTCTGACCCCAAATTCTGTATCTGGCATGCTTGCCACCAACGAGTCTTAAACCCCACACCCAATGCCCTCCTGCTCAACAACTTTTACTCCTCCACTCCGACTTTCCAGCTCATCCCTCTCATTGTTGATGATTCATCTTCTTATTCTCAAGCTGCAGTCTTTGACTATTTGAATGTGTCTCCGAACTATCGTCTCAAGATAAAGAATTCTTGCAACGGATTGATCCTTTGTATGTCCATCTTCTATGGCTGTGGTTTTGATGATGCAGGTTCTGAACTCAAGGGTATTATTTGTAATCCCACTACCAAGCAATTTAAGACTCTTTCTTTTCCGGTTCCTAAATTCGGGAATTCTAAAACATATTCAAGTTTTTATGGTTTGGCCTTTGATCCCTTAAAATCACATCACTACAAGATCATTTGTCTTCATGTTGATTATCGAGTCTCTAAAACCCCCAAATTTATCTATATTCCTCACGTACCAACTCTTGGAGCTTCTTGCAAAACTCTTTGGAAGCACCAACTTTGTATGGTTTTGTGAATGGGGTTTTCTGCAATGAAGCTGTTCATTGGTGCAGTTATGAACAAACCACATTGTATTTCGATGTAAATACTGAAAGTTTGAAGATAATGCCAATGCCTCCTATTTTTCGACTGTAAACAGATTTCGGGAAATGATGTACTTTGGGGAATCAAGGGGCCGTTTGCACTTGGCACGCATAGGACGCCGTTTCATCTTTGGATCTGATGTTTGGGAGATGGCTTCTGATTATTCTGGATGGTCTTTTCTGTACCATGTGAATCTTCATAGTATGAAAAGCGCATTTCCAGAACAAAAGTTTGATACATTTTCAATATTGAATGTTCTTCTGGCTGAAAAGGAAGGAGAATTGAAGGTTGTGATATCAGTTGACAGTATAGCCGTGTCCTTGAATGTTTTCGATGGTACATGGAAGATGCTTAGTGTTTTAGAGCCAGGACTTGAATTTCCTGCTGAATTGGGTTATGAAGGGCATGATGCCTTTCAATACTTTCAGTCCCTTGTTTGTGTTTGAGCATAACACTTTCACTGATTGGTATTCCAATCATCATGTTGATTGTTATGCAAGTCTGCAATGTTGAAATTTCTGGTTTTGAGCGGAGATGCCAGAGCATTCCAAAACCTGGGCTTGGCATATGACCATCCAAGTTGGTGACCTGGCTTTTATCATATGGTTAAAGAGAAGCTAGTTTTATCATGACAACCAGGCTTCCCAAATTTTAGTATCAGATGTATTTCCCCTTTTGCAAAGCTCACTTATAGTTTTGGATGTTCTCTAATTCATACATGTATTAAGTTTTATGGATAGAAAAATTGTTGAATGATGATAATAACATTGCAGCTTTAATTTGTACAGTAACATCATAGCTATTGGGTATTTAAGACACATTTCGGTCCAGTAGTGAGTCTGACTACAAAAGCATACTATGTGAATTTGTAAAGACAATTCTTTTTATCATGGGTTACTTGTTTACATCATTGGCCATGGATTTTAAACTTGTATTTGAGTTTGCTTTTAATAGCCTGGATTCAATGCATGTTGCCTTTCCTCGATGAATGTTATTGGGTTCATGTGTGTGTTTCATTTTCTCGTTGATCTGCTTTTGTCTGTTTTTTGGCCATTGCAAATCTGGTTATACAACGCTGATACAACCATCAAGATCACCTTTACTTGATTTTCTATCCAAAAGATGTACTCAGAGTTGGTAGCGTTTATCATGCTACTAGTGCCATGCTAGCCAGAGGTCTTTGCAGATGAGAAACTAAGATGTTCCTCTAAGCCGTCACAGTATCCAGACAAAGCTCATTTATAGGTACCTCCAAATTGAAACTTCATGGGGCGGGCTTGTCTCGCCATTTTAACTTCTTAGGAGGGTTGTAGCTAACAGAGTTACTATTAATCCTCCGTCCTTTCTCCTCTTTGGTTGTGCTCACATGTTAAAGCAGCTTGGTTGCTTTCTGATATTGGTGATTACGTTTTGTTGATGGCAACATCTGCTGTTGGTCATTTTTATCTCGTGATGGAATCGTCTCATCTAGATCATCATCTTGAGGCTATTTGGATTTTTATGTTAGGTTGTATTGGACAACAAATATTGTTTGTCACGGTAAGCCAGTGAAAGAGCCATCAAACTGTTGCCTTCGCGTTTTCTTGTGCTTATTAATGTAGTGAACCTCTTCAGTCAGCTGTCATCTCTGTTTGATTCTGTATCCTATTGGTCTCATATGGGACAGATCGTGAAGATCAATGTTAATGGCTTATGGCATCATGCAAAACTGAAGGCAGTGCAGATGCTGGTATTGCTTTCCACAATTATAAAGGTGATTATGGCTGGTTTAGCATCTCGCAGTCTTCTATTAATCCATTAATGCCAAGCATACGTTGCCCATGGTGGCCTTGGTCTGGAGAGGATCATGGCTTCACAGAGGTGGTTCTTCACTAAGATGTTCATCTGCAAAGTCATGCCAGCCTCTCTTCATGAACGTCTCTCTAGCCTGGGAATGGTAATCAGTAAACACTTTCTCTCTAAATCATCTGTCACCCACGGTAATTTAGATAAATTGCAGTAAAGCTTGTGAATAAAAATATATATATAGGGTTCGCCATCGTTTCTGATGATGTTTTATTTGTTATAGAATTTGAGTTTTGTAAAGTTTTAACTCTAATCTTATATAAATTGTTTATAAAACATAAAAAGTTTATATTATGAATTCTAATACAATTTGAATTTCTATCTAGGAGCATCTCTTTTCTTAGTGATCATATGAACTCCAACTAATTTGTAACACTTGTCACTTTTAATTTATTGATGATGATGATTTTTGTTTTGAATAAAATTTCATCTTCTTGTCAATCAAATTATAGATACAACTAGTTATATGCCCCGCGCGATGTCGCGGGTCAATTATTTTTTACATTTCAAAAATAATCAAGATCTAAAAGTGTTAGGTTTTTTTTATAAAGCTATACCCAAAAGTCTTAGGTTTGGTTGCAACGCCTGACCTAAGAGTAATATTTATAATATTAATAATAACATTAAACTTGGGTTAACCCTTAGCATAAAAGTGTCTGGACTGCAATACCGAACCCAATAGTACTGGACGTGAATTTGGCTGTAAGGTCGTGTCATAAAAGTATGATAATTAAATAGACAATTATAGATACAATTTTGAGTACTTGAAAATTAAGCAAGATTTTATTAAAATATACGACTGTATATAATCTATATTTAAAATATTCTTACAAAAGAATAAAACAATTATCCAATTCTTCCCTTGAATTTAATTTATGATAATCAAGTTAAGATTTGTGCTTTGTTAGAACATAAATTTAAATGTGTATTACAGAACACGATTTGTTGATTTGATGTTTTAAAGAGCATCTTTGATTTATCTTCAAAGTGTTTCGAAGAATTCTTATAAGGTGTTTAGGCTTGATCCAATAAAATTTTATTTCTTATAGACTTCAAGTATAGATGAAGGAGGCTTGAGAGTTTTTTTTTTATAGAATTCAAGTATAAATGAAGGAGGCTTGAGAGCCTTTAAAAGAGTTTGTCTTGAAGAAAATTTTGTATCTCTAAGAATTCTTCTCCCTTTATCTAGGGCGAGACCTTCTATTTTTTATGACAAGCATTAATGTTTGACATGTCTTCTTTATTGAAGAGTAATTTAATCCAGCCCTATTTAAAGTACTACTTATATAGCATATTTAGTTCAACCCCATGTAAAGTCCTACTTATATAGAAAAAAACATTCTATTTATCTTCATCATTTTATTGCGCCAACAACACTTCTAATGAACACGTTTCAACAATAATATAGAGAATAAATTATCATCCTGATACTAGTGCCTGCAGCATTAATGAATTAAACAAGTATTCTTTGATCTTGTTGAAGTCATTAATGCAAGCTTTATTCAAATGAAATGGCACATCCTTCTTCATAAAACAAGTAAATGATTGACATTTATCAGCTAAGTTAAAAATGAATCTCAATATATATGCCAATTTTTCTTGGAGATTTTTCAATTCTTTAATGTTTCATGGCTTCGATATCTTTAGGATAACATCAATTTTAAACCGACCAATCTCAATTTCTCAATATCAAACTATGAATCCTAAGAGTTTATTTAAGGATACACCAAAAACATATTTTAATAGGTTTATGTATAGTTAGAATCAACATAATAGTTCAAACACTATATAAAGATCTTGCGATTGATTTTCTTTTTTCTATGACTTCATCACAAGGCTCAACATAGCATTCAACGTATTGGTGAAACATGTCATCGAAAATCCATTTCATCTTCTTTTGATAAGTGACACTTGTATTTTTTTAAAAATTTATAAAGAAAACATTATCACGATAACATGCATAAAAAGAATTGTTGCCAAAAGAAAAAGTAATAAGAAGCTTAATTTCAAGATAATTTAATATTAAATAATAAAATTAAAAAAACCTACCAAGACTACATGAGTTATTGGACCTAGTCAGACTAATCCCAAGTCATAAAAATATTTTATTTTTTAAAATACAATAGTATTGCTTGAACATTTTTATCTTAATAATTTTTTAACTCAAAATATAACTATGACGGATCCCTTAACTCATTTACTAATCCATGTTGATAAACAGTTACATAATTTCAAGCTATACTAGCTTTGATACCCGCGCGATGCCGCGGATCATTTTTTTTTGTATAAAAAATATTAAAAAAAATAAAAATCTTGGGTTTTTCTGCAAAGTTATATCCAAGAATCTTGGGTTTGGCTGCAACGCCTGATCTAAGAGTAATATTTATAATATTAATAATATAATTAAACTTGCATGATCCAAGTTTAAATGAGCCTGACTGTAACACCAGACCCAAGAATATTGGATGTGGGTCTGGCTATAAGGTCGTGATAAAAGTGTGATAATTAAATAGATTAATTAAAAAAACAAAGAAAAAAAATCAACAAAAAGGAAAAAACTAATGAAGAAAAAGAAAAAGAAAAAGAAAAAGAAATTGAATTAATTGGGTTAACCCTTTAAACCAGGTTATCTCGTAAAACCTGGGATTTGCGTCATGAAAGTTTGGTAACTAAATAGAAAAAACAATGACAGGTTTACCCAGAATTAACCGGGTTAACCCATCAGAGCAAGTTAATCCGTCAAGCCTAGGATACGTGTCATGAAAGTATGAAAGTCTGATAATTAAATAGAAAGAAAATTAACTTTAACAAACTAAACTAAATGAAAAAAATAACTCGTCAAATCAGGTTAACCCATCAAACCCGAGATTCGTATCATGAAAATATGATAACTAAATAAAAAAAATTTAACATTAACAAACTAAATCAAACAAAAAAATTCATTAAAAAAAATTAAAAAGAAAAAACAGTTATATAATATAATACAATATAATAATAATTATAATGAAAAAAACGTGGAGAAAGCTAAAGCTAAAGCTAAATTCTCAACTAACTCAATATTAAAAAAATAAATTTAACAAAGATAATTTAAAATATAAACATGTGGGGGAAACACTGCAGTCAAACAAAAATCATGTAAGAGAAACACTGTAGTAATCCATAGTGTTTTTTTTTTATTTAAAAAAGCTACAAATCTAAGTTCTCAACCAGCTTAATATATAAAAAAAACCCGACAAAGGCTATTTAAAAAAAAGAAGAAGTCAATTTTGGGTAAAAGAAATGAAAAAAAAACATGTAAGAAAAAGGAAACAAAAGCGGAAAAAAAACATGTAGGGAAAGCTACAGTGTTTTAAAAAAAAAGACAAAAAAACTAAATTTTCAACCAACTCAATAATAAAAAAATAAAATCAACAAAAATAATTCTGAAAAAAAAAGAAAACAAAAAAAAAAAGAAAATATGTAAAAAATGAAAATTTTGGAAAAAAAAACAAATAAAAAAAACATGTGGGGAAAGCTAAAGCTAGATTATCAGCAAAACAAAAACTATGTAGGGGAAACACTGTAGCAATCAATATTAAAAAAAAACAAATACAAAGCTAAATTCTCAACCAACTTAATATAAAAAAAATAAAATCTACAAAGATCATTTTGTAAAAAAAAAAGAAAACAATGTATGAGAATATTATAGCAATCCACAATGTTTTAAAGAAAAAAACTACATAGTTAAATTTTCAACCAGCTCAATATTTAAAAAAATTAGCAAAGATAATTTTGAAATAAAAAAAATTAAAAAAAAGAAACAAAAAAAAGAAGAAGAAATCAATTTTGGGAAAAAAAGGAAAAAAAAATAACATGTAAAAAGAAAACAAAAAAAAAACCTGCTAAAAAAAAAAGACCAGACCCAATAGCCTTGTATGCGGATCTGGCTGCAAGGTCATGTCATAAAAGTGTGATAATTAAATAAATTAATTAAAAAGAAAAAAATCAATAGAAAGAAAAAAACTAATGAAGAAAAAGAGAAACAATATGAATTAACTGGGTTAACCCGCCAAACCTTGGATTCGTGTCGTGAAAGTTTGATAACTAAATAGAAAAAAAAATTGATGGGTTAACTCAGAATTAACCGGACTAACCCGTCAAACCAGGTTACCTGTCAAACCTGAGATCCGTGTCATGGAAGTCTGATAACTAAATAGCAAACAAATTGAACATTAACAACCTAAACTAAACAAAAAAAATTAATTAAAAATAAAGAAAACAAAAACAAAATAAAAGACATAAGCCTGTTACTAATGAGGAAAAAGAAAAAAAAAAATCTGAATCAACTGAGTTAACCCTTCAAATCAGGTTAACTCGTCAAACCTGAGATTCACGTCATGAAAGTTTGATAACTAAATAGGAAAAAAAAATAGATAGGATAAACGAAAAAAAAAATTAATAAACTAAACTAAACGAAAAAATTTGATTAAAAAGGAAAAAAACAAAAAACAAATTTGGATTAACTCGTCAAACCAAGTTAACCCATCAAACCTGAGATCCGTGTCATGAAAGTATGATAACTAAATAAAATTTTTTTTCACATTAACAAACTAAATTAAACAAAAAAAATTCAATAAAAGAAAAAAAACAAAAAAAAACCCATAGGCATAAAAAAAAAAACAAAACAGGAAAAAAAATGAAAAAAAAAACTGCCACAAAAAAAAAAACAAAAAAAAAACTTTAGTTTAAGTGAATTTCCTACACGTTTTAGTATATTACTTAATATATATATATATATATATATATATATATATATATATATATATATTCACTCATTATATTATCTTAAAGTTTATTATAAAATAAATTGTATTGATTTCAAGCAGGTGCTCAAATTCAATTTTATTCTAGAAATAACACAAGCCTAACAAATAATTGTTGACACTTTTATTACGAATAGATTTAACAAAGTAAGAAAAAATTTATAATTGTTTTGTCCAAAATCTTTAAGTGATAAATCATATTGGTGTAATAATTTCTCGCAAGAACACTACCTCCTAACAAGGGGCCGAACATTTACATTAAAAAAAAAAAAAAAAACAAAACAAGGGGCCAAACACAAGGAAACATTTTACCCATTGCTTAAAAATGTCAAATCTACAGAAGACTAGCTGTGAAGTGAAATAGTCTCTACCTCTTTGACGAATGTAATCCCGCACAAAAAGCCACGCCCATAACCTGCTCGGCGAAATCCCAAAACCAAAAAAATGCAGTCGAGCATTTTAGATTCAATCGGTGTCGAAATTATTGGCGTCATGTCCCCAGTCTCAATCTGCATGCTCCTTGTTGTTCTCATCGTCTACTCTCTCTCCACTTCGAACCCTTTTTCTGCGGCCTCCGCTCCGCCGATCCGCACCGCTGCTAACCTCGTCTACCTCGAGAGCTCCTCCGACTCAACCTCCCAGAAATTCGAAGGCGCTCTATTAAACGCGCTCGTGTTTGTTATTCTCATTGCCGTGGTTACTTTTTTTCTTGTTCTCTTGTATTATTACAATTGTACTGGATTCTTGAAAAATTACATGCGGTTCTCGGCTTTTTTCGTGCTAGGTACATTTCATACTTCGACTGTTCGTGTATATTTTTTTTTACTGGGCTGTGAAGTTAATTATGTTACATTTTTTGAATTTTCTTGTGAGTTTATTGTATTGAATCTTCATTTTTGTATTCTTGCCGATTGTTGATTTAAGTGACGTGGGTTTATTTTGGGTTTTTAGTTGGGCAACTGGGCTGAAAATTTTGTCGATGATTTAGCTCCTAAAGTGTGTTTTTGTTAGTTTGATGTGGTGGTTTTTGAAATGTTTGTAGATTTCATTTTGTAGTTTGATATTTGTTATCCATGATTGAAGGTTTGATTCAATGGTTTATGTTTTTTCGCTTTGATTCAATGGTTTATGTATTTTCTTGTTGCTTTTTCAAGTTCATGATTACATGTTAGTACAGTTACCAGTTCGGTCATGTCATAGAGTGACTTGATTTTGTGTTTGTGATGGTGTTATGTTGTTGGTTTTTGTGTTATTTCATGGATGGATAGATCCTCTTTCTCAACAATTTAGCATATTCCAATGCCTTTAGACTCAATTATGATTTGTGTGAGTTATTATTGGGACTTTTGATTGTTAATGACATTCCATTTGAGGTGGCCTTCTTAGCTTTGTGTTCTTGCTGCTTCTCAGGTACAATGGGCGGCTCAATTTTTCTATCAATGATTCAGCATTTCTCAATTCCTGTTGATTCAATTACCTGTTTTATTCTGTTGTTTAATTTTACAATTGTGGGGGTAATGTCATTGTTTTCAAGTGGGGTACCGATTTTTGTGAGGCAAGGATATATGGTGGCATTGGGGATATTTGTTGCAGCTTGGTTTACTAAGTTACCAGAGTGGACTACGTGGGCTTTGCTGGTAGCTTTGGCACTATATGATTTGGTGGCAGTTCTTGCACCTGGTGGGCCACTTAAGATATTGGTGGAGTTGGCTCAGAGTCGAGATGAGGAACTTCCAGCATTGGTTTATGAGGCTCGTCCAACAGTTTCACAAAATGGGATTGTGCAGGGTCGGAGTTTGGACCTTCTGGTTGGTGGTGTTTCGGACTCTCGGTCAGTGGAGATGCAAGCTATGTCAAGTAACAACGCGGATCAAAATGAGAATCAAAATCGTGCAAATTCTGGCTATACTGTTATTCAGGATACCAATTTTGGAAACATGGAAGGTGTACAAAGGAGAGATGAAGAGGGGAGGTCCCTGTCAGTGGATATTTTGCATGAGAGGCACTCATCTAGCAGCAGCTCATCAGAGTATTCAACTGTGGTTGGAAATCGTGACTCTGAGATAGTTGTCGATGAGGAAAGGTCTCCGCTTGTTGGTGCACCAGAAATGAGGAGTGGGGGGCAACAGATGAGGGATGGCTTGGAGAATTCTGACGTTTCTAATAGAGGTATTAAACTTGGTCTTGGAGATTTTGTGTTTTACAGCGTTCTTGTGGGCAGGGCTGCAATGTATGATCTGATGACAGTATATGCATGCTACCTTGCAATTATTTCTGGACTTGGCTGTACCCTTATTTTGTTGTCAGTGTGGCGCCAGGCTCTGCCAGCTCTCCCTATTTCAATAGCTTTGGGTGTCATCTTTTACTTCTTGACCCGGTTATTGATGGAACCTTATATTGTTGGGACAGCAACACATCTGATGATGTTCTAATCCTCTATTTTATAAGAAGAAGATTTTTACTGTTCAGAGAAACATTTTTCAAATAGACATGAATTTTGGATACATAACTGTAAGTATTAACCCCTGAAACTTCTACTCCTTTAGGTCATGCAAGGTCCTCATGATTCTAGTCCATGATTAGATAATGCAGCAAAGTCAAGTAACTGGTAAATTCAACGAATGTCATCTGACTCAGGTTTAAGGTTGTTAGCTTTATCAAATTCGGAACTTATTTTCTGATGCTGAACTTCTGAAGTGTGTTGATGTTAGTGTCTTCTTTTAGCTTGTATTTCAAATGCTATGTGGAAAATTTAATTAATTTTAATTACAATGTCACATTTAATTCTGAACAGACCCACACACTTATATGTTTGTGCTTTTGCTTATATGGGACCTTGACAACCAAGTTCTCTGTCTTTGAAGCTATTGCTATCTTCTTAATATCCTCTTTTTAAACTTTAAACTGGATAAGCTCATAGCATAGAATTAGAATCAACATACTTGTTCTGAAATGTTAGATTATGAGTTGAGGATTTTGAATGAGAAAACTCTAGCATTTGAGTTACTGCTGGCTTGTTATTTTTTTTAGCATGATTTGAATACCAAAAAAGCTATGAGCTATCACCCATTTAATGGCTTGTAATTTTCTTGTTTTTTTCCTCTTTTCTTGTGAGGAGTTCTTACGCTTTTGGCATACAGCTGTTAGAAGTGGATGAAAAGAGAATTTGCATCACTGTTACATGTTTATGAACCTTTACTACTTCTGAATTGTAATTTCAGTGACAGATGCACAGGACTCGAGAAGTTCTTGGTGATTTAGAAAATTCATTCAATGATTATATATTTATATGTGATATTCATCTGTTTGTAGATGACAACATTAGCTAAGCTAGACCAAGGATACTATTCCCTTGGAGTATCATGCAACCCATTTGCCAATAAATGAAAAAACAAGTCATACTCTGCAGTGCAGTTGAAAATACCCATATTTGTGCAAATCAAATATGAAACTTCTCCCTGTTTGAGAGAATGTCTTTTGGAGCGAATGAATGTTTGAGATGATAGATTTATGTAGTCATTAATGAGTGGCCTGGGTTGGGATGAGAGGATGATTTACAGGGAGTTGTTATGGAAACAAACTGAGGTGTTTCCATTTGCTTTATGAACCTATAATTTGTGGTCCTGTTATACCATGATGAGTGAACGAGATTTAACCAAATCAGTTCATCAATGCCGAATCATGGTGACCTATTTTTTGAGCTTCTAATTGGATTTGGAATGTGTAATCGATCCACTGTTTGATATTGTACAGTGTAGAGAAATATCTTCAAACTATCAATGGAATGCATTTCTTTCCGAATTCACAGCCTTAGGAAAACCAGATAGTAGAACAAAGTCCAGCATTTTAGTTCTTGTAATTCGCTAAATTTCTACTTTAACCCTATTTTTCTTTTTTTCTTTTTCTTTTTTTTTAAAGAGGCCTATCAATGCCAATATCATATTTATTTAAAGTTTTGATGCAGCTCCTATTTGGTAGCTCCACCTTTCCAAAAGAGTTGTTTGGGAGAGGGGGGGTTTTGCGAGAGTGAATTATACATGAGATATTTTTTTTTTTTTGAGCTTAGATCATAAAAACTTCAAATTGAATTTAGTTTTGTCATGGTTGTGCCCTGTTAAAAAGTAACCGGGCTTGAATATGAACTTCTCTATGAGAAATAATGTGAAGGGATGAGTTAATAAATTGTAGGAGGGAAGTAAGAGGAAAATAATGTGCAGGGAAGAGATTCTTGTTTTTTTTTTTTGGCCCGGATGGTATTCGAACATGTTCTATTTAACTAATGATTTAAGATATTTATATATCTTGATTACGTGAATTTATATTGTGAAAAGTAGAGATAAATAACATATATATTTTTTCTTGTATTTAAGATAATCATTTACGAGAAAGATAAATATTGTATTTGACTAGGATAATTATTGACGAGAAAGATAAATACATCTGACTGTCCATGCATAATGATGTCATATACTTTCTTGAAAGTCATAGCTATATATCATAGAGTGTGCTAGATTATAGTGCTAAATCTCAAAAACATAAACAATACTCTATTAAACAAAGTCTTATCTTAAAAACGAATAGCTTTTCATTTTTTGTTGGATTCATCAGTTTAAATTATCTAATTTTTAATGTTTAAAAAATCTTGTCCTTTTAGCTTCAATTTGAAATCAAGACTTTCTTACAAAGTTTTAAAGAATTGTTTTCAAACATGAGATTTGGATGAAGTTGAGGAATTGAAATATATTCCGTCAAAATCTTGAAACATAGCTAAACAAAGTGTGATGGTAATTGATTTTTAAAATATTTTTTATTTAAAAATATATTAAAATAATATTTTTTAAAAATTATTTTTAACATTAATAATGATTATAAAACACTAAAAAAATATTAATTTGAAATAAAAAAATATTAAATTTTTTAAAAATGTTTTTAAAACTAAAAAATAAACAGGATTTAAAAATGGAATGCGAAAACGAGTGAAAAAATAAAAAATAATGAAGAAAAAAAATGAAAAGGTTAAATTTTATTAGCTTTTAATAGTGGAACCTCTTGGAAAAATAAGGTCAATATTATAAATTATAAAATATAATGACAAAAATGAAACATTAAAAAAGATTAAGGGGGTAAGATATAGTTTACCCAATCAAATAAGTAGGAGTAGGTAGGAGTATCAAACCGTTAAAACTACAAATTAAAAAAAAAATAAAAAAAATAAAAATGGGAGGTGTACCAGACGAACTATGGAGACAAATTCTGGAAATGGGAATCCAAAATTCCAAATTGAACTACAAAGATTTGTGTTGTATCTCAATTTCCTGTAGACGCCTCCACCGTTTATCCGCTGAGAACTCTCTTTGGCTCCTCCTCCTCTCCTCCGATTTCCCTTCTCCAAATCAACAAAACCCCAACCCCAACCCCAACCCCAACCCCAACCCCAACAATTCAACTTCTGCATCAGCTAAATCAACTTATAAAATCAAGTATCCTTATTTCAAAATCGAAATCTTATGTTTTTTTTCTTGATGAATTTGCTTTTAATACTGTTCAAAATTAATGAATGTTTTTTTTGGGATTAGGTTTGAGAGGGAGAAATCGAGGAAGGTCGCGGCGCATAGAAGGGCGGTGCTTAGAAAGGAGAGTGAAGTTTTAGAGTTTGAAAGGAAAATAAGAGAAATTGAGAATGGTTTGCGTCAAGAGGCGGAGAAAATGAGAGCCACGGCTGCTGAATTGTCCAATTTACACAAGGTCAGGTAAATCATTCTTTTTCCTTCTTCGTTTTGTATTTGAACAATTAAATGTCATGTTGCAAATGATTTTAGAGTATTAATGGCAAAAACAAATAAAAGAAAAGAAAAATGGAATAGCAGAGCAATTTGTTTCAAATAACAGAAGCCTGTAATTTGTTTGAATCTCAAACTCATTTCAATCCTTCAGCATTTGATTCCAGTTTATAACTTTCCCAATTTCATTCATTTGGATATTCCTTTTTGAAGTTTTTGCATTCATGGATGTGAGTTCTTTTTTTACTTTCCTTCTTCAGGCAAGCTTCTGTGGCTCTGAATGTGTGGCAGCCGGAAGTTATTAGGGGTAGGCAAAAGCAAATAGTGGAGCAGAGTGCTGTTCCAGTTGAATCTCGAGTTCATTCACTTGAGATGGAACTTAAGCTTTGCAGGCAACGGATATCAGGCTTTGATAAGGCTTATGTAAACTTTGATCTCTCTCTATGTAGTAGTCAGTATATAAGTTTAGTAGAAATTGAAAGCTTTCTTTCCTAATTCCTCTGATCATTTTCATGTCAGAGAGATGAGAAGCGGAGACTTGAGTTGGCAATGGAACAGTTGGCGTCCATGAAATATCATCCATTACGTGATCATAAGTTGATAAGTAGTGGTGACAAGGAATGTAAAAAAAAGAGGAAGAAGTTGAAAACATCTGTTATCTGTAAGAGCCTCAAACTTTGTCATTTTGATTTTGAACAAAATGTTGCTTGTAATTTGAATAACAAGTTGAAAGCATTTTGCTTCACCCCTTTGTTGGCTTGTTAGCTGTTATTGTTAGCACTTTTAGATTGCTTTGACTCTCTGAACTTGATCTTTGCCCTGTCCTACATCCTCTTTCATTGGACATTTCAGTTACTGTTAGATTATTTTATATCTTTTTGATGGGGGAAGTTGGGAATTAGCTATTTGTAGTTTCTTTGTGTGTGCTCTTGACCTGCGATCAATCCTTTTTCCACTGTATTCCATTTGGTTACTTTAGATGCATATTGGATTCTTTTGCTTTTCAACTTCCTTCTTTTAATTGCCACTAGAATGAATGTTGTTATTGATGCACGCGCTAATAATTCCTTTTGTTTTGAGCAAAAATAAAAATTGCTAAAGTGTTTTAATGGTGAAAAACAAAGGATGTTGCAGGGATTGCTGCAATGACACCAGGAATTAAAAATTCTGTAAGGAAATCATAATAACTGACCACAAATATCCATTTCTAGCACTTATTGCAGTTAGGCTCACAGCTTTGATACTACTCCCAGTGATATTTATACCCTCCTATTATAATTCAGTTTTCATTCTTTCTAAATTTTTTTTTTAGCTGAAAAACAGAACATGTGCTTTGTCACACGTTTTCAAATTATTAGTCTCTGCTCCAACCTGCTACTTATTTACTTATTTAGCGAAATGAGTTTTCAATTTAAGTGTCTGCCCAAATGAACAAATTTATGACCCCCTTTGTTTTCTTTCTTCTTATATTTAAATGCTTTCAGTCTTATGGGACTGGAATGTAAATTATGTTGATTGAGCTAGGTTTCAGAGTTTTTTTTTTTATCTGATTTATGACCATGAACTGAGTTCTATTGTTAAACAAACGAGAATTAGTTTAACTTGCTTAGAAGTCAAGCTTGAGCTACTGACAAGTAGGTACACTCCCTTTTAGACCTCTTTGGCTGGCCTTATCAAGACCTTCTGAATTTTTCTACTGCTCTCCACCCTGCCTCTGGTTCTTTGCTTTTTTTTAAGCACTAACATTTAATCTTGACAAGAAACTTGAAAAATAGTCTATACTTGAAATCATCCTGTCATTGTTGCTGAACCTAGAGATAGACTACTGTTATGAGTTATCTCCATGTTAATGAAGTTAACCCTTCTATGGCAGCCTACTGCCACTGCATAGATTATTGATAAAGTTTGTGATTGGCATTTAGCAGAACAACAAATTTCATACTTTCCTCTTCACTGCTTTACCTCAAAGACCGCTAAAATTTGTAATAAAACAATATTGGTTGGATTGTGTCTCATAAAAATTGCTTTGTTATGAGGATATTGACATTCTAAAAAAAAAATGATGATATTGAGCAACTGAGATAATTTGCGATGAACTATAGTAGTCTGTAGATATATTGTCTATTGTTTTACTCACTAAACCTACTAATACGAATTTGCCTATTCCATGTTTTGACATTTCTTTTTGGTAGGACTTGCTTGCAAAACAATCTCCAGGTGCCTTTTTAATTGTCTCTCCAGTTCCTGAAAAGCAAGGGTAAAACGTCAAAGCAGTGGAGGCTTTCACAAACAACCAACAGCCTGGCTGGTACTGCCATGGAAAAATCTCTAGTTGGTACAGTCCTCTGTCTTCTCCTTGATAGAGTTACAGAACTGGATTCTCTACTGGGCTCTTGACAAGCTTTGCTACAGGAGATGTTGAGTGGGGGACTTGATCCTTAGTCCATGAGACTGGGAAATCTTGTAGAAACCGATTAGTGTTTCATATATTAAGTTAACATTACATAGTGTTATCATCTGTATGTACATGAATCAACCTGTTGTCGGGGCTATGCTAGATTTTATATTTGGTCACAAGGTTGGGTCGTTTATTGATCCTCCATGAAAGGAACAATGTTAGAGGATGTGGATTTCTTGAATTTCGTAAGCCAGTGTTGTGACATTGATTCTTGTCAACATGAACAAGTACTTCAGTTCTACCGAGGCAGTAGCCCAGGTCTCGTGGGTGAGGCTTGCTGTCCCCTGCCTGATGGGCATGCAGCTATCTGTCGGAGAATTTAGCTACTGGAGAATTTAATTGGTGGCTGCGGTTGCCAAGAAAGCTGTGAAGTAGAGGAAAGATGAGCTACGTTGTCACTAATGTCACAATTCTTTATTCTACTTTTAGTAAGTTGTCTGGTGAACGGTGTTTGCGCTCTGGTGTCTGGTTTTCATTCCCTTTAAAACCTTTTAGACGATGCTGTTGTTACCTTGTTATCCAAGAAACACCACTCAAGTTCTAGAGATTCCTACTGGTGGATGTTGCTTCGTAAAATCGAGCCAAGAAAGAGAGAGGGGATTGGACTGCAAATTTAGTACATTTAATTTTTATAATCCACAAGTATAATGCATTTAATTCAAACCCAGTAATAAGTAAAAAGAATAACATTAGCATAATTTTTTTTTTTTTTTTTTTTGCAAATGTTGGGTGGTGGTTTAATTAGTTCTTTAAGTAAAATCTTTAATTGTGAAGTAAAAGTATAGTTATGAATGCTAACTCCACTCCGCGTGAACTTGAATGCAAAAGCCTCCCCCACTGCGTAAACTCTCGCATAAATATCTGCAGGCGAATTTGGTGGTACCACTCAAAATGCATACTAGTTTTGGTCATTTCTTCGTGCCAAATTATTTCGGTGGTGGGATGACCCTTTTTTATTTATTTTTATTTGATTGTATGTAATATTTTCAAACTAGTTTATACATCAATTAGGATTATGTTTTTTTTATTTAAATAATTTTAAAAATATACCCTTCATATTGCTTTAATGCATTCATAGAATTTTAATAAATATTTCTAAATGCTAGCTCTAAAGTTTAAACTCAAAAAATAAAGAAAAAATATGATAAATTCTTCTTCATCACCGAACCAATTCTTCTAGTGTTATGAGATGATCACAATTATAACATAAGCATTATAATGATATATACTCAAATTCTACACACACACACGAGGAAATGTGTGTGTATTATATGACAAAATCTAAACAAAATATGTTTAAAGGGTAATATAAATTATTTTCAATCTTATTCTATTAGATATTAGAATTTTGATGATAAAAACCGAGTGCAAGAAAATGATGCAGAAGTTTTAAATAGGAGTGATTATTTTCGATTTGATTCGGTTTTTTTTTTTAAAAGTAACTAAATCAATTTTTTTTAAAAAACCGTAACCGAACTGAAACCAGTTCCAATCGACCGGTTCCAGTCTGGTTCGGTTTTTTAAGGACAAAAACTAGTTCAAACTGGTTTGACTCGGTTTTTTCTGGTTTTTTTGGTTTAGTTTAGTTTTTTCGGATTCAGGCTTATAAAATTGAAATCGGATCGAATCGGCCGGTTTTTTTAAAATTTTAATTGGTTTAATCGGTTTTTTTTCATGGTTCGGTTTTTTGGTTATTTTTTTCCGGTTTTCTCGGTTAATCTGTTTTTCAGTTTTTTTGCTCCCCTAGTTTTAAGTAATATAACTTTCACTTAATATTGTGCATTAAAAAGTAATATAATATAATTCTCAAATCTTCCAGGAAAAAATCTTTTTTTTTTAAACAAATATAAAATTCAATCAACTGATCCTTTTGGAAACCAAGTTTGTAAAACTATTTCTCTAATGGCTATAGGAATCTAAAGACTAAAGTGGTGCTTGCTACTGATTGAATTTGGGCGACGAGATAACAAAAGATGATACCATACCATGCATTGAAGAAACGAAGGAGGCTTGTTAAGACCGAAATAGTTGTTGAGTAGGTACCCTTCAAATTACTCCTTTTTGTGTGTGTGTCTTTATAAAGTGGTGTAAATGTGTTAAATGTTGTTCTTTTTAATTTTATTTTATTTAAAAATAAATTAAAATAATATTTTTAATTTATTTTTAATATTTTCACGTTAAAAATGATTATAAAATATAAAAACTAATTTAAAACTAAAAATAATCTTAAAATATCTCAAAAATATAATTAAATTATAATTCTAAACAGCCCAAAATTCTAATTTAATAACATAAAAGAAAGTCATCAATAATCAATAGAGTGATCACACTTGTCTTCAAATGTATAAGTTTTCCACCTAAAATCTTAATTACAAGCGAGTCCCCTAAAACCTTTTATTTTTTTTGATAATTTTTAGTGTTATTGGATCATTAAGAATTTTTTATAATTAGAGTTTTGGAATGCTTTTTTCTATTTTTTTTCCTGCGCAAGCTTATTTATTTATATATGATGTTTTTGAACAGCTACAAAATTGAATTTTGCATTTCTCAACCTGAAGAAAAAGCTGTAACCGGAGGAAGATGTCAGGTCGATTAAAATTGTAATGTAAGGTTGATGTTCCTTTTCTTCTTGTTTTTTATTTTTTATTTTTTTTAAGGTTGATTAAAAAAAGGTTGATGTTCTATTTTTTTAAGATTAAGGTGAGTATTTAAATTAGTTTATATATATATATATATATCTTAACTAATTTTATAAATTTTAAAATTAATAATCATATAAATTTTCAGTAATATTGAATTTTGTATTCAATGTATAATATATGTAATTTCAAATAAGGAAACCTAAAGTCATACCGTTAAGATACACAATTAAGCTGATGGGCTCAATTAGCCGTAGTTGTAGGTGGGTAGCCTTCGGAGGTTTCCACAGTTCCTGACAGCTTAGGTTAAGGCTACAATAGGGAGTAGTAGCACTGTTGTAATCTTTTCAACACCTACTATGAGACAGATTGTACTTTTTTAACAATACACTGTGAAGACTTGGAAGGGGCTAAAGTCCTGTCAATTAATGAATAAAACTTTGTCAAAATGATTGCCAACTTTTCTTTCACGGCAGATACAATTAATTAATACTTTGATGGGTAAATGTGATGTGTTTTTATAAAATATATTTTTAAATATTAATATATTAAAATTATTAAAAAACATATTAAAATATTGATTTAATGTTTTTTTTTAAAATTAAATCAATATGAAAAACATTTTAAGAAAATAAATTGAGTGGTAGAAACAAAAATATTTCTAAAAAATAGTTGAGATTGTGGTAATGATTATTTTTTAAAGTGTTTTTCACTTAAAAATATATCAAGATAATATATTGTTTTTTTTTTTTTAAAGTTCATCTATATAAACTATAAGAAAGAAATATACAAAGAAGGGGTATTAATTGAAATATAAATTTAAAAAATTATTAAACAAACATATAAAAAAAATGGTCAAACGCCTAGCCTATTAGGTAATGACCTTATTGTTTTAAAGCTCCCAAATTTTTTAGAGAAAATAAATAAAATAAACAGCATGTCATTTAACATTTTCTAGATTCCAACTATTATGGTAGCAAAAAAATAACGGTTCTTAGTTTTTTAGCTTCAAAATCTATTTTTTAACCCTAAACACCTTAATAAATCCATAAACAATTAAAAACCTCATAAAAATTCAAAATCAACTCGAAACCAAATATTTTGCGGAGCTTATATATGGTTTTTAAAGCAATTTTAAGGTTTTTTTTTTAAAAATCATCTCAGCAAACGAAACATTCAAGTACAAAGATCGATAATTTTGGTGGTCGAAATCATTGTCAACGCTAATTTTCTCTAATACTAGAACTAGAGACTAAAATATATAAAAAAAACAAGGTTTTGGATCAAAATTGAATCTTAGACATTCAAAGGGACTTAAATTATATTATTTGTAAAGATGAAGGATGAAAATGCATTTTTATGCAAACTCTGGCTTCATCATCCATTTCGGTGCTTTTTTCATCTTGATCTTTTTTTTTAAATGTTGCATTTGCCTAAAAAATCATAAGCAACTAGCCTTTAATTTAGGGTTTAATTGCTAAAAATAAAAGTTTAATAACTAAAGTGAAAGAAGAAGAATGCATAATAAGTTCTCCATAATTTGTGAGTGTATAAACAATGCAACATAATATTTTCTTAATAAGTTAATTTCTCATATTTGTTATAGGTTCTATTAGTTAGTATAAAATTATCAATTGCTCTTTGTACTACTTACATAAACATTATTTTTTATTATTTGACGATATTTTGTTTGAAATACATTATTTGATTTAATTCATTTTATTATTTGAGGATTTACTCCAATTACTGTCTCAATACTTTATAATATTTGTGAATCTGCAATAGAATTTCGAGAATTTAATTTTTTTTCATCTTATTTCTAAATTTGGAACAATCACTCAGCATTCTTGTTATTTTTCAACAAAATAGACGTGCTAAATGTAGACGTACACCTATTTTTGATAGTTGATACTATATGTCATATCAACTCTAACTTCTTGTCCTGAGTGATGCTGCTTTTACTATTGTTTATACTATTAATCATATATTTTATTTTAGTACTAGTAATCTGTCCCCTTGTGAGTGCAATAAATTATACCTCAAGCTCGTTTGTGTTGTTGCGAAGAATATTATATTGAACATAAAGGTTATTTGTGTAGGGATCTTATCTCTAATCATTTACGTGTTTCATATATTACATTTTGAAAGTAAATAATGTTTTCCTCTTCTACAAATTTATTTGTTAATGATGCTAACACAATTTCTCTTTCCACTGATTCTATGGGTGTATTTGGAAACATGGTTAAACCATGTTTTGTAAAAATAATTTTTTTTTTTTTGCTTAAAATTAATTTTTTCAATGTTTTCATACCGTTTTGATGTGTTGATGTCAAAAATAATTTTTAAAAAATAAATAAAAAACATTATTTTGATATATTTCTGAGCGAAAAACACTTTAAATTGCAACCATCACCACATTCCCAAACACACCTACATCAATAGCTATAACTCTAGCTACAGTTCTATTTTCCTTCATGAATCATGTTTATGGATTCTAATTTGGGTCATTCTACTAATCATTGATCTTTTCATTAGTCATATATTGAGGTTGTTGTTGTGATTTGAAAAAAATTATTTTATAAAAAACATTTTTAGTTAAGGTTGATTTGAAAAAAATATATTTGGTTAAAACTGTGGTTGAAATTGAGGTTGAACAAAAAGTAGTTTAATATGTTTGGTTAAGAATGCTTTTGAAATTAAGGTTATAAAATAATTTTAAAAAATATATATTAATATTGATGGTTTTTAATTTAAATATTATTAATTTAACTATTGGTATTACATCATGAAATAAATAATACTTTATATAAAATATTTTTTATTGTTCCATTAAACTATTTACAATTCCATCATGTATGAAATATATCTGACAAGGACTATAGTTTTCATAAATTTCTTAAGAGCGCAACAACATTAGGTAAAATATAATCAAGAACAAAATTATGATTGTGATCAAATTCTGCAAATGCTACGTCATCAAATAATCTCCGTCTAATTTATGTAGTGTCATTGAATAATGTTTAACACTAGTTTTTTGAATAAAACACAATTAAAAATAATATATATATATATTTTTTATTTTGTTGGTCGAACCCAGTTCAATGCATTTTTAGTTTTGAACCAGACTGGTCCTGCCGAAATAGTGGAGGCATGCTCCACTGTTCATTGAAGAAAACCCATGAAAAGTGGAGCATGGCTCCACTATTCACGGGTTTTCTCAGCACAAGAAGCACCAAAGAGCTGCTTCTTGTAAACCCGTGGCATAGCCACAGTTGGTGGTGGGCTCTACCAGTAAAAATTGCTTTTAGAGGATTACTAAACAACAATATTTGTGGTTGACATCACCCGCAACCACAATACCAAACGGCACTAAAGTCAACCTTCAGTACCCTTTCATGACTATTGTGTTTATTATAATTTCTTTCTATAAGTAATGTAGCTATCAATACGCCTGTATTGATCCTTTTTAGCAAGAAGCTTTGGTTAAAACTCATACTTGAGATTTTATTAATTTGCCACTTAATAAGACTATTATTGGTTGTAATTGGATCTATAAAATTAAGATTCTATCTGATAGATATATGGAATGTTATAAAACTCGTCTTATTTCTAAGGGTTATATTGATGACCTTTATGGTATTGATTTGCTATTATGCTTAGTTTGTTAGTTATTGTTGCCATTCCGTATTAGCCTCTTTCTCGGCTGAATGCAAATAATCTTTTCTCAATAGTGATTTATCTTAGGAGATATATATAAAACCTCCTGATGTGAACCTTATGATCATATGATCACATAATCCACAATAAAATTGAAAACCTACTTAAAAAAGCCAAATATCAAATTTGAAATCCTGACCCAGAGGTAACTTTACATCTAAGAATTAAAAGTATTGGGAAAAAAACTTAGACCTAGAGACAACCTAATACCTAAGAATCCGAAGCAAATGAATGATACCATGAAGTCAGTTAATTTTTAATAAATCGATATACGATCTTTGTTCCTGCAAAAAAAGATTGTTTGCAATATGCAAAACAAAGAAAAAAATCACGTTTATTCAAATCATCATAGTTGCCAAAATTTGCAGCCATAAAAAAAAAATAATCCTCTATAAATAACCATAATGGACTCTATTTAGTATCAACTAACACACATTTAATACTGAAACTAACCTTAAAACAATGTCTAACGAGCAAAACAAATCCAATTTAGAATAAAGTCCAAAATTAATAATATTCAAAACTAAAATATATAAATAAAAAACACCATAGAAAATTCCTCTTACTTGAAATCTCCATACAATCCCGAAACCCCCTTGCTTTCTTTGAAAGCTTTGTCGGAACTTCATGCTCCAAATTAGCTAGGAAACTACTGCTAAAATTTTCTCCTTTAAATTAACTTCCTTTAGTATCTATAAAGTGCTAGGGAATCCTATAAAAGAAGGAAAAGATCAACAAAAGAATCCCAAACCTCTTGCCACCACATACATTCCATAATAGATATGGAATTCTTGCATACTATGGATAATATTTGCTGGATAATAATTGCTGGATAATATTTGCCACCACATACATTCCATAACGGATATGGAATTCTTGCAAACTATGGATAAGATTTGTTGCCATAAATGTCTCATTGTTTGACATGGAATCCTTATAGAATAGATAAGCCAAGTTTTCATATATGTTTCCAAGAGCATTAAAGAATCCTTGTGTTGACTAGAATCTATAATACACTAAGAAACAACATTTCTCTAATTTTCACACATTCCTGTTAGATTTCAATCTTGACTTTAAACATGTTGTTCTCTCTCGTCTGGATGAATTAGTAGACCTACTACATATCTATAGAAAGGTAAGGATGTCTACTTTCCAACACAATTAGAATCTTAGAAGAAATACTTATGTAGCTCTAGATATAGCCCAAACAATTGACAAAGGTCCAAATAAACATATTTGACAAGATTCATCTAGTAACTTCGACCCTCTAAAATAATCCCTTTTCGAACTCTGATTAACCAGAAATTTCAACCTAATGTAAAAAAGCATGTCTAGCATGTCTAGAAATGCATGTAAAAATTGTAAACTGATCCAACAGTTAAATTGAAAGTTATCCTTAATAGCGTGAAACTAGACAGTAAAAAGTTTTACACCAAAATCCTAATATGACCTTGCCTAAATCGTATCACCTCCACTTGAGTATGATCATCCTTCTAGCAAAAATTATCAATGTTTTCATGCCTTGTACGATCTTAAATAAGCTAATTGAGTTTGGTTTGTCAAACTTAGCTTACAATTGATGATTTTGGGTTTACTTCCATTTTATACGACACAAAAATATTTTTTTCATTAGATTTTTTAGAGGTCTATGTTTATGATATAATAATAATTATTATTAGTGATGAGGTTAAAGAAATTTATGACACAAATGCTTTCATAGTTTATAGTTTGAAATGAAGGATTTTAGACCTCTTAATTATTTATTAGGAATTGAAATATCTATTGATGAATCATGAATTTTTCTTTCACGAGCTAAATATGCTACAAGCCTATATTTTAAAGTAGCTTAACAAATAGCAAGATAATTGTAGTGCATCAAAATTATCCTATATTTATCAATTCAAGATCTTTTTTAATGGGCTTCCAGTCATGCTTAGACTATTCAACTAGCCTTATCAACTCTTTTATATCTTCTCTTTCCCACTCTCCATCATCCGTTGTATTTATATATTCATCAAGTTTTGGCCATCTATTCTTGATGCAATATGTTTATGTACTTATTAAAGATCTATTTTCAGATTTTTTGAAAGCAGAAAGTGTTTTCGTGTGAGTGGATAACAAGCAAGATAAAGGCAAACTTGAAGGAAACATGTATGATCGCATTAAATTTTTTAAAGAAAAAAGCTCAACCATGATAAAACCTCATGCCAATAAATTAAGCCATGATTATTAGCAAGGTAAAAAACAAAGCATTCAAACATAATAAAGCACGTAAATAAACACACTATTACTTTTTGAGAATAATAAGGATGTTTTGGATCTCTTAATTATTCAACTGTTCCCCTTCAGCTATCCTTCTCATAATTTTTGGTGGGGCATCCTCCAACGTGATAAGAGTTGGTTAGGGCAACATTTTATGAGTGTCTTCCTTAACCTTAAAGTATTCATTACAATATTCCCTTTCACCTTTCTCTAGATAACTAGCAGCACCATTGAGTTTCTTTCTTAAACTTTTAAGCTCATCTTCAGGCTTTATCACGTAAGAAGGTTGTGAAAATGTTACATGTATAAGAGGAATTCTCATAATTTATTCATTCATTCTATGCCTCTCAATTCATGTTATTCTTATTGTTTTCTTGATCTTGATTGCCCTCCTATAAACTTTCCTCTTAGGCTTAAATCTCAAGCCAAATCGTTGATTAACACACTTTATTTTTATCACATGAAATCTCTTGGTCATACCCGTGGTTGGGTCATATTAGAATGGTAGCTTGTGCTTCAAAAAACATTTTGTGGCCATCTTGGAAGCTTTTGAAACCCAGGGTTTTCTTATTATTGTATTTCAGGGCACCCATTTAGCATTCATTACCTTAAAAGCATACAAGTTACCATTAATATTATCTTCAGTTTCAATGTAAGGAACTATCATATTATTTATCATTGAAAATGCCTCATTAGCCTTTACAATAACCAGGCCTCCAGTCATATGAATCCATGGCCTTTCTAACAACATGCTACAGGAAGGGTGAATATCCATCATTTGGAACCTCACTTGAAATGGTTATGGTCTAATGACAAGCTCAATCTCAATATTTCCAATAACATGTCTAGGCGATTCATCATAAGCTCTAGTAGTCATGGTACTTGGTCTTATATGAGAAATATCTATTGGTATCTTATCCAATACATGTCTTGGTAGCATATTCAAAGCAGAATCATTACCCATAAGAACCTTGGCAATTGTACATTCTTTGCACCTTATAGTGATATGTAATGACATATTATGATCAATCCCTTTAGAGTCAAACTCATCCTCGATGAAAAACAATTAAATGGTATATTGGATTCTACCAACTAAATGTTCCATTGAGTCTTTTATAATGTCTTATGGGATATAAGCTTCATTGAAAACCTTTTATAATGTATTATGATACAATTCTGAGTTTATGATTAATGACATTAAAGAGATCTAAACAATTATCTTCTTCAATTGTTCTACAATATATACTTATTATACTTTATAAGGTCAAGGAATTTTATTGCCTCTTCCTCACCTATTGGTTTCTTCATCATTTTTGACCAATTCCATCACATCCTTCCCTTTAGCTTTTCTTTGCCTCTCTAGCTCTTCAAAAGTAAAGAACCTTTAACTTCGGGTTAAATTATCTATTTCAGCATGGACAACAGGGGTAGAGCTTTCAATATGGAATAAGTACCCACGATTAAAAGGTAAAACATTGTAGCTTTTGTTGCTTACAATAGCAAACTTAGTCAAGATCATTTTTTGGTTGACCTCCTATCACATTTGATTATTAGCACCCAAAACCAACATTCTTTCCACCTCCTCGTGGAACTCCTCGCAATGATCAATATCATGACCTAACTGCTAATGATAATTGTAAAACTCTTTTATATCCCTCTCAGGCTGTGTTTTCGATGGTGCTCCAAAATACCAGTCTTATACCAATATATCATGTAAATATTCCATAATAAATTTCAGGACCACTCCTCCTTTCATCTCTTCCTCTAAATAATTGACGTTCCACTTCTTGAGGCATGGTTTGAAAGATGATTAAATTTCATATTAGGAGTTTTTTCAAAAGTAATTCACCCCGCCTTAATAAGCTGAAGGACTTTCCTTTTAAATGCAATATAACTTTCAATGCTATATCATGTGATACTAATATGGTATTCACAAGTTTGGTCTGACTTATAATAGTTTAGGAATGGTGGTTGCAATGGGGCTAATGAAACAGGGGCAATTTAAACAATGCTTAACAATTTTTGATACATTTCTTTGATTGTTATGGGCATAGGTGGCAGTTGTTCTTGGTCTTCTTAGAAGTTTCTTTGTGGGTGATTGCCATTTTAGTTATTGATTTCCTAATTGTTTTGATGATTGAGTTGGTTTCTGAGGAAAGGTGTGGAAATATTTATTTTGGCTATGGGCGGGGTAGGTGTTTGATAATTGTATGTGTTTTATTACCCATTTCCTTTATAACTTTCTCCTTCAATATTTTTTACTCTATACTTCTTTTTTTCTCTCATTGAAGCCTTTTTTTTTCTAGATAGGTCTATAATTTTTCCAGCTCTTCACATTCCAATCTCATATACTAAGTTAGTTTAGCGTCCCTCAAGCTATTTTGAAAAAAATAGATCATCGACTTTTACTAGCTTACCACTTCAACCATCTTATTGCAATATGGTCCCTCAAGCTATTTTGAAAAAAATAGATCATCGACTTTTACTAGCTCACCACTTCAACCATCTTATTGCAATATGCCTTTAGGTGGGTTATTGGGTGTTGGATGCCAGTGTGTTTTATAAATTCTAAAACCTTAATTTTTTTGGCACCATTATATTAGGGACCAAACACATCTTCGTGGCTCTCACTTGGTCGTATAGATCAACCCCTTCAATTGGTGTCATCTTTTCCTTTAAAGCAACAAACTCATTAGCCTGTTTAATCAGAACCCTTTATTGATCATCATGCTCGGTAGTTATCTTTTTACTGCTAAAATAACTTCTTAATTGTTTTCTTCGTCTGCTCTAATTCTGCAATCTTTTCTTGAGCTTCAAATGTTACTTGAGTCATTTATAATATTTTGTTATCTTGTTCCTTTTTGGCCTCTAGCAATAAACTAAATCTATAATGCAACCCCTGAAAAACTTCTTCTTGTTGTTGTTGTAATTGAGCCACTAAACAATCTTTCTCTCTTCCTGTTGTGACTAAAGTCTGTTCATGAACCGCTAAGTTGGACTCCAAATTTCTCTTCTTTGCCCCAAACTCTTTTAACTCTAGGTTCAAATCCTTATTATAAATCTCATGTTGAGATTTAATTTATTCTTGTGTATCTTTCATAGTTTGGACCATTGGTCCTCAAGGAACCTCGTGTGGTGGGACCTAATAGCCTTTCTCTCTGGTTTTTTTGCCATATCAGATAACCTAGAGTTGTTTTCCCATTAACTCTATTAACAAATGCTACGATACCAAGGTGCCTCAAGCTTGCTTAACTATTTCAATTAATTTCCAAAAGTCTTCAAGTTTCATAGAACTCACCAAACCTAGTAGTTTGATGTATAAATTGTTCGAATCCCAACTGTTATAAAACCATATTAGGGTAGTAACTAATGCAACACCATGCTCGCATCAATGTAATCCATTGATAATCTTCACAATAAGCTAAATATATCCAGAAATAAACACATCGAGTCCTCTAATAAAAAGTAGACTTGCTCAAACTGTGAAACATGGATTTCTAGGTATTCTTTCCCAACTCCCTTAATGGTTGTTTTGCAAATTTTTCTAGCTTCGAGTATAGGTGTCATAGAGTAAAAAAAATAATATAAATCTTTGCTTTCATAAAATGATTGATGGTCCATGCAAAGAGCAATTGTAAATATCTTAAGTGCCTTTTTCCTAGCTTTTCGGTAATGGTTCAACGAAGACAAAGTCTTAATTAAAATTGTTCAAATTGGATCAATTTTGAGAGTAACAATACTTTTAAACATGTTCATAGCCTCGAAGTCAATCCCTTCTTTAACTGATAGGAATAAGACCAAACCATAGATGCCCAATGCCAATATTTTCAATTGGTCTTTATTTTCTTTGTTATAAAGCTTCTTCTTCAATGTAACTTCTAAAAGACTCCAATACTGCCCTTGGCTATTTCCTTGTTAATTGCTTGTGCTTTTGCCTATTTCCTTCCCATCTTAGTGATCCATAAATAGTTAGATGGGGCTTACTCTATTGGTGTGTAGAAGTACACTTTATTTGACTTTGGACAACTCAACAAAAAGTCATACTCCTCAAGAGTGGGATTCATATCAACTGTATCAAAAGTAAAGCACCTATATTCTGGATCCCAAAACTTTATCATGGCCTAAAAGCTAGAATGTTGTGTTCTGGTCTTGGTTAGTTGAGTTATGACCCCATATTATTGTTAAAAATCAATATGGTCATGTAAAGATAACTTTTCCTAGTGGTTCAAAAGCTGACCAATGTAAGAGAATATTTTGCCCAGTTTCACTTGTCCTGACAATTATAAATCAAACCTTATTGGCAAGTAGTCTCCCTTATTATTTTAGACTTGCTATGACCTAGTCCTCATGTCCTCAATGGCAACATGTTTCCCATCTCTCTCTTCTTATAAGGACCAGTTAAGATAAAATGAGAACATAATAAAAAGATGAATATGTATGTCATGACATATTATTATTCATGTCTTATGAAGGGTCAATCTTAAAAGAAAAGATCTAGCTTATAAAGGTTTTGGTATTAGATTGTCCAAATTACAACTTGGGTAACTCGACCTCTTAACCTTATGCACTATGATCATGAAAAACATTCTACGATACCTGATACATAGGATGAGTTGTAATCAAAGTGGGAGTTCAAATGAGCATTAATAGATATAAGCCACATTCCTCATCAAATTTCCCTATCTAATCATAAATAGGGACACGCTCGGGTTTAGAGGTTTTGTTGGCTTTTCGTGAAGTGTTTGAACACTTATAAAAAAAATTGCATGTGAATGCAACAATTAAATAACATGAATAAAATGAACAATGCTAAAGATAAATAGCAATAAAAATATTGATAGAAAAATGAAATTCACTAGCAAATAACATGGAAATAAAAGGAATAAATATAGAGAGAATCAACATAAACAATTAGGCTCAACATTAATAGTCCTTTGTGGAATCACCATTTTTTTTTATATCTTTGTATTTTTTTTTTATGATTTTTACGGTTTATTTTTAACACACAAAAATTAAATAAAAATAATGAAAATAATGAAATGACTAAATTTACTAAAAATATATATTTTTTGGGGTTTTTTTTTCTTCTAAAATATACAAAAACAAAAGGTAAAAAATTAGGTTGTAACAATTCATGAGGTCCTTATTGGTGATCAACCTATGGGTAGAGATATTTATGGATCAAAGAAAGAAATTGCACATGATAGAAAATTCAAAGATGCATCAGAGAATATCAAGAAAGTCTTGGGAGATTAAAGCACACATAAAATTCATATACACTATTAAGCTTTATTAGAGTTTTATTCCTATAAATTGATTTTTTATATTTTAGGGACTACACCGCATTTTTAGTAAAGTATATTTCTCTATGTCATTATTCTTGTTTAGCGATTGAGATATGTTTTTTTTTTTAAGTTACATTTGACATTTTATTTTCATCCATGATTAGATAAATATAATGAAAAACCTATCTAAAAAGTGGTCAAACTCCAAACTATGTCATGGTGCTAAGAGGCAACCCTGTTTGTTTGTTTTTTTTTTTTTTTTTTTTTTTTTTTATAAACCAAAAAAATCTTCATTTCAAGACCTAAAATCCATGGTATCTAAGTATACCATCACCTTACCTTTATTTGAGCTATAAGACCCTTGTTATTCTCAACAAAACCTCAAAAAAGGAAAATTATGCTAAAAATAATTGAATGTTAAATATGTGTCCAAACATAACCAAATGATTTGGTGACATGGAAATAGTGTGCAAAAATAGAAAAAGAGCCACTGTCTAGTTTTATGATAACTAGAAACTCTAACTGGTCTTTTAGATGTTTTAGGTAAGAAACTGATTATGTAATAGGAAAGATAGTCATCACCATATACATCCTACCTAAGGTAAATTGTATTATTGTTTGTTTTTATTATTGACTAATTTTATCTTGTGACATTGTCCGATAACGGTACATCTGCAAAAGGTAAAGAGTTTTGAAATATTATAAAATATTAAGTGATTTTATTGTGAATTAATGTCACCTTATATCAATTCCCAATAATGGTGCATTTTCCATATGTAGGTTGTTAACAAATCAATATATAACATATACATATTTTTTGAATTTTTTTGAATATAATGATGTGATTTATTAAATAATTTATTTTCTTACTAATCAAACACTATGAAAATGTCCAATAATCATAAATTTGCCATAGGTAGGATTTTTAACCAACCAACATGATAAAATCTAAAAAATAACTATTCACGTAACAAAACAAATCCAAATCATCACATAAAAAAGTACACCGAAACCAAACCATTATGTCTCAGATAAACCAAAAAATGTCTCAATCCTCTCTACTCCATCACAGGGTGTTGATTTTCATCCTTATTCCACCATGAAAATAAATCTCTTTTTAGAATCATACCCCTGAGGTTGCTACACATCGTTGTGGACCCCAACACTTCAAATAATCATAATAATTAACATTTAACATTTAACATTTAAAATTAACTTTAGGGAGTGATTGAGATTAATTAAAGGTAGCTAGAACTGGTGAGGCAATATCAAAAACTAATGGAACTATAGTTGGCAATGGTGGAGCATTAGCTATATGTGCAGGTAGATGGCAACAACTTGTGGCGTATCCTTGCATGCATCGATAAGGTTAAGAGGCGTGTGGATCGGCTCACCACATGAATGGCATCCTTTTCTTCCTTCCTACGATGGCAGTGTTGTCCACTATCACTCAAGATGAGAAATTAACAAGAAAATAAGTTTGGTTATGTTGTTTTCTCTCTACTAGTGTGACTTCTCTCTCCTCCTCCTCCTTTTTTATTCTCTACTAGTCTGTGTTGTTGCAAATGTAGTGGCTGGTTAATGACAAGGATATTAACTTTTAGCTGAGCAATGAAGGAGGGGCTTTCATTGTTAGTTTTAGTGGATTTCTATTACAGGTTTATAGTGGTGACATAGCGAGAGAGAAGAGAAAATGACAGGCTAGCATCGTTGCTAAAGAGCCTTTGTTTTTTTGTTAGAGTCCGACAAGGTGAAAGGGATGATAAAGGCTTAGGATTTGGCAGGAAACATGAGTTTTTTTTTCCCTTAAAAAAATGAATGGAGAGAGAGGGAGACACTATCATGTTTTCCACTTATAATTTTTTTTTTTTTTTTTGTTCTTTTATTTCTTCTTTCTCTGTCACTCTAAACTTCTAAAATTAATCCCTGCACATTTTGTTTTCTCTCTTCTTGTTTTTCTTTCTCACCTTTTTTATTTTATAAAAAATCTCTATATTTTCTTTCTTTTATGGTGGCTAGGGTTTTTTTTTCTTTTTCCATCCCCCACTTTTTTTTCCTCTATCTTTTTATACCTCTTAAAAATTCTACCTTATATTTTCTTTTTTTATTTGTTGTTCTTTCATATTCAATCATTTTAAGTCGCTCATAAAAAGGGTTGGAAAAATTCATGTTAGTCGTCACCCCTTCCTCAATTATCACCATGCCTACTAATCTTTTTTTGTTAATTTGTGTTTATGATTTTTTTATTTTAAAAATTCTTCAACATGCACAAGATGAGCAAAAGAGTTGAAAAATCAAGAATTGGTGAAATGTTGGTTGAATTATGTTGAAAATGCATTTTTAGGAATTTTTGAATTTTTTAAAGATGTATTAAAAAACGAGTGATGATGACCCTTTCTCTATGATCGATCTTAAGGTTTTTCATATTAGTTGTAAGAGGCTAGGATTTGTTCGCGTACGCAAATTTGAGCTTGATATGAACAAAGGACATCTTTGACTTGTCCTTCATGAATAAAAACATATCCTTTGTTTTCCTTTTCGAGCCTTAAATTTTTCTTGGACAATAACCTAGACTAGGATCACCCCTCACACTAGTGTGTGTTTTGGAAGTTTTGAAATAATCAATGGCATTTTTTAAATAGAAGGAGATAAGAGATATTTGAAAGGGATAAGAGTGTTTCAAAAAAGAGCAAATAAATAATTAAGTGAAAAATTCAAAATGATTAGATGATAAAACTGAAAAAAAAAAATTATAATGAAAAGGGAAAGACAAATAGTTTTCCAATGTGTCCCTCATAATAGTGCAAAGTCCAAACTTGAAGAAAAATTATCAGTGACAAAACACATGATATGATTGGAAGAATCGAGATTGAAATGAGATCAATAATTAAAACGACAAAGTCAAACTAGTAAGAGATCTCCACATATGATAACTGATCCTGTTTATGCACCACATTATTTAAGATATGACAACATAACATAAAGAAAAATGCTCTATTTTTGAAATTTAATAACTCATTTTTTAAATTCAATATTTTCTTTTGTAACCATATATTATAACCTGCCTTGAAAAGTCTTTTATGATAAAAAAAAAAAACAATTTGTATACATTGGATGATGTTAGCCTCGAAAAAAAAGAAAGAAAAATAATGACTTGTTTATGCACCATATTATTTATGATATGGAATCATGTGATAAAATGACATGTTCAACATAACATAAAGCATAATGCTCTCTTTTTGAAAGTTAATAACTCAATTTTAAAGTTCAATATTTTCTTTCCAAAAAGCCCCCATTTATAAGGAAATTTATTTGAACCATGTATGACCTAATTTTGAGTTAACCTTTAACATATAACCTATCAATTCTAAAACAAAATACCTGTAAAATTACATCCTATCTTTGAATGATGTTTTTTGGGTCATTAATCAAATAAGTCTAATCTTTATAAAAATACTTTCAAATTTACATCTCTGTAGTTTTATTTCAATAATTAGACTTGAGTGGATACGATCCTTGAAAATCTATGGTTTGATCCTGAGGCAAGAAAGACAATTTTCAAACAACAAACATTCATTAACCGAATTCACAAAGTTCTCAATAAAAATGATGTGAAGGTATGTGTATTGGATAAATGAACATGGCTAAATCTATTGACAGCACTTTGATTTGAAAAACAAAATGATGATAACGTATGTGAGTCTTCTAGAAGGTGAATGATCAAATTAGCTAGGATAATTCTTGATAAAGTGACAATGTATGTACAATCAGGCTAGTTGGGGCAATTCAATTTAAAGAAATCTTTTACAATGATGATAATATAAAGACCTCACCATAAACCATGAGTGGTAGAAGAAACATCCGATAATAACAACAATGTCGCCATGACTTTTCATGGCCATTTAAAAGATGAACACATATAGATAAACTTGAGAAATCCATTGCTATAACAATAATTTGAGGATGATCACAAGCTGTAAATGATAAAATAAATACTCAATAATGGAATTGATGCATATGTGTTCCTTTTTATTATCGCTAGGAGGTTAAAGACAACTTGATCAACTAAAATAATTCATGGCAAGAGATGATTTATTAAACTCCTTTAAAAGTTGGAAAAAATACCATACTTAGAGGGCACCGTCCAATTAGAGGGCTATAATATCATGGCTAAGAGATAATTTATCACTTTCTAAAAAATGATTAAGAGATTAAAACTTCTTTTAGTGAATATAAGATGGAAATATCTATTGTACAAGATCTAAGTTGCACAATATATAATCACTTAGATAAAATGATCTACTTTAATGAACTGAAATGGGATGATGAGTTAAGTGAAAAAAAAGGTTATAATATAAGAAATGGGGTTTCATCATCAAAAAAGGGAAATTTGAATAAAAAAAAAGGGAGGGAACCTATATTTTTTACTAGGTAAGCATGCATTCATGTCATCTAACCTATTATGCTTAGCATTGTATAATGTTTTACAGAGGTTTTACCGGTAAAATCCCTAGTGAAATTCAACAAGGCTCCAATGAATTCAAGTATAGTAAGGATCCTGCAAGATTCCTTGAAATTCAACCTTGTGGTTAAAAGTTCTAATCCCAACAATAAGGAAAAAAAAAGAGCCCTACAATCAGGAAAGTCAACCTTGCCATTAGGTTTCAAACCATGCAATTAGAAAATCCAACTCTATAATTAAGAAGCTTCAAACCTTCCAAATCAGGAGTTTTGTGACTAAATCATGAAGCTAGGCAAGTCAAATTAAGCTTTATAATCAAGGTAGTACTTTTATCCTTCATTTATATAGATCTCGAGTTGATCCTTTTATTTTCATGTAATCCCAAATAAATCATTTTATTTTTACTTGTGTGGATCCCAAGTTGATCCATTTGTTTATATAGATCCCAAGTTGATTCTTTTATTTTTATCTGATGGATTTGAAGTTGATCATGTCACTTAATCCTTTTATTTATATGGGTCCTAAATTAATCTTTTCATTTTTATCTGACAGATCTGAAGTTGATCATGTCACGTGATCCCTTTATTTACATAGATAATAAGGTCATCCTTTTATTTTTAATATGATCCAATTCGATCCATTCATTATCATTTATTTAGACACCAAGTTGGTCTCTTTATTTACCCAAATCCTATATTGGTCCTTTCATTCTTATATAACAGATTTGAAGTTCATCATGTCACTTGATCCTTTTATTTACATGGGTCCCAAGTTGATCATATCATTTGTATGGATCTCAAGTTGATCCTTATTTTTGTGGATCCTAAGTTGATCCCTTCATTTATATAAATTCCAAGTTGATCGTTACATTTTTATCCAACAGATCCTAAGTTGATCATGTCATTTGTATGAATCCTAAGGTTAACTTTTCATTTTCTTTTATGTGGATTCAAAGTTGATCCCTTCTTTTCACATAGGTCTCAAGTTGACCTATTTTAGATTTTTCAATTAAGGCTAATCGCTTTTCAAGTGGACCATTCGTGTTGAGGCCAATCACCTTTCAAGTTGACCATTCATGATGAGATTGTTTGTCTTTCAAGCTAACCCATTTAAGATCCTTACTCAATCATTTTTCAAAATATCCCAATCGATCATTTTTTAAATATCCCTAGTCAATTATTCTCCCTAGTCGATCATTTTAGATTTTCCAATCAATCATATTTCAAAGATCCTCAATCAATTATTTCTCAATGATCCCTAATTGATCATTTCTCTCCTCGATCATCTTTTAAAAACATAGTTGATCATTTTTAAACATTTTAAAGCCAATCTTTCTTTAATCATTCCTTTTCCTCTCTTTCAAAAATAAAATCACTTTCTATGTTAATTCTATTTACAAACTTACTATACAAACCAACACAATTCAAATGACTTGGCATTGTAAATATTATAAAGAGAAGAAAATTGTCATAACCTAATTTTAATCCTATTTGGTTTTGATTTAATTTTTAGAAGGGATAAGATTCCTCGATCATCTTTTAAAAACATAGTTGATCATTTTTAAACATTTTAAATCTTTAATCATTCCTTTTCCTCTTTATCAAAAATAAAATCACTTTCTATGTTATTTCTATTTACAAACTTACTATACAAACCAACACAATTCAAATGTCTTTGCATTGTAAATATTATAAAGAGAAGACAATTGTCATAACCTAATTTAATCCTATTTGGTTTTGATTTAATTTTTAGAAGGGATAAGATTTGAAATTAAAAGATTAGGGACTAATGTTAATTGAGGGTGCGATTTGATAATATATGAAAAAATTAAAGACTTTAGTGAATATTTGTGTCCCCTAATATTCAGTTGAGATAAATCATCAAGATACATTTAGTTAATCCCTTTTCAATTTCAATTTTAGATTTTAATCAAATTTAAATCTAAATAAGTGAGTTTATTTTTACATGGGATTTTGAATTTCGTATGACTTCTTGTATTATAAATACAAACCCTAATGTACATAACTTAAGGATGGGCCCTAGAGAGAAATACACAGAACTGAAAAACCAAAAATTCCCTACTAATAAACTCAATCAACTTGAATTAGCCCTAAATTTCAGCCCTTTTCTCTCCATCCCTTAAAACCTAACAGTAAAATCCTTTTCATACGCACAATTCAACCTCTTTTCTCAAGAAAAACCGACCATAGCCATTGTCATAACCTTTCATTCTCTCAACCAAAACCAATACATAATGTCACATTGTCCAACACAACTTTATCCCTCTTCTATAAAGATGAATCGATTTAGACTAGGCATTATCTATCTCCCCATGTTTTACTAACTCTTCTAATCTCCTAATCGATCTTTCTTTTCTCATTGTCACTTAAATAGGCTCTCCAGCCAAACTAATCAACCATTGTCGTTCTCGTCCACTACTAAAAAATTGGCAAATACAAACGAAATTGCAATGAACTTTATGGACAAAGTAGTTCCTTACTATATTTATTGGTAAACATCAATGAAAATATTCTCTCAACATATATCAAAGGAATTATAATGGGAAAAGAATGAATAAAAAATAATCCAAAAGGTACAATGACATGTCATTTATAAATACAAAGTTACCGATGAATTGAACTCATCAAGGAAATCTTTCTGTAAATCCATATGTATTATTTAATTTATGACCTGGTGATTGAACCCCCTCCCCCCCTTTCTTCTTCCTTCATAAGATCTACAACAACAACAACACAACCCTCTCTATTTGATCACAAATCAACCTCCCACTACAAATCTGTTCACCTCAACATTTAATCTGTCAGCATCCCTCTTTTAATCCAATTTGTTTCTATAATTTCTCATGTCAAGCAAAACTACCAATTTTTTTTTGTTTGAATTCCATTTTAAAATGTTCATTTTATATTGCATGTTTTTATAGTATATGTAGTTTTTTTATATGTTTACTTGTTTTATAACATTTTTTTCATAGAAATTTGTTGTATGAATGTATGATTTGTATATGTTAGGTTTTGTTTGAGATTTTAAAAAATTAAATTTACTTGTAATTTTATGAAATTGATTTTGAATTTTTGAGTTAGGTGTCTTATAATGAAGTAAATAATGACTTATTTAATGGGTTCATTTTATATTTTATCAATTTTATTGTTGAGTTGAAAATTTCGGTAAATGTATAAGAATTTAAATTTATGTAGATAATTGATAATGATTTAAAAGTACTATTAAAAAAGATTGAGTAATTTTGATTTAAACCAATGTTAGATAATTTATTTAGTTTACATAATTAATTAATATATGTTGTCATCAATATTCTATATAGGTTTGATATAAGTAATGGGTGATTGTTCATGGATGTATCGAGATTCACTTAAAGGGTTGTGCAAGATGGATTATTGTAATGGGGTTGATAGTTTTATTAATTATGCACTATCTTATTTGAAAAATATTAGTGGAGGCGGTACTAGATGTCCATGTAAGAGGTGTAAAAATAAAAAAGTTTCTCAATCCAGATTTTGTAACGATGCATCTTTCACAAAAAAGGTTTATGGAGAAATACCCATGTTGGTTTGCACACAAAAAACTATATGTTCTTTATAAAACCATGGTCGGAAGGATGATTGAGTTAACTTTTAGTTTTAGCAACATGCATGGAGTTGTAAATGACAATAGTAATCCTTATAATAAAATGATTATGGATTCAATGAGAATAAATCAGGATTATGCAAGTGAATATTCAATTATAGATGAAGAACCAAATGCATACACGACTAGGGTTTTTTTTTTTTTTAAAAGACTCTGACAAACCATTATGGGATAGGTTCACAAATCACAGTAAATTATTAGTTGTTGCATATGTGTTCACCATCTAGTTCGATCATGGGTTGAGTGAGGCCGATTACGATATAATTTTTGAATGGGCGAGAAGTATTTTACCTGAAGAGAATAGACTAAAAATGAACTTCTATGCTACTAAATCCATGATGAAACCGTTGACCTAGGATACCAAAAAATTAACATGTGTCTAAATTTCTGCATGTTGTACTACCTTGAAAATACAATGTTGATCAAGTGTAGAACATATAGGCATGATTGTAAAAAACCCATAATTGGCAGGGAAAGAACTCATGTCGCACATAAAAAACTTAGATACTTCTCAATCACTTATAAACTGTAAAGGTTATTTATGTCTTTAAAGACTACTGAACACATGATATGACATCATTCATATGATACAATAGATGGAGTCATGGTACACCTATGCGATGGTGAAGCCTGAAAACATTTTAATAAGGTGCATCCTCAGTTTTCAATAAAATCAAGGAACATACATCAATCTGTTCAAGTCATTTGTTACTCATTCTTATTGATTAGTGATACTCACAGTTTACAACTTGCTGCCAAGGATATGTATGAGATCAGAGTTCATATTTTTATTTATATTCATATCCAATCCTAATAGTCTGGGTTAAAATATAGATGTTTTTCTTTGATAATTGATTAAGCAGTTGTGGTCATTCAACACTTTGAATTATGATGTCTCGAGAAAATAGAATTTTAGATGAAGGCAACTTTGATGCAGACTATCAATGATTTTTATGTGTATGAAATGATTTTAGGTTGAAGCACACATGAAAAGTTAGTATGCCTATACTGTATGGAAAATAACAAGGCTTTCACGTTAGAAAATAATGGTAATTTTTTTTTTTTTAAATTTCCACCAGCAGTTCTTGCCAACGGATCACAAGTACAAAAATAAAAATAAAAATAGAAAATGACTTTTTTGTTGGTAGACTTGAAAGGGATGTTGCACTGCTGATACTATCGGGTGGAGAATTGTATGATGTGGTGTCGTAGTATGATGCCATTATGTTTTATTTTCATTCTGGTGAGTAGAAGTTTCTTAGTTTTGATGGGACCTGGAACTATTGAGGTTGCTCGAACGATAACATCGATGACTAAATCGTCGATGAAAATGCTATTATTTCAATAGAGTCAGGTTTCCAAAAATATCGAATAGAAACCTATGATTGATTCATAGTTCAGAAAGTTTAGGTTTAGTATTAATTTAAATAGTTAATATTAATGAACTAATTCTTTTGCAAATCTGAACTCCAACAAATATTTTTACTAGGATAGAGCTGACAACACTGTTGTTGGGACGATTTGATAGAATCACGTTGTAACTAGGTAAGATTAAAATGAAAATAAATATTTTTTATCCAATTGTTTAAATTTTATTTATCATTTATTAACCGATAACTTATTTCTACTATATAAGTTGCATGATTTTTTGTACGAGGCTTAGAAAAAAAAAAGCCAAAAAATATGCTAAAGAGATAAAGCTTTCAGGTTAGAAAAACATTGCGATTTGGAAGGATTTCAGACCTCCATATGTCTTGGAGGCTGTATGGGTAAAATATATTCCACACATAATATGAGAGCATTTCATGTGACAGTAACAATTCGATACGGAGAACCAAAACAGGAAAATTCACGGTTCCTTACCACGCATACTAGTTGATTCATTCTGTTTGTTTCACATGTAAAACAAATAATAAGATTCTTTTTTAATTACATCTATTTTTTTAAATTTGTTGTTTTATATGAATATGTTTAACTATTTTTTTTTTCTTTCAGGCTATAGTTTGTGGATATGAACCAAGACTGATGAAGCTTTTATTAGAAACGTGCGTGTGAAATGATGATAGAAAGCGATGGAACAACTCATGGATAACCGAGCTTAGTGCTTCGTGGTATGTTTTATTTCAACAAATTATTTTCTTAAGTTATTATTTTGATGAATTTGCTGAATTTTTTCTCCATGAAACATATAACACCTAGTTTTAAGAGAGATACGAGGACAATCTTTAAATCTATCCAAAACTTGATTCGAAACTATGGTTGGCAGTAGACCCAATAGAAATCGGGTTTATAGTATCTCAAACACTACAATCGAGGACTTGTGGATTGCCTAAAGTGTTTCAACTCTTGGATGATTGTAATTGGTTCCGAGTACACAAACTCTGGAGCTCAAGGCGATTTTAAATCAACAAGTTAAAGCTCGGACAATCCATCTTGCTGCTGAGATAAAACGACTAGTGTTGAGATGACCAAACTCTGACAATTGTACATGAAACTAAAATCACATATGAGTTTACATGTGTTTCCTCTTATTGGCCTTAAGATCTTTGTAAAAACTCGTCTCCTCCTCCTCTTTCAGCCTTTATTCTAGATGAATTGTATTTGAACTGATAAATTTTTTAAATATGTAATAAATATTTGATGTTTATTTTATTTTAATTTAATTTAATTAATTTAATATATATATGTGTGTGTGTGTGGTGAGAGAGAGAGAGAGAGAGGTAGCAAGTGAGGAGCACACACCACTCATGTTCATTACTGACTAATTTGTATTTGTCCACGTGTGAATGTCACGCATTGTTGTTATCTAGCCAACCTCAGTAGATTCTAGCTACTAATAATTATTTTGTAAGTTTATTTTTATCGAAAACAAAATTTTCTTATGATGATTGGTTTGATTTATATAGAGGTTATGTATTATTTATACATATGTTTGATTTTTGGATGGAGGAGCTTGACTCATATTGGATGTTTCTGATTTTTTGTATATGGCATGTTTAATTAAATTATTTTTTTTGCTGGTATTTTGGTATAGTATATTGGGTTACATGTGATTTGTCTATATGGGTTAATTTATTCTGATGTGATGAATTGGATTTATATGTGATGCCTTAATTTTTCTATAGTTTATGTAACATGGATTAATTAAGATTATTATGGTGTGAAGAGTTGATTGAGATGGTTTATGAATTTGATTTATATACTATGTGTTACTTTTACGATGGATTGGTTGAGAGAATTAAATCTATTTTTTTAATATTAATTTCCACGTGTAAATGATGAATGTGTTGTGTTAGATTTGATGGGGTTTTTTTTTTAATTTTATATTTGTAGGGTGAGATTTTACATGGAATTTGTTTTATTTACATTTTTTAATGGTATGGATATTTTCATATATATATAAAGAGGATTTTTTAATTTTGTATTCCTTTGTCTCATTTTCCTACAAGATAGTAAATTCATTATCCTACCAACAAGATCATTTATGAGTTCTAAAAAAAAAAAAAAATTCTAAATCAACTATGAAATTAACTAATATAAATTTTGGTAGCTTCTAGATCTTATCACAAGACCTTTCAGATATTTAATTCACCTGAAATATTAATCTAATATAGAATAAGACATTTAAAAATTTCTAGGGAAATTTTAACTTAATTCAACAGTTGGATTGAAAACTATGACTGTTGAAATAAACTGTACATTAAAAAAAATAAACCTCAAACTGTTAAAATTAATTAGTCAATGAAGTAGATGGATTAGATCCATTTTGTACATGAATTAAATTGACTAAAGTCTAATCTTTATTGTTTAATGTTGTTTTCATGAAATTCACTTTGGTTCAAATATTTCGAATAAACTCATTAAATTTATATTTTAAATTTTTTACTCTTAATCTTGTAATAGCTAAATTGAAGCTTTTAAAGGATTTTTATTTTGTATAGCCTTGATGGTATAGCGAATTCTTGTTTATTTTTAAAGTGTTTTTTTTTTAATCTAGAAGCTTAATATTTTGATAGAGTTTTTTTAAAATTTATTTTTAATATTAATTATTAAAATAATTTAAAATAATAATAATTTTTTTTAAAAAACACAGCATCTTACAAACCTGATTTGCCGCGAAGTCCGTAGCGACATATGGAAGTCACAGATCCATAATAATGAAATACAAAGTAAGTATTGTACTTTACCCGAAGTGAGAGGTGCAGGATAGAAGAGAAATAAAGACTGTAGGGCTGAGAAGTTTCCTACCTTTGGGTGAAAAGAGCTGCAGTGGCACGTGATCAGCCAGATAGGAAAAGCCACAGGAGAGACATTCACATACCTTCTGACATTTGCTTCTCTTTCTAGATTGACTAAAAATTTAATAGAAAGGCAAGGTGAGTCAGCATGGTAGATCAATTGTTGTGTAAAAACTAAAAGAAACCTGGTGCCCCCCTAGAAGTCCATGTATATATATATATACACACACACACACACTTTCACATGGTGATAGATTACACTATTTGACAGGTCCCTCTAGAGAGAAGCTTTAGCCTAGACAGAAGGAGAGTGATTAGCTAGAGAAAGAAAAGAGAGAAGAAATTGTGGGTGGAGGTCCTTAGCCATGGGAAGACCTCCTTGCTGTGACAAAGTTGGGATCAAGAAAGGTCCATGGACCCCTGAGGAGGACATCATCCTAGTCTCTTATATTCAAGAACATGGTCCAGGAAATTGGAGATCAGTTCCTACCAACACTGGTAAGTTTCCGCAACTTAGATCCATCTGATTGCTCTTCATCATTTATGAAATGAATCCCAATGACCAGTTTTGAAATCTTGGCATGGGACTGCATTTCCAATGTTTATCAAGACATGGGGTTTTGATTTTTGGATGATCATTACGTAAATAAACATTGAATTATGGAATACACTAATGGATCAATATATCTTGTTGCTTGCAAAGGGTTGTTAAGGTGCAGCAAAAGTTGCAGGCTTAGATGGACTAATTACCTCAGACCAGGAATTAAGCGAGGCAACTTTACACCCCATGAAGAAGGGATGATAATTCACTTGCAAGCTTTATTGGGTAACAAGTAATCCTCAAAAACCTCAATTTTCTGTTTAAATTTTTGTTTTTTTCATTTGGTAAATCGAATTATATCGTTAGTATTGTTTTTATGACATAATTACATGTCATGAATTAATTTGAATCCTTTTTGTTGTTCTTGATTTATTTGGACGACAGATGGGCAGCCATAGCTTCATATCTTCCCCAGAGAACAGATAATGATATAAAGAACTACTGGAACACCCACCTGAAGAAGAAACTAAAGAAGTTCCAATCAGCTTTGGATCCTATGGCACAAGGCTCGGCAAGTGGTCAGTTTATGTCGAAAAGTTTCAACGAGAGAAAGTGCTTGGATGATTTCACCACCGATTCCTCAGTCCTCAACAGGCCCAATCAGGTCTCCACATATGCATCAAGTACCGAAAACATTTCGCGCCTTCTTGAAGGTTGGATGAGATCATCTCCAAAGCCAAACGGCACTGATCTTCTCAAAGAAAATTGGGAGAAAAACAACAGCAGCCTGGAAAACAATGGCCATAGCTTTGGCAATTCAGTGGCTACAAATTCTCTTCAATCTTATAGGCCAAAACCCGAGGAAGAAAGTGGTGATCTAATCTCTCATGAAGAGTTTGAGTCCATTTTATCACTTGAGAACTTGAATAATGTTGCATGGGACAAATCCTCTTGTGATTCTGCTACTGTTGTTGCTACCACAAAGGATTTCAAGAGCTCTACAAGTGACGAGAAGGACAATATTACAATGACTGAGAGGAAGCAGAAATCTGATGAAAGCACTCCCCCCCTGTCATTTCTTGAGAAGTGGCTCTTGGATGAAAATGGTACTGTTCAAGTGGAAGAAATCATGGAACTGTCTCCAATATTCTGAGCACGTTATTGATCCTTCTCTCCCATTCTCGATCCTTTTGTTTTTTTCCCTTTTTCTTTTGTTTTATTTTTAGTTTCAGCTAAACCAGTGGAGGAAAAATCAAAGAAGAAAAAAATAGCAGTGTGATCTATCAGGGTTTAATCTTTTATCAGCTGGGATTCTGAGAAGTTAGGATCTCTTTGCAAATTGTAATTAATCTTATTATATATTAATGAATTAAATGCCATGAAATAACTTAAGCATTTCACACCCTGTGTAATTTGTGCGAGACCAGCAGCATGTTTGATTGAGAGGAAAAACAAATACAAAAACAAAAAAGTCCTGCTAATTAAGTACTTCATTGCAAAAAGTCAAATTACACAGGACACATAGATGTGGATCGAATTTGGTTTAAGGGTTAGAAAGAGATGCGCCTAACGCACGGCAGCAAAGAAAGAAAAAAAATGAAAGAGAAGAGTAGTCTACCCATTTATTACAGATCCTTTCATGGGTCTACATCAGATATTAATTAACTAACTAGTAGTATGTGCTTCATATTTATCTAGGTTACTGTGTACACATACAAGAGAAAGAGATACACAAGTGGAGACAAATGTTATTGAAGTCAAAATAACGACAACACTCATGGATAGATAAACAACAAAATAACTGTCTTTGAGCTAAACCCTAGCTAAGGATATCTAGCCAGAAGCAACAACGTGTTATGGAGTTCATGCATTGTATATAAGTAGCACTGCTGGGTCTATTTTGGCAGAATATATTGGGTTTAAGACTTTGGAATTATTAATATCTTCAAGATTATATATAAATATTAGCTGGCACTCAACCTCCACAATGAATTTGTTCGGATATCAGGGATATGCAAAATTTGGCAATTACTTGAACCAAAAATGGGAAGTATTGCAAAGTGAAAGCAAGAGGAAGAAAATCCATACAAGTAAAAAATGAGAGTGTCACGAAAGTCTTGCATCCAGATGAGGTAAAATGGTTGCTTCAATGGCTTTTTAGCTAGAAATACTTGTAGTATATATAAATGAGAGAGAGAGAGAGAGAGAGAAACATGTGATCTTAAATGACCTTTCGGTGATGACTGATGAGAAGCAAAAATGCCAATCTTTCACAAGATACAGCCTAGGTTCTGGCTTCTGATCTCTTCTATACGTACGTGATACAATTTGGTCCCCCACCTCCCTTCTACACAACTACCTTTATATCAATAGAAGAACTTCACAGGGTTATAGCTTTAGGGACAAAAATGTTCCAGCCGTGGCCTGTCCATGTCCAGCATTGTTGAGTACAAACAATTATACCTTCTTGTATAAATAATGATAATTGGAGTAGATAGCAACAATTATATCACAAAATAAAAGGGGTTTATTATATACTTGTGAAACATAAGATTAATTCCAATTTATCTCTCTTAAGTTTGGAGCAAGCGAGGTTTCGGTAGAATTAATCAAACTTCTTTTATATATATATATATATATAAAAAGATACATTGATGGTAATGATATTTGATCATGTTTTTTTTATTTTTGCAAATGAAATTGAGCGCTATTAAAGCTCGATTGGTTGCTAAAGATTTTATTCAACAAGAAAACATTGATTATTCTAAAACTTTTAGTCATGTGGACTGTGCATTTGGTTCTCACCATTGAGGTTTTAATAGTTGGAAGATTAATTAGCTTAATATACATAATACCTTTTTTAATGGGATACTTCACGAAGAGTTGTATATACAACAACATCTAGGTTTTGGTTGATCTTATTCTTTCTTTTCATGTATGTTAGCTACATAAATTTTTGTATGAGTTTAAACAAGCTCCCCGAGCATTGTACACTCCTTGAGTGATTATCTTTTATCTATTGGATTTCTTGCTTCAAAGGTTGATACTTTTTTATTCATCTTGTTTATGAGTACTAATATATTTTATTTCCTTGTTTATGTTAATTATATTTTTTATTGTAAGCAATTCAATCTTACTTCACCATTTAATCCAGTTGTTGAGCTCAGAATTCAAGCTCTAGGATTTAAGAGTTGCCTATTAGTTATCCCTACTAGTATGGATAGTATGCTCCGATAAGATAAGAATATTCTTGACAAACTCTACCGAATAGATACGTTTTCTTGCAAACTAGTTGATACTGCCTCCAAACTTGTTATAGTGTCCGATTGCATATTTTCTAACCCTACATGGTTTCATCAAATTATTGATGTTCTTTAATATCTCACATTTATGAGACCAAATATTTATTTTGTTGTGAATAAAGTATGTCAGTTTATACATGTTTCTACATATAGACATACATTGAGCTGCCATTATACCATGAAAAAAAATATTTCCTCAATAATGTGTCATGCTGCCATTAGAAGATGGACAACCAAGAATGAGCTGCATCGTATTTATTGATTCACCAACAAGAAGGAAATGCACCACTTCATGTGCAAATTTGCTTTGCTATATCTATCTATCTATCATCAAGTGCAATGCTTAATTATCAAGGTCCTCGACGGAAGACTAATAATTTTTCATAATCAGTTTGGTGCTGTCGCAATATAAATTATTTTATAACAAGGTACATGTGTATGCGTTACTTAACATTTTAAAAAAGCACCCATGAGCTGACGAGAATTTATTTTGTTTTATTAAAAGAAATCGGATTCTTTTTAATTTTTTATGAAATCTAAGCCTGTGATGTATAGAAGATGTTTGTCTCAAAAGCTGTCTCATATTTCATTATCTCAATTTTATGGTAAAAGAAAACACATATATTAATTTTTATTAGAAGGCCCAACAATAATTTCTTCCCATATATAGTTCACGGAAAAGTTTTATATATAATATCATGATGATTTGAGCATAGGTGCAATGCTAATGGCTCCAAGGACCACTAAATTCGAATAAAATAGCAAATGTAGTAGTTATTATGATGGTCATCTGCTTTGTATCAAATTTAAACATAGATATTAGTTAGTAGCAAATGAAAAAAATTAAATAAAGTTCTAAAAATATTATATAAATAAGATTATTTATGAAGCAATCAAAGTTTTTTCAATAAAAAAAATACTAAAAAAATTCATTAAAACCAAACATAAGGAGCATATCGATGGAAAATATTCTAAAAACCTATAATGAGAAATATTAAAACATGAAAAAACCTTTACTGAATTCTCTCTTTTGTTATTCCTCTTGAAAACACACGAATTTTTGTAATATACATCAAATATATATATATTTTTTTATTAATGTAGATGTCCGAACCAACTTGCTCGCATTTTGATTAATTCCACGAGCACTGAAGTTAAAGACCATGTAAACTTTCAATGAACATCATATTAACAACCATAAGACTCGAACTTGTGATCCACATAAAAAACACATCAAAGATTTTAAAAATATAAACAGTTGACAAGTTTTACGATTCAGAATGTTGTTAAAGTTTAAAGATACTTCAATCGATATCTTCGTAGCAATCCTTTTGCTTTGTAAAATCTATGGATAATATTTTATTGCATATCATTAATGTTTTTTTAACAGCCACTCATAAGAAATATATATTACTATATGATATAAGAAATTATGATTTTATTTACAAGCTTACTATATAATATATACAGTTAGGATTTATCTTTTCAAGAGTGCAGTTATTACTATATGCTACCATAGAATTTAACCGTTATACTTATACCTATTTGTTCAATACTATATTTTATGTAGAGCAACCTTATTACATGTATAGCTCTTGTCTAGTATTACGTTTTAAATGGTAATTGAATAAATTTTAATTTTATTTGTTAAAATTAATATTTTTTATATTTTTATATTGTTTTGATATCCTAAAATAAAAAATATATTATTTTAATATATTAATAAAAAATATTTTTTTAAAAAATAACTATTATCTATAAATATCGCCTGCAAATCTATAGATGCGTATCCATCAGCTAAGTCAAAATAGGACAGAAAAATTATTAAATTTGATTTGATGTTCTAGCTGTAAATACATAGACATGTATTAATACATAAATATTTATTAAAAACATTTAAAAAATAATTATTATTACATTCTCAATACCCCATGTATCCATACGTGAGATGTAGGGAGTATGCACGAATTCGGTCAAAAAAAGGACAGAAAATTATTAAATTAGTATTGGAGGTTTGATTTGATGTTTCAGGTTGTATATACGTATGTAGGTGTGTATTAATAAAGGTATTGTACGGACTGAGTAACATGCATGCCTCTGATTGTAGCGTACATGAAAACTTTCTTGCCCTAACATTCCTGTATTTCTTTTGGCATATTCACATGCAGCGATCGAGTCTTATAAATACTTTATTTCTCATAAACTTCTTATGAGCATCAAGAAGGAATTAACTCAATCTGTTACTAAATTTTGAGTTCAATCTCCAATATCATCAACGTAAGTTTAAATTTAATTGCTTCTAATTTATCCGTGTGTTTTGGCTTATTTTATAGCATGTTATTTCTTATAAATTTAGATGATATTGAACTTATTTGAAAGTATATTTACGGTTATTTTTTAAAATATTTTTCATGTAAAAATATATTAAAATGATATTTTTTTAATTTTAAAAAATTATTTTTGAAATCAATGCGTCAAAACAATCCGAAACACATAAAATAAATTAATTTTTAACAAAAAAAATTAAAATTTTAAAAATACAAATATAATTACATTATCGAACAGTCTCATAAATCATCTCTTTCCAAGCATACAACCCTTAAATAAATAAATTTCTTCTGCTATAACTTGATGATGATTTGAAATTAAGCAGGACCCGAGGTTCCATGGAAGAAGAACCCATCACATTATTTTATAACATTACTATTTTCTCTACCTAACCTTATAAAGCAAGGTGCATGTGAGATGAGAGACGGCACCTATTTTTATGATCCCCATGAATAGCCCTGCTCCATTGTTCGTGAAAATGATCTTTTCTATGGACCACACAAACCCTGGTATCTAATGGTTTTTCTTAAAAAAGTTTTTTTATATATATATTTAAAAATAAATTGAAATAATATTTTTAAAATTTTATTTTTAATATAAAAAAATATAAAAATACTAAAAAAATAAAAAAAAAAAATTAAATTTTACATAAACAATTTTCACGCTTTATAGTAAATAAATATCAAATAACTATCTCAATTTAAAAACTTAAGTTATTAAATGAGATTATAAGATGTAGTTTATATTATTCTCTAACATATTCTCTTAATTGAAAGTCTTTTAATGTTGAAATTTGTATAGATTTATATTTTTGTATTTAATTTTTATCAAATAAATAGGATAATAAAATTTAAATTCATAACTATTTGATTATCAAAACTCTGATATTATATTAAATAATCATCTCAACGTATATTTAAGATTCTCCATAATTTGTTATTTAATTTTAAATCGTGTTGATTAATATTTCAAAACAGAAGTTATATACACACAAAGAATATAAAAGTATTTTGTTATATATATGAAAACCAAGATTTAAAATGAGATATATTTTAAAATAGAAAAGACAAAAAGATATATTCTATGTATTCTATTTCAATATCTCGAAACATGAACTAAACGGGCATTAAATACTGAGTACAGATTAGCGATGAAGTCAATGCCATGAGATTGAAAGCCAATAGCATGCAAATAGATGATCCTATCAAAATACTAGCTATGGTCCAGCTGCTATCTGATCCCACCACCTTCAATGCAATTAACTTCTGTCCCGTCCTACAAACATGATTATCTCTCTCTCTCTCTCCCTCTCAGATCAAATCAACATGTGATCTCTCTTAATGGCCTTCAAATTAGGCCAAGAACATGGGCCACCCCATGAAGAAAGATCAAAGCCAGTTTTCACACAAGCATGAGATCACACCCTCAGTCCTCCAACATCACCCTGTCATTCTTAAAATAATTTCCAAGTAATGGGAAAATCTTCCACATGGCCTTCAATGCGGGAAAATCACAAATATAGAGAAGGGAGGTGGGATTTAATCCTGAACTAAATACTCTAGTAAATGCTGTTAATTTCTCACTTTCTGCAGTAGCTTCTTCGGCAAGTTCGCTATATATTTCATGATACGTATAATTAAAGTGTTTAGCATGACTGTGAAACAACTTCTTTAAAAGTTGATTTTCATAAATAATTTATAAATTAAAATGATTTAAAACTAGAAGCATGTTAAAATTGATTTTAAATACCTACTTTAAAGAAACAATGCAGTATAAGTTATATATAATCTAAAAATTTAAAAATTCAAACTAGGAAAACTAGAAAAATTTATCTTCGAACCAGGTGAAATGATGTGAAATTACCAGTTGTTAATCTGGGGCAAAATAATGGCTCCAACTGTTGATGTCCAGGGTACTATGGAGCAAAAATAGCCAGCCCATTGTCCTGGTACAGGTCCACCAGTTCATGAGCAGCAGTGAAAATTCATTCACACGGAAGTCAAAGTGCAAACAACAATCCTGAATCCACCAGTGTGAAAGTGGACTCAATCAAAGTTGAAAAAAACACGGTCACACAAGCGAGCTCTAACCACCAAACCAAGAGCATAAGAAGTGACTAATTCCTAGAAGGTTGGTAGGATCAAGGGCATAAATGATATGATGTGAAATGTTGAATGTTCACAACTGCTTCATTTGAAACTGGCTGCTTAACTCAGATACGTATCTGCACATGATAAGTTGTAAGATGCAGGGACAAGATAATAAGAACTTGACACCGACGCACTCAGCTACTGAACTCCGAAGAATAACTTCCTCGAGAGAAAAATCTTGACATCCAACATTGCTTTAAAAATAAAGCCAGATTCCATGCCGTGTGTGTATGAAAGTTTGACTAAGTCGATATTGCAATGACAGGTGATTCTAAGGAGTCGGATATAGATAAATAGAACAAGTTTAGGTCCAAAAAAAGATCTGGTCGCGAAAGACCAGAATGATAGCTTGAAATAGCTATAATTTTTTATCCGACTGTTGAATCGGACTTAAATTTTTACAGGAGTTTTTGGAAGTTTTTTTCATTATAGCAGTCACCACGTCACTACACGAACCACTAGTTTGGATCAAAAACTCAACAATCCTTTATGGTTATTTTTCTTTACTGTGTGGTACAGAACAATCATGGCTAGAAGAGGTTACAAAATATAATGTGCTTGTATATGAGGAGATGATGAGGTTTCTTCTTGAGAAAAAAAATGTTCAGGAACTAATGTATTGTTTCCATCTATATCAGTTGTTGTCAATCGAAATCCTGATGGTGAGATCCATGATAGGGTGACCCGTATAAGGTATTGTGTTAGGGATCCACGATGAATCTGCCTTCACAAAGATTTTGTGTTGGGAACCCATGATGAGGTAGTCGGTACAAAGGTGTTAGGGACTCACAATGGGATGGCTTACGCACAAAAGGATGTTCTTAATGGAGGACAATTTATAACCGAAGACTGAACTAGAGGATGGGTTCTTTCCAACCCAGAGAGACTTATACGAGAGCTTTTTCAAGAAAATATATATTTTCCTTGGTTAATTTTATTTCTTCCTATTTTATTTTTCTATTATTTATTATTATGCTTTTCTAGTTTTTTTTCCTATTTAAAAGGGATATTTTTCCCTGATTTATTTCTTCTTATTCATTATTATTGTAGTTCTTTAGTTTTCTCTATATAAAGGGTTGTAATAACCATTTGGAAAAGGGAGACATAAAGGAATAAAATTAAGTATTTTGAGTTGTTTTGTATTTATGGTGTTCTTGGTCTTTGAAGGTTCTGACTTGTAATAAACCCTTTACGCTTCACTTTGCATGCTTCAATTGGTATCAGAGCTTGTCATTGAAGACATGCAAAGGTAGATCACAAAACTAACTCGTAGGCTAGAGGAGAGAGACCTACAAGATTAGGAGCAGCATGACTAGGACCAAGAGAGTGAATCTAGGTCCTTGACGAGTACTAGCAATCAGAGGCATATTCAAATGAGTTTACCTTTTAAGTAAGAAGAGAGTAGGTCTGGAGATTTTGACTTTCATATGAAAATTCTTGAGTTTTCAGGAACTTTACAAGCAAAAGAATTCATAGACTTGTTGAATGAGGTTGAGAGGATTTTTTTTTAATAAAATGATTTATCTAAACAGACATGAGTAAAGTTGATTACAACCATATTATAGGGCAGGGCATCTGCTTGGTAGGAGCAGTTGAAGAAGATATGAGAGAGATAAGGGAAAGCTAGAATCAATGACTGGGACAAGAAGAAGAAGAAGAAGATGAGAAAGAATTTTCTTTCTTTTGGCTACTCCCAAACTCTATATCAAAGGCTCAACATGCTAAAACAAGAAGGTAAATTTATCAAGGATTACACTGATGAGTTTTACCAATTAATTTCCAGGAATGATCTACTAGAAACAGTGGAGTAGCTAATGGTGAGGTATCTTAATGGTCTACATCAATATGTTCAAGATATATTATATCTTCAGGTCTTGTGGATAGTTTTCTATGTCAATCTATTCAGGGTGTATTGTGTCTCTAGGCCTTGTTGACAATGTTTTAGGCTTATTAGAGGGCTTTAATAGTGGAGAAGCAACGTGTTGTTAGGACTTTAGTTGAAATTTTAGGGAAAATCAATGGAGGACACAGTAGTGATCCAAGCTAGGCCATTAACTAGACTAGGTTGAACCAATAAAATCAATAGGTAACAGGTCAAGGTTTTAGGTTTATATTTTGTTGTTTTAGATCTAGTAAGATGAGACATCGAGTTAGCGAGTGTAGCAAATTAGAGAGTCGTTCAAGAAAGAATATGCTAGTGGAGGAGGAGCCCATGAATTTTACTAACAACAAAGATGATATGGACAAAGATGGGGGTGTTTTGCATTGAGATGAGAATACAACCCTTATGATAAAAAGAGTTTTTTGATACCCAATGGTAATTTAGATGAGGATAAGAGGTATAATAGTATCTTCCACTCTACATGCACCATCAAAGATAAAATTTGTAGTTTGATCATAAATAATGGGAGTTGCGAGAATGTGGTCTTTATGGAGGCAGTATAGAAACTTTAGCTGGCAATTCAAATTCACCCAAAACCCCATAAGCTGACATGATTGAATAAAGATATTGAGATAATTGTTAATAGACATTTCCTTGTTTCTTTTTTGATGGGTCAAAAATACATTGATAATGCTTGATGCGATGTGGTATCAATGGATGTTTGTCGTCTTTTGTTAAGGAGGCCATGGTAGTTTGATAAGAGTGGTTCATGATGGTAGAAAGAATACTTATATCCTTAGCATTAAAGGGAAGCGTGTAGTTCTAAAACCTATAAGGGAGAATATGAAGATGACGACTGAGGGTGAGAAGAGTTTATTGTCATTATCACAGTTTATGGAGGAGTAAGTGAGTGGTGTTTGCCCTAATACCTATGATTATAATCAATGAAAAGGAAAAAAATGATGACAATCTTGAAGAGGCACGAGGTGTGTTGGGAGAATTTTTAGATTTAGTACTGGATGAATTGCCCCAAGGTTTACCTCTTATGAAAGAGATATAACATCAGATTAACCTGATGTTGGGTTCTAGCCTGTCAAACAAAACATGTTATAGACTTTAGGGCTTGTTTATTTTTTAGTTTTAAAAGCGCTTTTGAAAAATATTAATTTTTTTATTTTTTATTTGCTTCAAATTAATATTTTTAGGGGTTTTCAGATTATTTTGATGTTCTGATGTTAAAAATAATTTTTTAACAATAAAAAAAAATATTATTTTGATGTATTTTCAAGCGAAAAACATTTGAAAAACATTCATTGTCACGGTCTCAAACACTCTCTTAGCCCTAAAGAAGCTGAAAATTTATAGAGGCAAGTGGTGGAGTTGTTAAAGAAAAGATATATTTATGAAAGTCTGAGCTTTTGTGTCCTGCTAGCCCTTTAAGTCCAAAAAACAAATGTCATAGAGTACATGTGCAGACATGTTAGACCAGTTAGCAGGGTCTAAAGTATTATCCAAGATTGATCTCAAGAGTGAGTATCATCATATTAGAATTAAACTAAAAGATAAAAGGAAGACAACCTTCAAAACGTACCATGAGTTATATGAATGAATGGTTATGCCATTTAGACTGTCAAATGCTCTTAACACATTTATAAGATTCATGTATAAGGTATTGAGGTCATTCATGGACAAATTCTTTGTAGTTTATATCAACGACATTTTAATTTATAGTATCACTTTGAAGTCTCATTTAGAGCACCTAAGGGTTGTTTTTAATACTTTAAGAAAGAAACTATTATATGTTAATAGAAAAAAGTGTAAGTTCTTCATTGATATTGTTGTTTTTTTTGCTTTTATTGTGTTTGGTGATGGTGTTTAGACTAATTAAAGTAAGATTTTTATGAGTGTGGAGTGGCCAACACTGAAAAGCATCCATAATGTTCAAAGTCTTCATATCCTTATATCTTTTTATAGAAGACTCATCATGAATTATAGTTCCCTTATTGCAACCATTATAAAATGCCTAAAAGGATGTATTTTTCAGTACACAAATGGGACTGAAACAAGTCTTAGTTAGTGAAGCGGAAGATGACTGAAGCTCTAATATTGGTATTACTCGACTTTAAGAAACCATTTGAATTTAATTATGATGCATCCATAGTGCATTAGGGGAGTTCTTAGCCATGATGGGCTTTCAATTGTCTTTTTTGATCTAGAGTTTTATGTTATTGTTCAAATATGAAGTATTGGAGACACTACCTTGTGCAAAATGAGTTTATTATAATTACAGGTCATGAAGCTCTAAAGTACATCAATGAATAACATCAAGTGAAATGGGTGTCATTCCTATAGGAGTTCACCTTTTCATTAAGACACTAATGAGGGAGCATAAACAAAGTGGTTGATGTTGTCAATAGGAGAGTTACATTGCTTAGCATCATACACACACATGTGCCAGGATTTGGTACTTTACATCATACGTGTACGGCATCATGATAATCATCCTCTCAGATCAAGTATCTTTATGGTAATATGAGTGAAAAGAACAAGGAATTCTTGTCTTTTATCAGTAAAAAAAAGGAATGAGAATCACCATTTAGTATTTTGGTTACTAGAAAACTTAACTGATTTTAGATTCTAGATAAGAGAACTAGTTATGTAAAAGAAATATATTAGAACCCCTAGTAGTGTCTTATCTGAGGTAAGCTGCATTGTTTATTTGTTTGATATAAACTAAGGTAATGTTATATTTTCTAATCGTTGATCTTTCTAATGGTTTAATAAAAGTTCGTCTCAGTAGGGAAATTCTTATCTTATCAGGTTAAAACCTAATCATTTTAATATTAAAACATAAAAACCAAAGGAAATGTTTTTTTATTTAATATTAAATGAAATTATTGGAAAAACATGCGAGGGACCCATAAATAATTCTAAAATGGTCCTTGAATGTTTTAAGAATTTTTTGAAATTATTTTTGGGGCTTGTTTGGCAAAGGCACCAAAAATGAGAAAATAAAGCTTGCTAGAAAATTATTAGGGCGCCTCTTCCAAACAAGCCCTTAACTAAAAATCATAGGTTAAAAAATTGTCTTAAGGCTATGTTTGGAATACATACTTTAAGAACCCAATAAAATATTTTTTCTGTTGGTAAAATATTTACTAGCCAAAGATGCTATGATCTTAGGAATGAGATTAACCAAGGTAGTGGTGAGCAAAAAAACTAAATAACCAATTAAACCGAGAAAAAAAATAACCACAAAACCAAATCAACAAAAAAAAAAATTAATCGATTAGAAATTAAAAAGAAGTTTCAGTTCAGTTTCAGTTTTTAAAATCTGAAACCGATTGAATTGAATTGAACCAAACTGGTTCAACCAAGCTAGCACTTGAAAAAAATAGGTATAAGTACGATATTTTTTTTCTAACCTTAAATCTAAATCAGTATTTCCTAAGAAAAGATTAGTCGCCCCCTCCATTTGCTCTATATGTCTCTTGTCTCTCAAATTTTCCTCTATGCTCCATAATTTTTAAGCTTCATGATCCTCAATCCTCTCAATCAAAAGCACATCTCTCTTTACTTTTTCTTTTAATTTTTTTATCCTATTTCTTTCTATTTCTCACATAAACTTGTAATTGTTATGCAATTTCTCATGCACATGTAACTAAAGAATATTATTTTGTTGAAATAGTAGAAGGCCTTTTTGTGCTCTCCTTAATGTTGGTCTTGTGAGGATAACAACTAGGAATCGAGTTTGGTTTTTTATTGAAGATACTAAGTATAAACATGTTAGGCACTTCATGGGTGGTAAAGATCTATGTAGTGTATTTGTAATTGGTTTTCTCTTCTTCAAATAATAATGATTTGATGGTTTTACATTTCAATAATAGATATCTTTTGATCTTTCCTTTTTGTTTCATGTGCTTTTTCATAAAGTTTAATGTTTGGGTAAGGATCTAACAAAAAAAAAAGTGGGGTTGAATTTCTAGATATCACGTATGCCTAACTAGCTTAAGAAAGAGCCATGTTTGTTCAGAAAACCAAGATGTCTTAGAAAAAGGGCATATAGTTGAAAAAATGGAAGCAAGTACAAAAACAGAAACCCTTAAAAATATGGCCAATGAAAAAAACCAAAAGAAAACTCAATTGAAATAATTTCTTTTTGAACTAGTTTGGAAGGGGAAAAACCAAATTGAAACTAGTCAATTTAAACCGGTTTTCAATTCGGTTCATTTTGAAAACTTGAAAAAAAATAATTTTGGTTTGGTTATTTATTTTGGTCCAAAATCTAATTGAATCGAAAATGATCAGGCCTAAGCCTAACCATGTGGGCTGGGCTTCCTAGCCTGAAGTCTAAGCCCAAAACATAACCCAAAACAAAAACAAAACAAACAAGAGATTTTACTTGAATCTAACGAAGAACGTGAACTATAAAAGGAACCTAGAAACATAGGTTTGATTTTAGACTAGATATAAGAAATCCAAATTTATATAAAGGTTAGAAATCATATAGGGATTAATAATTTAGCATCTATTCAATTCGATTATCAATAAATTATCATGATTTGGTAAAAAAAGGTTTCAATTCAAAATGAAAATCCTAAGATTAAAACCCTAAAATACATTTTATTAATGTAAAAGAAACCTAGATTAATGGCCATACGGAGTGGCTAGTGCAAAGAAATGGGCAAAATTGGTCCAAATCACGGAGTTAAGGCAAATATGCAGAACTGCCTAAAAAACCCAGAATGACAGATATATAACTAAACCTAGAAAAAAGAACTATAAGCCCAAAAAAAAAACTAAATTTAGCCACTAAAGCTTAAGCATGCTCAAAATAACTTGTTGTGACCATTAAAACAATAAGAATCAAAGGCAAAATAGTAAATAAAGTCTAAGTCTTATAGCAAACCAAAAACACATTTCAACATTGTTCCAATGGCTATTTTTTACATTCTTAACCATAAATAACATGCATTTAGCTTAAGTAAACCCAACTAAGCACTAACAATGGTCTAAGAAAATCAGAAACAAACATAAACAAAATTTCAACATATATTACCATAATGACTTTATTGACTATTTTGAACATCAAAACATGCTAAACATATATCTCACACTAACATTTATTACCTCAAAAACAATCAAAAGCATCCGACAAAACCTTGAGCAACACTTAAACACGCATATACATATTGAAACATGGCGTGGTTAAATATCTAAAAAAACATCAATTCCATTTAAACTAATAAATGGCTTTAAGAGAATGCATAATGAACACTCAATGCTGAACATAATAATAAGAATAGAATGGAAAGGGAGAGGGTGTGCTTGTTGAGTTACACCCCTTCATCAAAGTTCAATGTTTACCTTATCTAATGATTGTTGCCTTCTTGGTATCTTTTCTTGAGTTATGATGGTGAATGGCAGTGTAGAGAACTAGTAACGATGATGAATGGTGAGGATGGGTGGTTGAAAGGCTAATCTCTCCTTTTTGTTTCTTCTCCTTTGTTATGGTCTTATGCATGATTTTTTAAAAGGACAATAGGGATCATTCAGGGGCCATGAGATGGAATATTATCACGCATTGATGTTGAAGAATCAATCCAAACCATTCATTAACGTTAAAATGAAACAGTGTCATTTTGATAACCCTAGGTTAATTAGGGTTTGTAAATTGGAATTTGACTAAAATTTAATTTAGCCCTTGCTCTCTTGATTTCTTTTAATTTAACCCATAATTGATCTCCAACTTTTGATTTTGTATAATTTCACCCCTGCCAAAATCAATTACAAACCCCAAAGTTTAACGCCCTTTTCACTTTATTCCTTGGTTTCTAATTTATAAAAATTAACCCTTAATTGATCATTTAAATTTTAATTTTCTTCAATTTGACCCTCGATTTTCTTGATTTCAGTTCCTGAATTTACACACCTTCCACACTTTGGTCTTTGGTTTTGAATTTTTTCAATCAAGTCCTTAATTATCCATAAAATTTTAATATTTATACAATTAAACCTCTGATTTGACCAAATTAACTTTATGAAATTGCAATGTAACCCTCAGATTTCAATTTCTTTCAATTAAAGCCCAAATTCAACTCAATAATATTTTTTTTCTTGCAATTAAGCCCTCATTAAATTCCATTAAACCAAGAAAATTTCCAATTGAGTTTTAAACGTCCAATTTTGAACTATCCTTCTCTAATTAATTTTTGTCCTATCAATAGAGCATTCATTTGTCAAAATTGAATTGTCAATTCTCCAACTTTGTATATTTTAATCCTTCTCAACAAGGCTATGGTAATTTTTTTAGCGTTATTCATATTTTTCTAAGTGATATATATATATATACACACACACACACACACACACACATTTTTTATATTTTCCTTTTTCTGATTTTTTTATATACACGCCCTAAAAAATGGGCAATAACACTTTATATGAGTTGTATTCAGGTGTTTTCTCATTCTATCAGATTTATGTTGAGTTATTCCAAAAAGATAAACAAGATAACTTTGTGATTGAGAATAGTTATCTTTTACGTGGTTTGTAGCTTTGTATTCCTGTTTTTTCTCTGCGTGAATATATCATTCATGAATTACATTGTGAAGGGCGTTTTGGATGGAATTAGATACTGGCTCTAGCGTCCGCATACTATAATTGGCCTAAGTTACCAAGTCAGGTTTCCAACTTTATCAAGACGTGTGTTGTTTGTCAAAGGTCTAAAGGGTCTTATCGATTACTGGGTTTTACACCCATTACCAGTTCTTAGTGCTCTATGGCTAAACATGAGCTTGAATTTTATATTAGGCTTATCCTATACACAACATGCCATAGACTCTAATTTTATTTTATTTTTAATGATAGGTTCTCAAAGATAGTCCATTTCATAGCTCGTCGAAAAATAATGAATGTATCTCAAGTAGCTCAACTTTACTTAAATGAGATATTTTGTTTGCATGTCATTTCTAAGTCCATCACTTTGGATAGGGATGTCAAATTCATGAGTAGTTTCTAGAAGAGTTTGTGGAGAAGGATGAGAACTCAATTGAACTTTAGCACTGCTTATTATCCTCGGACAAATAGGTAGACAGAGGTAGTTAATCACAGTCTTGATAACTTACTACAAATCCTAGTTTGGGATAAGCCAAAATAGTAGGATTTGGCATTGCCACAAGCGGAATTCTCTTATAATAGGTCTCAGAATCAGACCACCCAACTAAGTCTCTTTGAGACCATCTATGGAAATAATCCTTTAGAAGTACTACAGCTAATTCTCATACCTCGTATCAGATAATCGAGCATCCAAGCTATAAATATGGCAAATTACTTGCATAACATTCATGAGTAGGTCAAGTAGACAATTAGCAATAACAATGCCAAGTATAAAGCCTTGGCTTATACTCATTGTGAGAGGGTAGTGTTTAAGGTGGTGATTTGGTATGGGTAGTTCTTACATGTGACAAGTTTCTAGTGGGTAAGTACAAGTTTAAGTAAAAGAAAATAGGCCCCTATAAGGTGTTGCAGAAGATAAATAATAATGCTTACAGGATTCATCAACCTCATCATCTAAAGACTTATTATTTCTTCAATGTCTAGCACTTGATATCTTATTAAAAGGAGGACAGAACTCGAGGATGAGTTCTCTCCAACCCATAAAGTCTGATGTAGATAGGACAATAACAAGTGATTCCAAGTAATCAAGTATGAATCTGTTATAAATAGATAAGGATTTGACCTAATTAGATTATATAGATGTCCTAATAGATATATTTATAGACTAGTTGGACAGGTCTAGGTGCAAGAGAAGGTCTAATAGCTCTAAACTAAAATTATAGCTAAAAAAGGCCATAACTTTTTATCCAATTATTGGATCTTGTAGAAAGTTTTATAAAAGTATTTGGAGGTTGTTTTCCTTACAGTAGCCACCATGTTTCTATGCAAACCTTAAGATATTTAGATATCAGAAATCTCATCCAAACCCCCAGTTTTGGAATTTTTGTTATTTTTCATGTGTTTTTTAGGTTTATTATTTTATTTCGGATTTTATGCTTCTTTCCTTTGTATTTTTGGATTTTTTTTGTTTCCTAGTTTAAGTAAGGTTTCTTGCCTGGTTAAGCTTTTGTAGACTTTCTAAGGAGGCACTCTTTATTGTTATTATTTTAAAGAGAATAAACCTGCGAATTTGGAGTTCATATCTGCAGCCCCTTTTACTCATCAAAATTCTATGTTTTTATTTGTTGCTATCTTTAGCTTCCGCCTTTATCAAGATTGCACTTACAGGGAAAATATGTGGGGAAGTAAAGTGATCTAGGAACATTCCAAGGAAAAAAGTTACTCTAAAAAACTACTTGTCAATCAACATAATGGCTACTCCTCACTTAAAAATAATAATATAAAAAAAAATCAATTTTTCATAAGACTAATATTCTGGATAGTTCAACTATCTTTGTTCCATATTTAAACCTCTTCGTATATAATAAGAAAAATAAAAGTAAAAATGTACCCCTTACCAAAGCATGATAATATAACATATAACATTGAAACCATTAAAGTTTTTCGAGCTGAGAATAATGATGTTGACATATGCTTATGGATTTTTTTGAAAAATAGCATAGTTTGATAACAAAATTGGAAAAATAACTTATGTTAAAAAAGTATTTGAAAAATATCATGATTTGAACACAATTGTGTTTCAATTTTATACATAACTGCTATTTGAAACACAATTATGAATGTTTCAAAACATCTTTCTTTTGCAAATTAATTAACTTCAACAAAAGTCAATCAAATATTTTATGAAGATTTAGTGGCCAAAATATGGGATTGAATATCCAATGGCCAAGAAAGAAAGATGAGATAAGGTAATGTTGAAGGAGAGAAAAATGATGGGGGGGGAAAGGAAAGAAAGAAAGGGTCATTGAGGACACACCGGGACCTTGTTTTCAACACACTCAGTATCGTTAGAAAGATTTCAACAAAACTATTCTAACTACTCATTGAAAGAACACCAAAGGAGGTTGTAATTAAACCTAAATTAAACCTGAACAAAACCCCTAACAAATTACTACTTTACTCAGTGGTCTTTCAAGGTATGGTTATAATCATCTAGTTGAAATCTTTCTAACGGTACTAGATGCAGAGCTCTGATGTGTCTTAGGTGACATATTCTTTTTAGCAATAGGATCTTAAATTTCATTTCTTAACCATTGGATCTTCATAAAATTTTAAATTGATTTTTTTATACAATTGAATTCAGAGGAACATGATTTTTGGAACAACTGTTATTTCCAATAGTGGTTGTATTCAACTACTATTCTCAACAGTAAATGCGTTCAAATTATATTATTTTTCTAATATTTTTAAACATATGTTATTTTTCTAAAAAATTTATAAAAATGTGTGAATTTTAAAATACCCTAATTCCTACACAGTCAAACAAAAATACACGAAATGATTGTTAAAATCTTAGTTGTTGATGAAAGATGAAAGAGTGTATGTAGGTTCCACCTAAATTGTTTTGTAACAAATCATGAAATTTATGTCCCATAGCTATTAAGCGAACCTTGCAAAGTTGATATCTAGAAGTTAAAATTGTTTCAGAACATACACTAAAGACATCATAAAATCATCGGTTCCACCATAAAGATGCACATTGCGTCACTTCAAGTCAAGAGAAACAAATTTGATACCTTCGGACAGTTTGGTAAGGCCCCTCGCGACCTTCAACTTGGTTTTTCTGGCAAGTTACAGGAATGGATTTAATCTCATTCACTTTCAGATTAGATCCACGGAACCCTCTTCTGTTGGTTCTGGTTTAAACCAGATTGAACTAGATCCTTAATCATAAACACAAAAATGCTTCTCGTGTCCAGTTGAAGCCTATCTCACTTAAAAGGGAAAGAAAAAAAAAGGAAAAGAAAAGGGTATCACCCTCCAATCAAAGATCCCTAGCAAATGCTTCTGAAGAAAAAAGATTACGCTATTATGTAGCAAGGAAACCGCAACAAAAAGGATCTTTAAGCTTAAAGTGGCCTGAAAATTCTTGCCTATTAATTAACGGGTGGCTTGGAATATAAAATCTGTAGACAGTGATGAAATTATAATTTCTCCACTTCATTTTGTTCATTACGAGTGATGACATAATGGCATTTATCCATGAATAATCTCCATAATTTCAAATACTTGTGCTACATATGAACAATTAAAGGAAGGAAGGAAACAAAAGGGTATACCAGCTACACAATCACGACCCCCTACAGCCCGTAAGATTGCAGTTCCATTATGATTGAGGGATGAACGAAGGTATGCAGATGTTCTGATTTCAGATGAAACAATTAAGCCAACCACCAGACTCTTCTTTCTGATGGTTTTCTAAACCTGGATCATAATTTAAATGATAAACTGATGATTCATATGATTCTCGTGATTCTGATATCGAATGGCTTCGTAATAGTTTAGTTGGGTGGATACCTGAAGGTAGGGACTATAGACAGATTCAACAATAATTAGTCAAGACTGGATTACTTTTTAGTGGCCACTCAAGTTCTTATTCTGTTTGATGACCATGATGTTATGATGAATGCTTTCACTGCAAAAAAATAAAAATAAAAAATAAAAAAGAAGAAGAAATCTGGCCAAGTTTCTTCACCAAGATACGACGATGGCTCCCCTCAGATTGTGCTGCAGACAGATTAGCATGGATCTCCATTGAAAATCTACCAATATCTGGATGGAATATGGCTTGTCTCACAAATCTGTTACAAGATATGGGCAGACTAATAGGGCATGACAAAATCAGCCAAGGTTCTCTTCATTGTATACCATACGACTTCTTATTGGCACCCAGAATTCTGATACTCTACATTCTGAAGTGACGTTAAGGCTGAATGGTGATGATTATCGTATTACAATCTCTGAGACTGATTCTCTACCTTACCCGGACAGTGATTCAATACCATACAGTATAGATACTCTTTTTGGAAACACTGCAGCGGATTGAAGATGATGAGTCAAATGATTAGTCTGAAAATTTAGACAGATCAGGGAATGTGGAAAACAATGTGGATGCGGTACCTATTCTCCCAATCGGTACCCATGAGATTCAACATGCATTCTTGATGTATAACACACGTTGGAGTGGTGATCAATCCTCAGCGAGAATCATGGAACAGGAGCATTTATTCCCAAAAATTCTGCTATTGAATCTGTTGAAATTAAGTAAACTAATTTTTGAAAATTAGTTTAACTAGTGAACCGGTTGGAAACAAGTTGACCGATTGAAATTGAGTAACTGGTTGGATTAAATAAATTGGTTGGCCGGTTGAAAAACTATCAACCAGTTCAGTCAACATAATACAATTCTTGTTCAAATTAGGATTTCCTTGTAGTCATTTAATTAATTCCTTGATTATTTTGAACTTTATATCTATAAAAAGGCTTGTAATTCAGAATTATTAAGTAGCACAAAAGAAAGAGAATAGCTAAAAAAGCTTAGAGATAAACACTTAATAAAAGTATATATTCCTCTCAATCTTCTTCCTATTCTTAAGATTTTGACTTTGCATTATTGTTTTTAATCTTATACCACATCTATCATTCTTCCAACAAGTGATATCAGAGCTTAGATATGATTATTTAACATGGTCAATCCAAACTTCTCACTTTAATATCCTTGGTTGACAAATAACAACTATAAAACTTGGCTATATTTTCAAGATGTATGAAATACAATTGAAAAAAGCTTAGAAAAGCCTATAGATGAAGCAATGTTAACTTCAACTCAAAGGTAAGCCATGCAAAAACACAAAGGAATGATCAACAAACACTATCATCCACCAATGTCTAAATGATACCACTTTTTAGATAGTGGCAAATATAACCATCGCTAAGCAAGCATGGGAAGTTTTGCAAGAATCAAACCAAGAAGCTGATAATGTGAGAAATGTACGTTTACAAAAATTATATGGTGACTTTGAAAAGATACATATGCTTTGAGTCGAATAATATTTCAGAATACTTTGCAAAAGTATTGGCTATATATAATCAAATGAAGAGATATAGAGAGAAGATGAAAGAGACACATATGGTAGAGAAGACCATACGCTCATTCCAAAAAAATGTTCCATTATATGGTGGTCACGATAAAAGAGTCGTAAAATATAGATGTTCTTTCAGTCCAAGGTCTCATGGGAAAATTACAAATCATGAGGAAATAATCAATGAGATTCAAGAGGATGTGAGTGAATAAACACTTTTTTCAAAGCAAGATGGTTCTGGATATTCACAAGGGGGTAGAGGACATGGACAAAAAAAAAAGAGGTAGATTTGAAAAAGGAGGTTGTGGTAGCCTTAATAGATTGGTCAGTCGACCACATGAAGCAAATTGTTTGATCAGTTACATTGATAGTGGCAATCTAAAATCCAGGTTTGACAAATAAAAAAATAAATGTCATAATTGTCAAAAGGTAGGTCATTATGCTAGGGATTGTTAGAGTCCAACCAAGAGGGTTGAGAAGACGGTAAATCTAGTGATAGAAGAGGAAAAGGAAGCCACCCTATTACTAGTGCATGATGAGAAAATGCAAGATAAAAAGAACATGTGGTATCTAGATATTGGAGCTAACAACCATATGTGTGGAGACAAAGACAAGTTCATGGAGCTTGATGAAACAATTAAAGGTAATGTCACCTTTGCGGATCATTCAAAGGTTTCCATCAAAGGAAGATGTATGATTTTGATTACATTGAAAGATGGGAGTCATCAATTTATTAGTGATGTTTATTATATACTAATAGTAAAAAGCATCTTAAGCTTAGGATAATTATTGGAGAAGGGGTATGATATTAAAATGAAATATTGTACTTTGACACTAAAAGAACTATGATTGCAAAGGTAGTCATAACAAAAAATAAGATGTTATTGCTAAACATAGAGACAAGTATGCCTAAATGCCTAAATGTATGTGTGAGGAATGAGACTTAGACATGTAAAATTTAATAGCTTGAAGATGATGACATAAAAAAAGATGTTGAAGAGTCTACCATCCATTATACAACAAAATCAATTATGTGAAGGGTGTTTAGTGGACAAGCAATTTTGCAAGAGCTTTCTGAAGGAGTCTACATCAAGAAGAAGTCAACCCCTACAAGAAATACATGTCGATATTTGTGGTCATATCAAACCATGTTTGTTTGGTAAAAAATTATATTTTCTACTTTTTATTGATGATTAAAGTAGAAAAACTTGGGTATACTTCTTAAAAAAAAGTTTAGTGTGTGAAGTTTAAGACATTAATTGAAAAAAAATTGGTATTCTATAAAATTATTTAGGAATAATAGGGGGTGCATTTTGTTCTAATAATTTTAATGTATTTTATGAAGATCATGGTATAAAGATACTCCTAACAGTACCTAGATCCCCACAATAAAATGATATGGTGGAGAGAAAGAATAGAAACATGTGTAAAACCAAGAAGATGCTTAAAGAGTTTTGGGCCAAAGCTATAGATTATGTTATTTACTTATCAGATAGGTATCCTACTAAAGGCTTAAATGACATGAATCCACAAGAAACATAGAGTAGAAGACAGCCAAGTGTTTCTCACTTGAAAGTTTTTGGGATGATTAACTATGTGTATGTAGATAATCAAGTAAGGACCAAGCTAGATGATAGGAGCAAAAAGATAATCTTTATGGGCTATGAATAAAAGTCCAAATGATACAAGTTTTACAACCTTAATGAAGGAAAGATAGTGATTAATAGAGATGTTGAGTTCAATGAAGAAAGAGATTGGGATTGGAAAGTAGATGATGATGAGAAATATAACTTTCTACTAATTCTTGATGAAGAGCAGAAAAGATATGAAGATCATCAATAACCTATAATTACACCTTTACAAACATCAATGAGCTCAACTTTTCCTTCTTCTTCTTTTTAGCATCTTTTTTTAGTGGAAGCTCAAGTAGTGGCACTTTACCAAGTCCACTAAAAAAGATGAGGAGCTCTAATGACTTAAATAAGGTAACAAATACTATTGATTATGATGTAACACTATATGGTCACCTTACTACATGTGATGCTATAGTATTTGAAGAAGAAATAAAAGATGCAAAATGAAGAATTGTTATGGATAAGAAGACTGCATTAATTAAAAAGAATGACACATAGAAATTGATTCCTAGACTAAGTGGAAAAAAAAAATAATAGGTGTCAAGTGGATCTTCAAATAAAAGAATAATGACAAAGAAGAAATAGAAATGTACAAGGCAAGACCAGTGGTAAAAGGCTATAGTCAAAAATATGGGATTGACTATGATAAAGTATTTACTCCAGTTGTTAGATTGGAGACAATTCGATTAATTATTGTCATTGATGCCTAATATAGATGAAAAATCTATCAAATGGATGTCAAATAAGCTTTTCTTAATTGTTTTCTTAAAGAGGAGGTCTATATTGAGCAATTTTACAGGATATGAAGTGAAGGGACATGAAGACAAGGTATTAAAGTTGAACAAAGCCTTGTATGGATTGAAACAAGCCCCAAGGGCTTGGTATAGTCGCATTAATAGCTATTTCTTAATTAATAGATTTGTTAAATGCCCTCGTGAATATGCTATCTATGTAAATATCAAAGAGAATTATGATACTCTTATTGTATATTTGTATGTGGATGACTTAATCTTTACATGATATAATTCGAAGATGTTTAAAGACTTTAAACAAACAATGATCAAGGAATTTAAGATGATGGATATTGGTCTCATATCCTACTACTTAGAGATTGAGATCAAACAATGAGAAGATAGGATCTTTATTAATCAACATAAGTTTGCAAGGGAGGCTCTCAAGAAGTTCAAGATAAAGGATTGTTCATAAGTAAATACTCTGGTTGAGTGTGGAGTAAAGATGTTAAAGAATAATGAAGGAGAGAAGATAAACTCTACAACATTCAAAAACTTAGTTGGGAGTTATAGATATTTGACATGCCCTCGTCTAAATATTTGTTTTGGAGGAAGACTTGTGAGTAGATTTATGGACACACCAACCATAACACACTTCAAAGCATTGAAGTGAATTCTTCGGTATATTAAAGGTATTGTTGATTTTGATTTGTTCTATGTTAATCTAATAGCTTTGAACTTGTCGATTATAGTGATATTGATTGGACTGGAGATATAGATAATAAAAAGAGCACTATGAGTTTTGTTTTCTTCATGGGAGACACAATATATACATGGAGTTCAAAAAAGCAATTTATAATCATTTTGTCAACATGTGAAGCTATATATGTAACTAATACATAATGTGTTTGTTATTTCATATAGCTAAGGAGATTATTGAATGAATTGTAAATGTGACAAGAAAAGCCTATTGAAATTTATGTGGATAACTCATTGGTCATTGCATTAGTAAAGAAATCCGATATTTTATGATAGAAGTAAATATATTGACACAAGATTTCATTACAAACAAGTAAGTTGAAGTTAAGAATGTGAAAACATAAGACCAAGTCTTAGATATCTTCACAAAGCCACTGAAAAATGATGTTTTTATCAAAATGAAAAATATGTTGGGAGTTATGAAAAAATCAAGTTTAAAGGGGGATGTTGAAAGTAAATTGATTCTAGAAATTAGTTGAATCAGTTGACCGGTTGGGAATAGGTCGACTGGTTCAAACTAAGTAACCAATGTGATTAAATAAATCAATTGATTTAATTAATAGAATACAATTCCTTTTTAGATTAGAATTTTTTTATATTAGTTTAATTTCTTGATTATTTAGGATTTTATATCTATAAAAAAGCTTCTAATTCAACATTATTAAATAGCATAAAAAAGAATAAATAGTTAAAAGAACTTAGAAAAAAATACTTAGAAAAAAATACTTAACAAAAATATATCTTTCTTTCAATATTCTTCTTGTTTTTAAGTTTGTAACTTTACATTACTATTTTTTTTCCATCTTATTTCATACAAGATCTTTCTTCCAACAATATGCTATTATAAAATACCATGGCCAACATGGATCTAGATATTGAGGTTTACGGCTATTTGGCTCTCAACAAATGGGCTCGCCTACTCATATGTCTGAAACAAGATTTAATATAGTTAGCACTAAACACCAGAACTCATCGTTGAGGCCCATGGCAGTAGCTTGACCTCACAGCATGTCTCCAAGTAGTAAAGCTCAAAAGTTAAAGTTTCTCTTCAATACAGAAAGCTTTCAAAACACAGCAAAGGACAACTCTATAGATGAGGTTGATGAATCTTCAATGAACAATGGCTCTACATTCACATGGTTGTTCAGGAGGATTGCCGGATTTATGGGATGATGCAAAATTTCAGGTTCACTCTATAAAATACAGTGATGGTTTGATTGGCCTATTAGGGAAGCATGTTGAATTAAGTTTTTTTTTTAAAAAAAAAAATTAACATGAATGTTCGGGTAAGCTTGCGCACAACTCAACTAATCTTACCAGCTTTAAAGTTAACGATCGTATAAGCCTCCAGTGATCATCATATTAGTAACCACAGGGCTCGAACCTGAGACCACAGGGGAAGCAAACCTCTTGGTCACAAGCTCTTACCATTAGGCCACCTACTAGATAGCTTGTTGAATCCAGTTTTTGTTGTGCAATAGTGGGAATTTATGCCCCCTGCACAGTGCATCAACGACAGTCTTCATGGATGAATTTGATCATTCTGAAGTGTGCACTTGACATTCCTTGGGTAATGATTGGTGACTTTAATGAGACTTTGGCCATAGGTGAGGGAAACAGTAGATTCATCAATGCTGCAGGTTCTAATGACTTGAAAAGATTTTTAGATTCTTGTAACTTGATTGAACATGCCTTAACGAGGCATAGCTTCACATGTTTTAGAGGAGGCTCTATGAGCCCGTATCGATCGAGCATTTTCTTCGCCTGAATGTCACTCACATATCAGAGATTCCATTCTACGAATGCTACCAAGAGGTCTTTCTGATCACGAGCAATTGATTGTAGGAAACCAAGAGCAAGATAAAGGATCGATGGAGGCCTTTTCGATTTATTGACAGCTGGTTATATAATCCTTGGTTTCATGAAACTCTTCAATCATCATGGCAGACAGCTTTTATTGAACTTCTAGGGAGATTCAGACTTTTGAAAAAGCTCAGTTGTATTGCAAGGGGCCTCAGACAATGGAATAATGCTCAATATGGAAATCAAGAAAACCGTCTGACTCGGTTGTATAATCGCATAGCTGAGATTGAAAATCTTCAGGTGGATAGAACTCCCACATAGATGGAAAATCAAGAACCAGGGGATTTGATCAAAGAGCAATGACAATATTATATGAGGATAATGCCAAATGCATTGCCTAGATGAAGGGGGTTTATATTAAAGGTTATAGAACCCAATCACATATTATGGAAATTGTTTTTCACACATGAACTAAAGGAGAAAGGAGAAATCAATGTTCATTCAATATGCTCAAATGAGAATCCAGCATGTTTGTTCATAAAAGCATGAGCATTGTTGTTATCCTTCTTTATTTACCCCACAAAAAAATTAAAAAAAGAAAGAAAAAAAAAGAAAATTTTCAAAAATATATTTGAGAATACACATGAAGAAAACCTAAAAGGCTACCCACGTTGGTGGTGAAGATCTAAAATGAAAAGTATAAAGCTGGGAGACCAAAATGTAAAAGATTGGCAAAATTAACAACTCAATTTTGATTGACAAAAAGCTTTATTGGTGAAAATATTTTTATTTTGGTGTTTAAGGACTCAATTGAATTTTTTTTAAGGCTTAATTAATTTTATTAAGGATTTAATCGCAAGAAAATCAATTTTTGGAGTCAATTTTGAATGTTAAATGAAACAAATTGAAGTTTGGGGACTGAAATTGAACTCTAAAAAGTTTAATTGGTCAAATCAGGGGCTTAATTGCATAAAATTCAATATATAATGAGTAATTAGGGACTTAATTGAACAATTCATAAACCAATGATCAACTTGCAAAAAATGGGTGACTTCAGGAATTGCAATTGGTGAAATAAGAAGTCGAATTAAATAGAATTAAAAGTTTATGGATCAATTAAGGGTCCAATTAAACAAATCAAAAATCAAGGACCAAACTATAAAAAAGCACTTAAATCTGGGGCTGGCAATTGAATTTGACAGATGAAATTGCATAAAATTAGGAATTCAAGAGGAAATTACGGGTCAAATTAAAAGAAATTAGAAGAGTAAGGATTTAATTAAAGTTTGCCTGAACCTAAATTAGAAAATCCTAATTTATATGGTTTAGCCAAAACGACATCGTTCAGCTGCTATGCACCTTCTTCAACAGTTTTGGTTGATCTAGTAGGCACTTTTCAGGTGAGTGAATGCAGCGTTTCCAACCATCTCTAAGACTGTAACCTCCACCATTCAACTGAGAAACACCTCTTATACAATCTCATTTCCATGATATAAAATGTTTCCATCCCATTTTCTTCAATGATCTCAACAACATCTTGTCTTCAATTAGTCATCACTGCACTTTCAAATTCCATGATGATTGAGTTGGTACTTTTAAACAAATAAATGTGGAGCTACATACCTCCAAATTAAGTAAGCATAGATCCAATCAAAATGTATGCATCCCCTCTGCCATGATCAGGTGATCTTAGGTGATGTTGATGTTGATATTGCTCCGGCGAAGTCACGAAAGTGGTCAACCTTAACTGAGACACTCATCTACACAAAACCACCTAACACTTCCATGTGTTCACACTTAAAAACTCCAAGAGGGTTCTTATCAAGGGTTTAACATCATTCTCTCAAGATCAAAAGGTTAGAAACACTTCATATTGGCCTCTAAGTTTGTTGCAAAACCACCTAAAGCAAAAAATCATTGATCTAGAGTTGAAACCAGTCTAGTTTTGGTTTGTTAGATTCCTAATAAACTCATTTAGAAGCTCTGAATCCGCCTATAAAAGGAGAGGTAATCAGAGGAAGAAAAGAGGAGAAAAAAAGAAACTTTGATTAAGGTTTAAGAAATCCAATCTAGTTCAAAATTTTAAGGGTTAAATTCATTTTTGCTAGGTTTGGAGATAAGAAGAAAAGGAATGCAGCATTAGAAATTCATTTTTATTTGAAGATTTCAAGCTTAGAAGGTATATATACCTACAAACCTTGAAAATGAAGTCCTAAATACATGTTGGATTGATTTTTATTGTTTAAATGCAATGTATTGATACGTTAATGATTGTTTTAGTATGTTATGTTTACATGTTTGTTTGATTTGGACCCTGTCAAATGTGGTAGTAAGGAGTTAATGTTTTTTGTTTAGTTAATGCATTGATTTTAGGTTTTTGAGTTGTGGTTGTTTTTTTTTTTTTAATAATGTGGTCTTGTAAAAATAATATATATATATATATATATATATAATAAAAATTTTCTTTTTGCATGTTGCATATGGTCAAGTCTCTCAAAATTAAAATATATATATATATATATATTATTATTATTATTATTTGCTTAAAATATGGATATATAAAAATATATGTTTTAGAGTTTTTTACAAAAATATATATTAGCATTCATTTTAGATTTAATAACCAGTATATTGGATCCATGAGAACTTGCTTACTATTTCAATAACTCCTACAAATTTTAATTCATGGAATTAATGGTCAATATTTTGATATAAATATTAGACCTACAAATAGGCTGGTATTTAAATGTTAAGAGTTGACCAGGAAATTCTCATAATTACTTTAAATATTCATCAATTTTAATTGGGAATATTTTTTATCCTAATATATGAATTGCAGAAAATCTTTCTATTATAAGAATTTATTTCGGCACATGAGCCCATAATAAATTCAAAACGCCAGATTTATTTGCACGTATAAATCTTTATTCTAAACCATGGACAGATCATTAATTAGAAACTTATCAAAATTTTCAAATCACTTTCAAATCATTTAATGTAATCTATCTCAGGTAGAATAGGCTAGAGATGCTAATATTTTTCTTGGCTATAATTAGTTTCTTATCCTTTAAATATCTGATAATACTAATATATCAACTAGATAACGACTCCAGACCCGGAAACCTTTCACCATGCGCGACAAGGATGACCTTGTAGATCTTTTAAAATACTCATATACAAGATTGATATGTGTCTGCCAAAAGACATTCGTTGCTATTCTCACATAAGAGGGAGATAGATATGCTAATCGACAAGGCTGTCCCAATGCTGTCCCGTTAGGTTTTATTGACAAGGTTTATCATAAGAAAATTTCAAAATGTATAATGAAAATATTGTACTCCTTTTCTTTCTCTAGAATTTTTTATTGACAGAGTTTTTTTCTAATAAGGTTTTAATAAGATATTCTTAAAGAGTCTTAAAAATATAGTATTAAATGGATATTTATATTCCTTCTACTCTATTTATGTATATCTGATAAATAGATTTATTAGTCATATATCTCTTAGCTTATTTCAATGTGATTATAGTGAAATCTTTTAACTTTTTGTTGTGTTTTGTTGATCCTCTATTCGCTCTCTAGTTATTATTTTATTTTAATTTTATATCAATTTTTTTTATTTCCAAAAAATGAATGTTATCTCACAAAGAAAAATTCCAAATTTCTTCAATCAAAACTTCTAGATAATAGAATGATCATTTTTTATTTGATTTAATTTTTATTAAAAAAATAATCAAACTAGTTTTTTTAAAAAAAAAAAAACCAAACCGAAACCGGTTTAAACCGATCAATTTCGATTCAGTTTGGTTATTTTAGAATAAAAAACAGTTTCGGTTTGGCTCGGGTTTTTTTTTTATTATTATTTTTCAGTTTCATGCTTATAAGATCAAAACTGAACCGAACCGATCAATTTTTTAAAAATTCTAATTGCTTTAACCATTTTTTTTTTCACGATTTAGATTTTTTAAATTATTTTTTTATATTTTTTTCGGTTTAATTGGTTTTTTGCTTATCCCTCGTAGATACAGTTTGTCAATGCAATACCACTGAGCAGGACTTCCTGGCTATGGTGAGTCACTATACTCTTCTTCAATGAAGGGAAGAATTTATCAACAACCAGAGAAAATAATCTGTGCATTATATACTGAGTCACAAATCTGGAGATATATATTGACAGCAAAGACGGTAATATCGAGAGAAAATATAAGCGATGTTGGAACACGCACGAAAACCAAATGCTTGAAACTCTATCGTCTAATTTCCTAAATCTTTATTTTTACAAAAGTGTTGTCAAAATCTGCAGTGAGAATGAATTGAATTTCTCACCTTTATATATAAACAGAACCTCAAAGTTCACTATAAAGAAACACTGAATGTTTCACCAAAAATTACTAGGTGATGGTATTTTTCTCAACACTCCATCTTTAGGGGTCCCAAACCGAGAAAATCGCCTAAACTTATTTACCTTCAACCTAATTGCAGGGACTTTTCTTGCTACAGCCTGCCATATCATTTGAACTGCATCTCCTTCCTTTGATGGATATTGGAACTCAAAGAAGTTTTCTACCTCTTTCAACCTCTGCCACATTCTAGTCCATTCATCCTTCTTAATACTCCTGACAAGATTTATGAGGAACTTTTCTCTGACAGCATCTGAAGTGCGGACAAATATGCAGAACTGAGAGTAGTCGAGGACATCTTCATAAGGGAGCTCAATATCGTCACTGATGATGACCGGAACGCAGTGGCTGGCAATGGCATCAAAGAGGCGGTTTGATGAGGGCGTGTCACCTGCTATGTTAAGGCAGAATTTGGAGGAGTGCATTCCTTGAGAAGCTTTGCTAACTCCATCCTTTTGTACACTACCGAACTGAAAATGCACGTCTTTTTCATCTTTTAGAGCATAAAATAATTCTTGCCGAGCAAAGCCACCCTGAGTGCGTGAAATCCAAAATTGAAGAATCAAGGAATAAGTAATGTAAAGCCAACCTACGGTGACGCATATAATAATAATAGTTCGATGAAAAGAAAAATACTGGATCATCTTAAATAGTTGGTTTTTCAGAATCTAATGAACATGAAATGTGTTTCCGTGGCGGAAGACATTCAGCAAGTCAAATATGTCTTTTGACATTGTGAAGATCAAGCAAGGATTATAATGGCAAAGTTTCATGAGATGCTTTGGTGTTTTTGGAGTTTATAACCACAACCAATCCTATACAGCAGGCCGGAATAATTACCACAAATGAACTCCAATCATGTGCATATGGCTAGTTCATTACATCTGTAAGAAGTAAACTATATAGATATCAAGTCCACGCTAGTTTCAGAGCCAAAAATTCAAGTTTGCCAATTATTTTACCTCGACAGCTACATGATAAGATATGCATATAAAAAACTCAGTAAGTTGATAAGCTGAAATCGATGCCTCAAAATAGAATAAATTATTATTTTATTGGCATGTACTTTGACACTTGATCCATGAAATTATCCTAATCTAAACAATCTCTGTTTCACAGAAAAAGAAATAACGAGGGAACTGGGAAGTGCACGCCAGTTTATGTTCTTAATACATAAAATTGTATCTATAGCTTATTTTTACGTTATGGAAAATGTCAAAAAGAAGATTTTGTGGCAGATAAGTATTTATTGCAGTAGAAATTTTAAAGAAACAATTAACAGCAGAAATAGTAAAGAGGAAGAGAACATACATCTTTCCTGTATATGGCTCCTTGAAAATACAGCAAAGTCGGGCGGCTGTCGAAGTTAGAGGAGTCGTTGGCATAGCTTTTAATTACATGTTTGTATGGCGCAATCACATCTTTGCCAACATTTGCTATATTTGGAGAATACCTCCCAAAGTCTGCAAGTATGAACATTGCCGTCCATAGCTTCATCCTTGCATATAACATGCTATTTGGATGGTGAGCCAAAATGATATGGTCTCGCCCCCCAGACCTCTTCCATTCCTTTTGCGAAGTCACAAACTTGACCAACTTTTCTTCCAGTGATTTGTTCTTGCTCTTCTTTTGGTGTGGATTCACCTTGGAATATCGGTTATAGCTTATAGAAGAAAAGAATGGCACAAATATAACATCAGCTTCACTAGAATTTTGAACTCTTACTGCACTACCAGCTCTAGGAATGCCAGGAATCTCTGAAGCAAGAAGATCCATTGTAAGCCAATATTCAATACTATGTTGCAAGTTCAGCCCACCAGGATATGCAGGCACTTTAGCTCTAAGATCAGGCCAAACACTACCCCCTTGAGGTTTCCAATCCAAGAGTCCAAAATGAAACTCAGAAGGCAAATCATACATGAAAACCTTAAGAACTTGATTGCAATTATTATCAAAACTGCTACATTTCACATCTCCTAAATCATCTTTCTCTTGACGTTTTTCTTCTCCTCCATCTCCTTCATTGTCTACAGGAATTGCTCGTGCTCGATTTCCAATCGAGGGTTCAACATCATTCCGATTCCAGGATGCAGAATTGCCATTATCAATCACAGAATTAAGTTTAGGATGAGGTAACAAACTAAGGTCAATATATCCGGCACTGCCCGTGGAACGCAACATGAGAAACCATGACAGTATAAACAAGGCAGACACTAAAGAAAACAAGCAAAACATAGATTTCCTAGAAATAACCCCAAGGGATGACGAGGAGTGCTTCTCAGCCATTGCAATACAAATAATAATCCAACAAAAAAAGAACAGAATCAGCTATAATATCTTGTATCAAACATCACATTACTGCCAATATGATTGTCTATGTCAATCACATCGGCTAAAAGATCTCTCTTCCTCTACAATCTCTCCAATATTCTTCAAAAAAAATTAATACCCAACAAACCAAATCGCCTCTAGACTGCAGAAAATAGATCAAAATTGATTTCCTCAACCTACATTGGCTAGAAAGTGAAAAACCAGCTCAATGTCATTCAGAACACAACCCACCAACAGAAAAAAGGACCAAAAACCACTCAAAAAGAGAAAAGATTAAAAACCCACCGAAGAAATCATATAGGAAAAACCGAAAAAACAAAAGGGGTGTTTCTTTGTTCGTTGTGCACGGTGTATAGAATCGTACCGTAGAAAATAAACGAGCACACACCAAAATTGGCCGTTGTTCTTCTCTCTCTCTCTCTCTCTCTCTGCCTGTTTTCTTTTCTTTTCTTTTTCTTTTTCTTTTTCTTTTGAGTGCAAAAACAAAACACAAAGGGAAGGACTCTGAAGTTAGCGTGGGAATAGGGTCTATCTGTAGAAGCGGGCTTTGCGCCTCTCTCTCTCTCGTCCTCTTCCCTCCTTGTTTGTCCTTTCCCTCTGCGTGTTTCTTTTGTAGAGTGCTTGTTTTGGGCTATTAATGGCTTTCTGTTTTGAGTTTTTATTTACCCTTATTTATATCAATATGTTATACATTGTAGTGTTAATTAATAATAATTAAAGGAAATAGTGATAGTTGTTGTTGTTGTTACTACACGCAAAACTCAGATTCTACAAGGAAACGGATAGCTTCTTTGGCTTCTTATCTTTAGCATGTTTTGTTACTAACAATATTCTTTTGAGAAACGGATAGCTTGAGCTTTGCTCTTTGAATTAGTATTTAATTATGATTTTACTATTTAATAAAATTCATTTTGGATATGAAAATCCAAATAAAACAACAAATAGAATTTTAATTGTTTTTTCCTCTAATTGTTCTTAATTTAACTATTTCAAAGTGTACAAAGATAACGTCTGAAATTATAATAGTAGTTGTTTTTTAAAGTATTTTTCACTTGAAAATACATGAAAATAATATTTTTTTTATTTTTTCAAAATTATTTTAATATCAGAACATCAAAACAATCCAAAAACAAAAAAAATAAATTAATTTCAAGCAAAAATAAATTTTAAAAAATCACAAAATACAGTTTCAACCACAAAAACAAAAGACAAAAAGACTTGGATTGGATAGTAATTAGATCCTCTTAAATTCTTATTTCGAGTTGGTAAATCTTGAATATTCATGCGAAAAAAAATAGAATTTGTAATAGAATTTAAACTTGATATAATCTATAAACAGATATGGATTCGTGGATATATTAAATGTTAAAATAAAAGAAAAACTTGTGTCGATTATTTATTTAGAATGTGTTTGGCAGTGTGGTAGTGGTTGCTTTTTAAATAGCTTTTTGTGCCGAAATACATGTCAATGATGTTTTTTTATTTTTTTAAAAAATTATTTTTGATATCAGCATATCAAAATGATCCAAAAAGTACAAACCGCACTCAATTTTAGCAAAAAAACTTTTTTTTTTTAAATTTGGCCAAACACAGGTTCAACCGCAGAGCCAAACAAGCTCTTAATCTTTAAAGAAATCATTGCAATTTGTTTGTTAGCTAATTTGGTATTGTTGTAGCGATTATTTTTTAAAGTGTTTTTTATTTAGAAACACATTAAAATAATTTTTTTTATTTTTAAAATTTTATTTTTGATATCAATATATTAAAATGATCTAAAATATATATAAAAAAATAATTAAAAACAAAAAAAATTAAAAGTATTTTTGCACTGCAAATACAAAATAATTTTTATTTTTAAAATTTTATTTTTGATATCAATATATTAAAATGATCTAAAATATATATAAAAAATTAATTTAAAACAAAAAAAAAAAAACATTTTTACACTGCAAATACAAACAAATCCATTAAATTGCAAAGTAACTCCAAGATGAAAAAGAAAAATAAAAATTGAAGTCAAACAACTGGAGGAAGACTTGGAAATTACAAGCATTTTCTCTATATAATCATGATCACAAGTTTTCTATACATTCAAACTATGTACTCAAGGGCTTTGGGATTTGAATGCCAAACTACTGTAAATATTTTAGGTAGACGTTGGATTGTATATTTCGGAAAATCCATGTTCTAAGCAGTCAAATTATTAGCTAAGCAGTTGAATTTTGACGAATTTCATTTCATTTTTTTTTCATTTATAATTTAGATGTGATATGAATGTATTTATACTTTATTTATTAAAATAAAATCACTACTTTTTTAAATAAAAAAAAATACGATGTTGTTACTGCAACAAAAGAATTGTTCAAATTATATTTATGATGTGACCCAATATTAATTTGTCAATACAAAACAAGAGGAGGCTTCTCAAAATTCCAAGAGACTTGGGATCGAAGGATTTATTTTTCCTGTTATATCAGTTTCTAATCTTGTGGTTGATAATATAATGATTATTAAAAATTTATATGATCGTTAATTTTAAAGCCCGTATGATTAATTAAATACACGCAAATTAACTTAAATACTTATATTAATAAAAAAAAATCAAGAGACTAAGGTATCTGCAATCATTTCGAAGAATTTATTTATAAATTATTCAAATAAGTTCTGATTTTTTGTTTTACTTTTCTCCTTTATGATTCTTCCAATCCTCTTGTATTTCCAAATCGACCTTGATCGTTGTCAATAAATAGTCGACGTGGTTGGTGCCATAACTTGTTGGGTTGAGGTGGGAGCTTCTTTTCAAAATTTTGACTAAAAATCTAAAATAAACCATTTTCTTTGCAAAATAATTAGTTAACATGTCATTCATGAATCCATTGATTGAAGTGATTGAAATTGTTTGTTTTTGTGAAGAATTATTGTTTTTAAACTAATTAATTTTGTTTAAAAATAGTTTATTTTTAGTATTTGTTGATATTTTAATATGCTAATATTAAAAATAAATTTTAAAATATAAAATATATATTTTTTAATATTTTTTTAATTAAAATATATTTTAAAAAATAATTAATGCCCAAATATTAACCATCCCTATAATCCAGAAGGTTGGCCGTCTTTTCTATCATTTCTTTTCGATTAGTGCATCTCAAGAGGTAAAAATTTCAAAATGTATCAACATATATATATATGGCTTTTTATTATTATTATTATTATTAAATTGAAGGGATGTATTTAATTTTATAATTTTATCTACAAAAAATACACGAAAGCACCATCTAATTGAAAAAAAAAAAATTATTTGTTAGCTTGTGATTCTATATCGCGAAAGATTGTTAAACCGATGGATGTATCTTTCCTATCTTTCAAGATTAATCTGCTTATGGTACGGGTTGCTGTTGAAGGTGAAATGTTTCAATTAACAACAAAAGTATTTTATCAACCTCCTTAAAAAATAATATATCCAAAAAAAAAAAAAAAAAAAAATGAGTTTGCATGCCCAAGTTTTGAGATAAAATTAATATATTGACCCGTGCTTCATAGTGAATCAATATCAAATTTTTTTTCAAATGTAAAAAATATTAAGAATATAAAAAATATTTTAAATGTTTTGGATCCGACAATCATAATTGATTCAATAACTTTGGATTATATGGTCATTGACCCAACATACACCAATAATTTTTAAGATAAAAAATAGAAAAGATAACGCTTTTATGATCATTTGAACATGTTAACAATATAAATACTCTATATACACAATACTGTTAAAGAATGATATAAATCATATCTTGAGATTTCATCTAAAAGTTTAAGCTATTAGGTCGAGATGATTATTTAACATAGTATCAAAGTCTTAATAAACAAGTGATCATGAGTTCGAATATCACCATCTCTATTTATTTGATAAAAATTAAAGCACATTGTAATACGAGTTTATACAAATTTTAAACTTAAAATGCTTTCATACAAAGAATATTTAAAAATAATATAAATCATATTTTAAAATCTTATCTAATCTTATTTAAATGTTACAGTTGAGTTAGTTTGTTGATAAATATCAGCACAGTGATATATATAAGCTCAGAAAGATCCCACTTATGATACGGGTGCAACCGGGTAAGGTGGAACTAGAGTAAGATCAGTGGCTTGATTCTATTATATTTTTCAATTTCTGAACCAAAAGAATCAATCTGCCTCAAATAAAATGCTAGTGATTTGTGAGAAAAGAGGGGGTGACCACGTGGTCCCATTTTCAAAGCACATACATATTCCATATAACCGACCTGCCACATGTCTATGTATTTATAACTTATAGATTCACATTAAAATATAAACCCAGAGTTTTCAAGAATTTTATTTTGAATTTCGTTCTATCTTAGCTATTAAAAAATTCATATATTTTAAGTAAAAAATATTTTACAAAATAAACTGCTATCACTATTTGAAATACAGAATCCTATTTTTCATCTTGGTGATGTAGTAGTAGCTGGTTTATAGATAGTCATATTAATTAGGAAGTGGTTAAAATAGTTGTAGGGATAATTTTTCAAAGTTTTTTATTTTAAAATATATTATAATAATTATTTTTTAAAAAAATTATTTTTAAAATCAACATATCAAAACGATAAAAAAATAAAAAATACTAATTTAAATAAAAAAAATTTAAATTAACAAAAAAATGATTTAACCACTCCCCAAACAAACATTAATACATTTACAAGACAACACATGGTATTGCGATGCAAGATATTTTTCACTAAAAAAAAAATTAAAATTAAAAAAAAATTATTTTAAAATTTTTTATTTTTTAAACTAATATATTAAAATAATCTAAAACATTAAAAAAAAAAAAAAAAAATTTTATGCAACGACTCTTTTGAGCGGCGTTCCCAAACCACGAGTAATCAGTTGTCATCCCACTGTTTAAATTTCTAATTAGTCGCAGTTGTAGACTTCCACAACAATGTAAGACTCAGGGGTAGACGCTAAGTAGCCCTTCTTATTCTTAGACTTCGAAGTTTGTGGCTACCATAATCCATGCAAGTCAACAAAACATTTTTTTATTATTATTTTTTTTCGATGAACGGCGTGGAAGGCACTTCCTTCTTAAAAACCCCCCAAGACCAAGTGCATTGTAATTTAGACGCGTCGATTATAGTTGAAGTCATTCTTACATCAGTTTTTATATCACCAAAAGATCCGGTTGTTTGGTAGCAGAACGTGCAAACAAATCTCCACGCCTTGATCTTGTTTTTACCTTTGAAACGAGTCTTTCTCTGTGCTGTACTCTCTTTTATCCTAGAGGTGTTGAGGTTCTGTGGTTTTGTAGGGGCAATGTGTGCATGTTCATATCACATCAACACCTTCATCTTGTTTCTACCTTGGTCTCATGGGATTGATGCCTGTAATTGCTACCATAACTTCAAATTATGAGTGAACTCAAGTGCAAGGATGCTCTTTTAACATGTTCAGTTATTACAGCATAAAATCAAATTTATACCCTTTCTGGGTTGTGGTTCTTCCATCATGACAGTTATGTCTCATTACGCTATCGATCATTAAGGTCGCATTTACTCGGAGACACTAGACATCTCTATGTATTTGTGTTGTAAATATAGAAATTCAATCCAAATTGATCTCGAAAGTAAATTTATTATTTTATATCTCCATCATCTTGTCTCTTTAACCAGACATGTGTCCATCCTTTTCTATTCTATATGCGTTGTCCCAAGACAGTAACCAAATGCAATCTAAGTGAAGTAAAATTTGTTCAACATCCAACCTTAAATATCTCAAATCTAGGGATCAAGTGAAGTAAAATTTGTTCCACATCCAACCTTAAAAATCTCAAATCTAGGATCAATTGGAGAGTGAGCAACATTGCGTACAACTCGATGAAGTTTTTTCTCAATCTAGTCTTTTTATTGAAACCAGGCGAGTGATGAATACCAATCCAAATAGAGGGCCAACAAGTTTTCAAGGATCAGAACTGGAACAGCATCTCAGGTGCATATCCAAGAGCTTCGAGGTGAGCTGCCATGGCCTTGTTCATAGGTGGTGGTCCACACCTTAGAATCTGTGGATTGCATGATGGAAAATTAGTAGCAATTGTTGTAATTTTCTTTCAAGTATATTTTATCTTTCCCTGATGTCTCATGATGAATGTAAGAAAATGAAAAACATACCTTGATATCAGGTGCTGGTGCAGGGCAGTAGGTTTGAATCATTTCCTTTGATACAAAGCCAACACCACCATCCCATGTTTCGGGAGGCTAAGGAGAAAATAACATCCAACAACACAGTTTGGTTAATCAAACAGTCATCAATGACCATACCACATAAAACAGACATCTATAACCCATTATGCGTGATAAACATGCTTCAGCATGAAGGACCTACCAGCAGAACAGTAGCCATAATGCATGCACAAGCTTGTGCAAACATGATCATGCCATCAGACAGAATATGTAATTCATCCAATACAAAATTCAATTAGATTTAATCAGTTTCTCATGGCTGTATCTCAGGAATTTGCTTGAAGCAGCTAAGCTGGACAAGGAACTCATTTTGATATTCCATTTAGGTTTTCAAGACCATTTTTATCTTAAATTATGACCAGCACAATCTTTGTGCCCCAACAAATTGTGAGCAGATTTCATCGAGGTTGGGTTGAGTGGGATGGGGTGGCTGTTGAAGTATAATTTTCAACATACAGCCAGGCTAGGCAAGGACTCTCTCCACTATCTATTGTATTTGGAAAGGTAGCTGAGGAAGGAAAAAAGTCATAAAAGAAACTAATGAGCAAGTTGCAATCTTCAAGGACTTCTCTACACCAAGATCTAGAGAACACGACAGACTCAATTATGAAAAAAGGAAGACAGTAAAGCGAACATATTAAGCAAATGAAAAGGAGAAACAAGTAACAATAGAATTATATGGCATAAGAAAGACAACTAACCTGATTCAAAACATAGTAGACGTTAAAGTGACTAGAGTACCTCTCAGCAAGGGTGTCCAATTCCTCCTGTAAATAACAATTCAAATTATTTTGAATTGCATAACAAAACAACACATACAGCATATTGTCACAGCTAACAATACAGAGAGGGGAGGCAGGCATGTTATTGTATTAACAATAATATTCAAAAGAATGCAGACAAACAGATCCTCTTGGGCCAAAAAAGAAAAAAATATCCCCAAGAAGCTTTGACAAAATTTCTACAAGAGGAGCCTATAAAAGTTTTAGTTTCAGACTACTATCCATGTCTTAGCTTAGATGGTGACATTTGATTTAGTTCCTCTTTTTTATTATTGTTAATCTTTCTAGAATTATTTTTAAAAGGAATTTTCTTTCTCCAAAGACCAACATTATCAACCAACAGTTTCCGAGAAAGTTTTGGTTCCACTGAACTACACTACAATGAAGTCTTGGCAAGTGGTAAATGAATGATGGTTTGTCAATCCCACGAGTTTCATTTAGTATAAACTAAATGAATTTATTTTTCTAATAAAACACTTTCAAGACAATAAATGATTTCTCTTTGAACATTTTTTTTTTCTATTTCCTTCCCCTAGAATGGTATAAATGAGCAAATGAGCAGGTATGAAATCCTGTGAAAAAAGTTGAGAAAGTCAGCTAAGCGCACTAAAACTTTAGAACTTCCATCTGCGGTGCATGCTTTTCTGTTATTGTAAATTCTCTTAATTCCAACAAATGTCAAGAGTTTGTACAGTCAGTTTGTATGCTGTTAGAACGTGCTCTGCACCCAAATGATATTTCAGCTAGTTTCCATTTTGGGGATGGATAACAATGAAGTTTGCCAGCAGAGACATAACTGCCAGGTATTTTCACCTCATGGTTTATTATCCCACCAAATAGATGGCACTGCATGATATTCACTCGCTTAGGGCACCATTTAGCCCAGCATAGGGCACATTAACTTGATAGTTCAACTGAATGTGAGCTACAATGGAGCATCAGAAGAAAATAGAGCTGCAACTTACCTTCAAAAGAATGTCCTCATATGTAACATTAGCATAAATGAGGTGCACCTTTGTCTTGTCATTTGGGTTTTCTAGTATGGCTCTAGCAACCTGAAGTGGACACATCAAGGTACAATGAACATGTGATCACAAAAACCTTGCAAGAGGCAACAGCCAAAGACCATTGCAAGCCAGGATAGAACGAAATCAAAACTGGAATAAAAAATATAATCTTGATAGCATACTTGGAACATAGGAGTAATGCCAGAGCCCCCAGCAAGCATCCCAAATGCTCTAACCTGGCCAGGTTGATACCTAAATCGGCCCTGTTACAATGGTATTTCAAACACCAGCAGTCCAAGTCAGATCATTGTTTTTTCATCTCAGTAATACTGGATAGTTAAATCTTAAAACCAACACATTCACAAGATAAATCATAGCCTGGAAGTTATAGATGAAAAACAGCATATGATAAACTTACATCCACAGTTTTAATCATTCAACTAATTATGAGAAGCATATGAGGCATCGCATCTGGTGAATATGATAGGACATCATGCACACTATGCATCTCGTTTAACACATAATGAAAATAATAATGCAATCACAATACATGTATTTACTATCAAGTGGTAATAGTGAAAGTCAAGAATTAGTAATAAAAGAAAGAAAGAATCCCTTAGAAGCAAACACACCACCCTCCATGTTTCCAGAACATAACATTGTTGTCGAAGAACAACACAGAATTTGGTAAGAATTATGAAAAAATGAAAAAAAAAACCTGTTCATTTGGAAAAGAGCATTTACCTTGGGTCCCTTGACAGCAAGATAATCACCGACTTGCAACTCTCTGAAATGATGGGACATCCTTCCTTGTGGATACATCTAGTCACAAAATAATAAAAAGAAATACAACAGTTACAAAGAGAAAACAAGTATCAATATTTAAGTAAAATCCACTAAAATCAAGCCCGGCAAGGGACAGTTTTCTGGTATGTACCTTAATGACTAATTCGAATTGTCCAACATCAGAATCCAATGTAGTTGGGGTGTAAGGTTTGATAACCTCTTCACCTTGACCATCCTTACCCCTGTTCAGGAAAGAAGCTGATAAAAGAACTAAACAATGACAGGGGCAGGTAACAACTAAGGCAACTTTCCATCATATCAATTAATATAATTGAAGCCATTTGAATGGTTAATACTTAAAAACACTGGATTAAGAAACGATTGACACAGACAAACATAAAAAATTCACAAAAAGAGAAGGACAGAACTGAACTTGCAACTTATATGCTGTCCAATGGGAAGGCCTAAAACAGAAGTAGGTGTAGGAAGTGCAAATGTGAACTTTGCCACATTGTGGCTCAACTGAACACGCTTGACAAGTTTAAACTGCTTGAAATTTTCTGGATCTAAGCAGCCTGTTAGCAAACAGAAAAAATAAGTTAGTTTTCATAAAACACAACAAATAAATTGATAGAAAGAATAAAGGTAAAACAAACTTCACATAAAGCTAGCTCAAATGTAAAATCTAAAGGATTGAGCGTACAAGCAAACAAAAGTACAAAAAGGCTAAAAGCCAATCCACTTAGTTACTCATGCTTTAGTTAATGATGAACTTCAATCTAGGCTTGAGAGAATCTCAATTTGCTCATTAAAACCTCATTCATGGGGAGTTCACCAAGTTCTAGCTGTGGTACAACAATACTAGCTCTCCATAATCCATGATGAAGTATAAGGTTCTTTTACACAGCTATAAATCATTCAAAGAGAAACCGTAGAACAAAAAAGCAAAGCCTATATCACCTTAAAATTAGTGACTCAGAGATACAGAAATAGAAGTATGCAGTTAGAGCAACCATTGCTAATAACAATCGCATCAAAGCCTCGTACATCAAGCAAACTTAAAACGACAACCCATTTATTACTATGTTAGAGTATAACATTTGCGCAGCTTGAACTGCATTCAACATCAAGAACCGTCTTTCTCAATATGGATACTGAAGATTTGGAAAACCCAGAACCCAGATTTCATAGAACAATCACAAACTTGGTAAAAAATCCAATCTTCCTAACAGAAACTCAATCAACATGCACAAAAACATAGGATAAAAAAGCACAGAATTAAGAATAAAAGAAAAGAAAAGCTCAGACCTTTGGGCTTTTTGGAGGAGAAGAGAAAGACAGCACCAATAACAATGGCCACAATAGCCACAGCTACAGCCCCAAGAATCTGAACATCAAGTGTGTGCAAGAATTCTAAATCCATTGGGTCAGTGATACTGATAACCTTACCCTAAAAGAATTCAGCTTTATAAGGGAGTTTTCAGACAGGTGATCAAAACAAGAAAATGAATATCAGAGATGGGTGTTCTATGAAGCCTCTCTTGTCTTTGTTTTGGATCTTTACTTGCTGCTGTTAATGTTTTTTTTTTGTTTTGGTGAAATGCTGCTGTTATTGTTGTTAGTTGCTGCTACAAGTGACCATAAAAGAGTAGAGCAGAGAGCCAGAGTCTGAAAACGTGGTAGGTAAGACTATATGACGTTTGGTATGGCCGAGCCTAACTCGAGACCTCTATTGGGAACTGGTTCACCAACCCACATCTTGGCAGGTGTGGTGGCTTGTCACATTTTGGGTGGTTTGTTCTGTGTCAGTTTTTGTGTTTGCGATGCTAATTTATTTTAATATAGGCACATCAAAGGAAATCGATGTTTAATTTATTTTAATTCAATCAGCCACTTTTTTTTATGAAAAAAAAAAACACATATTCACATCATTTTTCTTTTATAATATAGCATACTGTTTCAGGGTTAGTAAGAAGTGATCGGTAATTTCTCAATTGTATATATGTAATTGACTTATATATTATTAAAAAATTAATTCAATCTAATAATTTAAGTTATTAAATAAAATCTCAAGATATAATTTATATCATTTTTTAATATATTTTTTCAAGTGAAATCTCTCTAGATTTGAAACTTGCACATGTTAATATTACTTTACATTTAATTTTTATTAAATAAATAGAAATAGAAAGATTTGAACTTGTGACTGTTTGATATCAAGGTTATGATATCATGTTAAAAAATTAATTCAACTCAATAATTTAAATTATTAGATAAAATTTTATGATATAATTTATATTATTTTCTAACAATAAATATATATAATTTTTCATTTTAATTTTTAAGGTGCAAGAAATTATATTTCTTTCTCATGTTAGGTTTCTAATCTTAAGGGAGGTTGTGAGAAAATAAAATTTATTGTGAATGTACCGCTACACTGTTGAAGATTTATTTAGAATATGATAATAATAAAAAAAAAACTCATCCCAGCTCTCTTCTAGCTCTATTGGGGCAATTTGGTACCGCTTGTTTTTATTTGTTCAAGTTTTTTTTTTTTTTAAACAAAAATTTAGTAACTATTTTTAAGGCCGATGAAAGAGAATAATATATTAAATGGTTTTGGATCTTCCATCAATAAATTTTGGTAGTGAAATTCAATTAGTTGCAACCTAGATTTAGAAAACTCAAGGGATTTTCTTCGGGTATAATATAAAAATATTGATGTATTTATACTTTATTTAGTATACTTAAAACCAAATAATAATTATTTTACTATTATAGGGAAAAAAAAAACCTTGTTAATAAAATTGATATTAAATAATAAAAAAAAAAACCTTGGGAGCCAGCAGATTTGTCTGTGCCAGCCAGCACATGGTTTCCTGTTTCCACTCTCAACTCAACGACAAAGAGGCTTATCTTCCTTGAGCCATGCCAGTCAATCTTGGCCATGTCAAAACCTTGTCTCGACCGATGGATGAGGAGATATTTGAGTTAATTATAACTTAAACCTCTGTAATTTAATAAGTTAAATTATTCGATTCCCATTTTTTAGCTTCCTTTTCTTCTTCTTTTTTTTTTTTTTTGAAAAATAGTAGTGAATTATTTTTTATATTATATGATTAATAATTTATTTTCAATTTTTAGGGAGTGCTTTACATCCTCCTTAACGGGGATGTGTTTTTTTTTTTTTTAGTGGTTATAGTTTAATTTTTTTATATATAAATACATAAAATTAATTTTTTTTTTATTTTTTAAAAATTATTTTTTATATCAACACATCAAAATAATTTAAAATATAATAAATTAATTTATTAAAAAAATAAAATTAAAAAAAATACAAATTGAAACAATGCCAAAATCTCCTTCGTAACTTCCGCTGCTAATGGAGCAAGAAGGAGTACAAACACACATCTTCATTTGCTATGGACCTTTTGGCTACAGGATTTAAAATTGGAAATCCATGGTTAGGCCTGACCGGATTGTGTGTAGGATATGGGAATAGGAAAGTCAATATGTCGAGTTAATTTCTTAAAGATTGACAGATTACATGGAGGGATTTTGTCTGTAAGAGAAAGAGACAACTCTCTATCTTTATTTGAGAAGAAACTCTCGGTTTAAAATAAAAATTAAAAATTAAAAACTAAAAGAATATTTCTCTATTTAATAAATACAAATGCAAAAAACAAAAGGCCAAGTGGAGTTTTTGTAAGTCATTTAACTCCCAACACTCACAAAAAGATGCTCCATGTGGTTTTTTCAAGAGTGGAATGATTTTTTCAATCATGTAGTCAAAATAAATAATTGGTTTGTTGACACATGTAATAATCTAGAGATTATCTTGGGTTCAACTTTTCAATATAAAAAATAATTTTAAATTATTTTAATGTGATAATATGAAAAATAATTTTTAAAGAATTAAAAAATATATATTTTAATATATTTTTTAAAAATTATATTTAAAAAACAATAAATATCGGATTATCAAACACCCTCTAAATATATTATTTTGTACATTGAAATAAGAGCTTTCTTGTAGTGTTTTCATATTCATACAAATATTTAAGACCATTTATGATTTTTTTCATGTCTTAAATGAGAAAAATTGATTTAAAAAGTACTTTTTTTATCAATCCTGAAATTTCTTGCCAGTATAATTATTTGAAAAATATTTTTTATCATATAAAATTTACATTGTTAGAAAGTACATCTCATTAGCTTTTCAACGGTATAAAATTTGTCTTAGGCCATGTTTATTTCTTGAAAAGTAATTTCTGGGAAATTATTTTTTAAACTTTCCTGTATTTGTTTGTCATTAGAAAAGTTGGTCAACGGAAAACACTTTCCAGTCAACAGAAAATATTTCAGTCAAAGAAAAATTTGGCTTGATTTTCAGGAAAGTGTTTTTCTTTAGCTATATTTGTTTTCCGGAAAGTGATTTTCGGAAAATCACTTTCCAAACTTTCTTGTGTTTGTTTGCCATTAGAAAAGTTGGTCAACGAAAAACATTTTTCAGTAAAAGGAAAATTTGGCCGGAAAACATTTTCTGGAAGTTGTGAAAAATTTAGAAATATCATTATTTACTGATTATATCAAATTTGATCCTCAAACTTTTAATTGCTATATATATTTTGTTTTGAATATTTATTTTTTAATTTCATCTCTTAAAATTTTATTTTTATATTAACTTTGGTCCTTATTTTTATAATTGCTATTTGCTTTTTTCTTATCATTTTTTTATTGAAATTTTTTATTTATTAAATTTGGTCCTCATTCTTTTGATTGTTACTTATTTTATTTGAAATAATTTATGAAATGTTGATTATTATTATTTTAATTTCTTCATCTTTAATTTTTTTTAAAAAAAATTTAGATTTGATCTCTATTATTTTGATTATTATTTATTTTATTTGAGATAATTTATGAAATTATATTTTTTTTTCAATTTCATTCTCATTTAACTTTTTAATTTGTAAGATTTGTTCCTCATTATTTTAATAAACTTGAGAAAAATAAAATATTAAAAAGTTATTTTCCAGCTCATTTTTCACGACATAACCAAACACTGGAAAGTGTTTTTCAACTTATTTTTCATTACACAACCAAATATCGGAAAATACTTTCTCGGAATTCACTTTCCAAAAGGAAACTACTTTCCAGCAAACAAACGGGACCTAAGTCGAAGTTTTGTACTTATAACCTTTTAAATATTTAAAATTATTTAGGTTGAAATTAAGATTCTTCATTAATTCAAGTAATTATTCATATACTAAGTTAGATATCTTGAAATTCATAATAGACCCTACCAATAAATTTTCTCACCAAGACAATTTAAATTGAGTTAGCCACACAAAAATCTAACATCAACAAAGCAGCATGTGTCTTGCACGCACCTTACTCATGATTGTGGATTCACGCACTAGTGGCCCAAGATCTAGTATGGACCTTAGCACTACACGCCTGTGTTTGCATGCCAAAAATTAAGTAGAAGCAAGCTAATATGTGTACTTAGTGCATCGCAACACAATAACACTATCAATAAAAAGGTTGGATTAGTTAGCCTTGACTTAACTAAAACATAACCCATTCGCATATAGTGGTGCGTGTAAATATGGATGATGGTTTCAGGGTGGTTTTTTCAATTGATTTTATTTTTCGTTAGACTATTTTAAATATTAAAAACTATTTGTAATTTGTATTAAATTTATAGAGATTTGAGAATTATAGATTCGAGCTTTGTAACCTTAAATCATAATGTTCTTAATGATATTATTAAGAGTATAAAAAATAGTATTTTTATTGAACATGAACTCCAGCCTCATACAGATTTTTAGTGGTGAGTTGTAAACTGTGAGTATTATCGGCCAACAAGAATATGATGCAACAAATGACTCGAATTGATTGAATTCGTCTGAACATCACCTAAAATGCATGTTCCATGGTTCCATTAAAAAAATTAAGGATGCATTATATTAAAATGTTTCCAGGTTTCACTATCAGAATAGTGCATTATGACTCAATCCACCACATCATCATGTGAATGATATCATGTCATAAGTTTGATAATCTTTAAAGATAGGAATGAAATTTATAGTCTATAAGTGATTGAGAAGTATCTAAGTTTTATAACAGAAAAATAGTCATTCCTTTACCAGCTTCGGGTTTATACCGAGCAAACCCACAGGTTCTACTCGGTCTAATTTGCATTTTCAAGGTAGTACAATATGAAAAAAATTAAACACATGTCAATTTTCTAGCATCTTAGGTTAAGGGGTTTCATTATGAATTTGGTAGAGTTTTCTTTTAACCTATACCCTTTAGGTAAAATGCTTCTCGCCCATTATATTATTGTTAAAAAAAATATTAATAAGGAAATGAAATTTGCATTGAAGAGACATAATTTTCTATTTATTTTAAGTTATCAATTTGTTTTTCAAAAACTTATGTTAATTTCCTTTGCTTTTTATTCAAAAAAATATATGATTCTATTAAGAAAACATTGTCCAAAATTTTTCATGTATAATAAAAATAATAATTCATGTAATAAAATATAATTTTTCCAAATATTTTAAATCATCTCCTTGACTGATGATATGCTTGGTTGAGAATAAAATTTAAAAAAGTTTTATATCATGAACACATCAACAAGCATGATGAATTTCGTGAAGAAATCAATCAAAAAGTTCAAGAAAAAAGCAAAGTGAAGACTTAGATTAAATGTTCATTTTAATGCTTATGTAAATCTTTATATCCTACTTGATAGCACAATTAAAATGAACTCGCACACTTCATTTTGCATGCATTAAAGGATTCATAAATAATATGATACAATCTAAGATAAATGGTTGTAAGAATTCATCAAGGCTAATATGTTAAAATTGGAATGATGCATTAACCGATCGATCATTTGATATTACCATAAGAATTGGTCGACCGCTTATTGATTCATGATGAACACCTGATAATTATGCAAGAATCGATCGACTAACTGGCCTGACCAATCTGAACCAGTTAATTATTTTAATTGTTAGTAGGGTTGTAACAATTATAAACAACTAGTTTTTCTTAGAAACATATATATAGCTTGTCTGATTGTGAAATTAGAAAGAGATTCCAAACATATATAATATACAAGCTATTCTAAGCGTAAAAACACTACAAAACTATCAATCCTTGATCATACTCTAATTTGTTCTATTCAACATTCATATTCTAGCATAAAAGCATTCAATCTTATTCTCGCTACACTTAAACACCTTTAAATCCTATAAGTGCAATCTAGTGAGTTATAAAGATATTAGAACTTTCAATTATATTATCCATTTTGTTGAGAGAGTTAATTGTGATAACAAAATCACCACTATAAACCTTTGAGAGTTAGATAAAAACTTTTGGTATATGTGAGGTAATTTCACTAAATGAAAAATATTGAAGAGGGTATATCTTCAAATGATGTAAAGAACTTGGCGTGAATTCATCAAGTAACTATTGTACTCTTGAACTTGGATTAATTAAGGAATATAATACTCAAATATGGTTAGATACTTGAGGTGTGGATGTAGATTTGCCGAACCACTTTAAAAACGAGTTTATAAATTATCTTCCTTATTTATCTTCCTTATTTCTTTACTTTAAGTACTTTATTACATAGTTGGTTATTGTGTTTACTTAAAGTAATTTGCATTATTTGTAGAATTTAGTGATACACCTAATTCATCCCCTCTTAAGTGTTAAATTGGCTTAATCTTTGAACAAAACTCCTTTTATACATGCATTTTTTTTAATTATAAAAGAACTAAATAAAAATAGATTTCAAAAACTACATCTAGTATGGTGCAAGTAAATAAAATGTAATTAATATATTAGCATTTTCAAATAAAAAAAAATGCTAAATACCTGTTTTCTTAAATCATATTTCTAGTTTGTGTACTAAGCTTTCCTAGAGATTGAGTCAGCTAGCTAAGAATGATATGCAAAATCATGTCATTATAAAAGATGCTCCACCTCAACTATATGATATATCTTGTCATGCCATATCGTTTTGAGCTTTGACGACTGCCCTCGTTATCAAAGTAATAATGTCTAATAATGCGAATATATTCAAAACATATCAAAATTTTGAATACATTTTATTCATCGAATATTTTAGTATAGTTATTGATGAAGTCCCAAAAAATTCAAGTTGCCTAGGAATAAGGTTTATAAGTTGAATAATCGGTTAATCAATTTATCGTAGTAATCTCATCCACTTTTCTTAGCCAAGGTGTTTGAGAGCATATGCATGGTGCTTGGTAGACCAAGGCATATACTTGGTGTTTGGTGGGCTAAAATGACTTGTAACTAGTACCTGCAAAAGGTCCTTTTTGGTATAGGTGAGGACTCTCTAATGGTCACTCCCTTGAATATGCTTAAGAGAGGATGTGGTCATTTTCTTTAGCGTGAAAAGAGAAGATGTAGTCATTCCTTTAAGCGTGCTAAAGGAGGATGATCATTCCCTTAGACTTGGCTAACTACCAAGTCGAAGTACCTTGGATTTAACGGATGGCCAAGTTCAAATACCTTGGATCTGGCATGTTTGCCAAACCTATGGTATCTTGGACTTGGTTGTCTGTCAAATCCAAGTGCAATGGACTTGGGTGATTGCCAAGTCTAAGTGTCTTAGATTTGACATGTTTACGAGATCTACATTACCTTGGATCTAGCTAAATGTTAAATCTAAGTACATTGAATTTTGTTCACCAGACTCATATTATCTTATTTTCTTGGGTGTGTCAAGGAAGGATGATCATTTTCTTGGGCATGCTCAGAGGCGCCTTCAATAGGCGTGTTTGTTGTGCAGAAAATTTATATCCGTAATTGTTTTTTAATCTAGTTCTTTTTGGGTAAAAATATATTTATAAAAACTTGGTTAATCAGTTACAACTCTTTAAATATTATTAATATTTAATAGAGTCAACAAATTCCATACATATCAACAAACCCTAACCAATTAATCATCTTAAAATCATGCATTTTCCTGCAAATTAACCAGGTTTTAGCAAATAAAACTCACAAATGCTATTGGACCAAACACAATTTTCATATATATATATATATATAAGCATAAAAACGAAATCATATATCGTCTTCCAAATCAAAATATATAGTTACTTATATCCATGAACTAGATCGAAGAAAGTTCATATACCAAATTTATATCATAAATATTTTTATTCGAATTCATACTCTTATTTAGATTCATATATACAAACATTAACAGCCTGGCACCAACCATATATTAGTAAACAAAACCATCCAAACATATCAATGATATGCACGTGTACACTTAAACCATTTTCTATGTTTTTCATTTATCATACCACGTATTTTTTAATCATTGCTTCATAAAATTACCTACACCTATAATAAATAAAAATTTAGAATGTATATTTTTATAACTTAATTTTGACCCTATAATTTTATATTTTTTTACAAAATACATATAAAAAATTGATTTCTTCTCCTTTTTTTGTATTTTTATCCATATTTATTTATTTTCATGATTTTAATTTTAAGGCGAAGATTATGTATGTTTGGATAGGAAGTAACTTATGTTTTTTTTTAATAAAAAACATGATATTTTTAATTTTTAAAAATATAATTTATACTTAAAAAATATTCTATCTTTTAAAAAAATCACCATATCTTCAAGCCAAAAGCACCCACGTCGGAAGCAGATAAGAGAAATCATGTCACATAAAAAAAACTCTCTTCACCTCCACATCACATCAACATTTGCTTTCAGTTTTTGTGGAGGCATTAGACAAATGGCTTCACAAAGATATAATTTGTTAGAAATCATAAAATTGTCATGAACCCAGAAAGTCAAACCAAAGAGCCCTAACAAAATAGATATCACAATTCCATCAGGTTTATTGCAATTTAGATCAAATTCAATTTTGAAAAGCCATTTCTCATCAATGTGATGGAACATCCATCAGGTTCCTTCAAGTTTAAATTGGTCAGAATAATTATTGACAAAATTGAAAAATTAATTTAATGAAATATGATAGATAAAATAAATCCAAAAAATCCCTACAGAAAGATATATCCCATATCTCCAAGCCCCTTCGTAGTCATAGGTTTCACAATGCTTCTGTAAAAATTGTCGTGGTAAGCTTCTTCATAGTGCTTGAAGACCTTCTACCTTTTAGATAATAGATTTGTGTGAACTTTTTTTTTTATCTGATTTTATTAAATTACTAATTACTTTTATTAGTACAAAAGAGACAAGGATAGTTTGATGTCTTCATATATTTCTGTTTTAAAAATATAAACTTGTTTCAAATACTTTTTTTTTTCTTGAAACTCAAAAAACATAAATAAAAAAACTGTTTGTTTATTTACGATAGGAAGAACCGTAACAAATTTTTAGTTGAGATAAAATGCAGGCTTGTCTGGCCTCTTCCCAAAGACTCACCAGGTACATCCTCGGATGCCAAATTTTAATGCAGCACAAGAAACCATAACACGTAACTTTGTAATTAAGAATTACGAAGAAATTATTCTCTTCTTCATTGGTGATAATTTATGTAGCACAATCCACAGAAACAAATGACTTTCACATTCAAAAATTGTGGCAGAAATCTTTGTATTCCATCAGCTACTGTCATTTTCCTTCACAGGATCAGAGCTGACAATTGGAAGATTTTTTCTATACTGAGTGGATGTCAACCTTCTCTCTAACGGTGTTTTTCGTTTGCTCACAACAAATCTATTCACCCCTTTCCGCATTGGCATTATTGATGGGAAATCCTCATCTGGGATCTGACTGAGCTCTGAGATGTCCTTGATCTGCGCAACACGTCGGAACCACCTTTCTGCTTTGGCCTCTTCAGACATGTCCAAAGGATCTGGTTCCTTCACTGCCGACCCTTCCAAGCTCTTTCCAGTCCAGCTATCCCCAACACTCTGATTCTTAGATGATTGAGGTGCAGTTCCCGTGAAAATCTTCTTCTCACTGATATTCTCTTTCAAGGAAGATCCACTACTCTCGCTGTCATTGGTATTTACGGGGGAATTATTGAAGTTTTGCATTGAGTTCCCCATTTGATTTGATGTCCCAGTGGCATTCGCACTCGTAGAATTTCCAGTGTTCCAACTATCCCTGCCAGCTGGCAGGGGATCAATAAAATTTTGGGTAAAATTTCCACCTGCCGACTCCCCATAGGTGGCACCTTTCTTTAAATCACTCTTCTTCTCCCCAGACCAGCTCCCTGTACTGTCCTCCTGAGCTGCATGGGTAACCCCAAGTCTGGCATCATCCAACTTCTGTGGATGCTTCTCCAGAGTTGCAGAACTTGAGGATTCGCTAACACCTTTATCATGGGAATCTGTCTCATCTGGTTGCTGATTATCCTTTTTAGCAAAGTAGTTGGGTGGGAAGGGGACAAAGGGTACGGAATTTGTGGTGTTAGCTTGCTCCATGGCTGCATGTCTCTTGTACATTGGAGAAGTCAGAGAGCGATCTTTCTTCTTGCTAACAACAAATTTATTCTCTCCTTTACGCGACGGCATGATCTCAGGGAAGTCATCATCTGAAATTGCACTACTCAGATCAGTGACATTATGCAACTCTGCTACCCTCTTAAACCATCTCTCTGATTTTTCAGCTAGGTCTTTCTCATTATCATCACTCAGATTCTGGTCCATGGACATCTCAGAGGGTTGGCAACTATCTCTTGATTTACCATGCTCACTGCGCTCAGAAATAACACCTTTCTGCTCACCGTTGCTTGGAGTAAGAGATTCAGAGTTGACTGTCTCCAACTTCTCCCTCTCCTCCATCTTTGAGTTCTCAGGTTTCTTGGCAAACATGTCAGCAGGTAACGGCACAAACGGAACATAATTGGAATTGCTTCCTCTAGGGGCACTAAATAGTGGTGAAGCAGGGCCCCGATTGATAGTTTGGTTGAGGGGATTGGTTGTACCTATGCTTTGATTATCATTCCTTTCCCGAGTGTCATCAGTACCCATGTTTTCTTGGAATTGAGAATTTGCCAACCTCCTTTCCAGTGGAGTCTTCCTTGTGCTGACAACAAACCTGTTCACCCCTTTCCTCAATGGCATTATTTCAGGAAAATCTTCATCTGCTTTGGCACCATTCCTGTTCAAAGAACTGTCCATCTGAGAAACATTGCCATGCCTCTGCTGTGCCTTCTTTTCATTGGCGGCCAGCCTGCTAACCAGATCACTTTTATTCACATAGCTCCCACTGCCATATCCTATGTCTGATCCAGAGCTGGTGCTAACGGGTGAAACACCTCCTGGTCGCTTGCAATCACACCTTAAGCATACCATGTTCCTTGCATAATTATAGAAATCACATCTGCAAAAGAGAAAGTTGATAGGAATTACTCAAAATCATAACTCAAACAAGGACAAACCAAGCTCCAAGCTTGTCGAAATGCCAAGTACAGAAGAAATGCTCACTGAGGACACTCCCACTCTCCACCAGTAAGTTGTCTCTTGGGCCGTTGTTCATCACATTCAAGGCATTTCACGTTTCTTGCAAAGTTCATGAAACTACACCTGCTCGATAAAGATGGCAGTAAAAAAGTAAATCATCACATAATCACAACAATGAGAAACATATCTGAGTTTAGCATCGTTTTCTTCATTCATGAAGTTATGATCCTCCAAGACAAACAAGTGGTGTTAAGAAAACAAGTTGAACATAACATGAGAAGGTCAATTAGGACTCTACCCTGGGCATATCCAGTCACCTCTTTTCATTTCAATATTTTGCCCACGAGGCCTTGGTGTTTGTCCATATCTATCAGGGAACTGATTTCCAAATGAACCATTTAGGTTTTCCTCCACAGCATTGTAGCCCAGCTGAGCCAACTCACTAAAGAGACTTCGAACAGATGGCTCCACAAGTTCTAAATTATGAAGATTGGTCTTCACAGAAGAAACAAAACTGCTGGCATAACTCAATAGAAACTTCATCAGGTCCACTGTCTGTGCTTTATCAGTATTTGGCACCTAGCATTTAATAATAATGAGAACACGGGGTACAGGTTAAATATTGGCACCTAACATTTAATGATAATGAGAACACAGAATAAAGATTAAATATTGGCACCTAGAAATGGTTAGAAAATTACTGCTTGATTTGGTACAAAAAACGTTAAAAACAACTGCAGAGCATGGCCATTAGCCAGACTTTTATAAAGCCTTCTTTCAGTGAAGGTAGGATTCAATTCAGTTACAACAACATCAACAACAACAACAAGCATTAATCCCAAACTAGTTAAATGCTACTACTATAGTTAAGGAAAAAAAATGAAGAAAGAAAATAACATAATAACATGCAAGTTCAAAGGCTCGAACAGAAGTTGAGATAAACAGTATTTTGGCCCCAGGCTTTCCATCAGCACAATTTTTTTATAGATTGAAAGCTCTTCACTATCCACTTTAGCTGCACTAAGACTTGACAGTAAATAATAAATTTTTGTTGTCCCCTCAGATATAATATAGGAGAAAGTTCCATCATCTGCATATATCACCACCAAGGACTCTTCTTCCTTTTCAGTCTGAATAATACTCAACATCGAGAATAGAACATACAGTAAAATGCAGTTCCAATTTAGTTCAGGAAATGCTATTCTAACAAAATGAAAATTCAAAGGGTGCTTTAAAGACACCCTGAATAATTACTTGCAATTTGATAACATCTAATTTTAAAAAGGAACTGTCACTTTTTAGTACCACATTAAATGTCCCTGAGACTCCTCAAAGTAAATCTTATTCCAATCAATGTTTGTGAACATGGAAGGAATTATTAGCCTTTGAGGCCTCACTATCAGCATCAAATTTCGCCTAGCACCTTATACATGCCTGAAGCACACTTTTTTTACAGCACTGAATAAAAGAACTCTAAACTTAGGTAATTACTGTACTAGGGCCTTCTTTCTGAATTTGCCTGAAATTCATACATGCAATTCGTGGAGCAATGCAAAATGATTTCTATCCCAACATAATGTTAACAGAAACTACTCGTGCATGATTTGTGACCTCAACAACCCACATTCAAGGAAAATATCAACCTTTTGAAATGTCCAAATGCTGGGGAATGTACACAAGATTGGAAGACCTTATCCTATAAGCAGACCTATATAAAAATCTTGAAAACAGATAGTTTCCTAAGAAGTAGAAAACTTGATGGCATCACTGTTATCCACTGATACAAACTGTCAAAGCTTCTGCTTCCTAGTTATTAAGTACTTAAATCAACCATTTCCAATAAACTCAGATGTATCAGAAATTGAAATAGGAACTCCTGATAACAGGTAAAAAAGGTTTTGAAGCAACTAAAAACAAATTTAAGGTTGTTTTACTAACAACTACTGCCTATATCAACCATCCCCGTTCCTGCAGGAAAAAAGGCAATATTTCACCCTATTTTGAACTCCACTTCCCTGATATTATACCCTTTCATTGCAGTCAGCATTTAATGGATTCAAAATACAAATGGGCTCTGTGCACTCCAAATATCAACTTTCAATAGCCCTCCCTACATCCCTCTGTTTTAGGATCACTTTTTTCCCTCTTTCCTTGAGCTCTCCTTATGGTTTAATATGGTTTTTCTAAATTACTAAAAGCCAAATGGTTGACACATATTGCCTCAAGTCAAGTGGTAAACCTACATATTTAGCTTTCGAGATAAAAAAAAACATCACTTTTTTTTTAATCACCGAACTGCCACCACTACTACATTGACGCGAGTTTTATTCCTAAACTTTCAACAAACTGCACTAATCTATCTATTTTTGTTCGCATTTCAATTCAAAATGCATCGAAACAAATCATTTATTCACCCATCACAAATTTCACACACACACACACACACCCCATAAACTCCCATGCTTATCAGCTTCTACTTTCAACATCCATTTAAATGAAAATGCAATGAATAGAAAGACAAACACAAGAACCTACCGAATGTAAATTCCAATAACAAAACAAAGAACAGAAACATGAACTTCTTGCATAAACAATTTTCACAAAGACTCACATTACTATCACTTCCATGCAAAAACAACCTCATCCTCCTCACTGAATCATCACCATTCTTGAACAAAAATGGCAACCCACTTTGAACCACGACCTCAATATCTCTTCTCGAAAGCATCCTACAATACCCATCAACAAAAACAATCACATAATAACGAAAGCTCGAACTCAAAAAAAAAAAATTCAATCCAAATGAACACTATACATATATTAACTGAAAACCGACCCTAAAGCCTGAGGTTTATCACGCGCGAAAGCTAAGGAAGCAGTGCAAGAACGCAAAAACCCCTCTGATAAATCATCAACTGAGGTGAGATCATCACTTGGAGTGTTAGAGCCATGCTTGATATTAAAATAACCGGCCGCAGAGAGGTTGTTAACAAATTTAGACCACTCTGGCCAGGGGTCGGAGAACCCGGAGGTAGAAGGAAAGGAAGTGGAGGTGGAAGGGGAAGGGGAATCGGAGAAATGGGCAGAGGTATGGAGTTGTTGGTGGTGCTGGGAAGGGGAGGAATTGAATTTTAAAGGGCGGGAAAGGGAGAGAGTGAAGAGGTTGTGGTGGTGGTGGGAAAGGGAGGAGAGAGATGAGGGAATGTGGTGGCGGGTGAGGCGGAGGATCGATGGGTAACGGAGTGGGGAAGGAATGGTGGTTGTAGTCGTGAGGAGCATGAGGAACCTGGTGGCGTTGCTGCTCATTTTGGGAGGGGGGTGTTTAAGGGTAGAAATGCATGGGAATGAGTGGTGGTGAGGTTTAGGGTTTGTGGTGCTACAACCCTTCTGGTGATGGTGGGGATTTTTGGAGTAGAGTACTGTGTCTAGGCCTAGCCTACTGGCTAGAAATTAAGGATGCAGATTTCCCACCTGGAAATATCAAAGTGAAGCAAACGACGTGTCTTCAATGCTTCACTGCACTCCCAGGAATTTCAAGTTCGTTTTTTGTGTGTTTGAGATTGTGTGTTTTTTTTTAATTTAAATTATATTTTTAATATTTTTAAATTATTTTGATTGTTGATATTAAAAATATTTTTTAAAAAATAAAAAAAATATTATTTTAATATGTTTTAAAATAAAAAACACTCTAAAAAATAATTAGTATTATACTTTCAATTATAAAAAAAAATGCTTATAAACATTTTAAAAAAATATAAAAGCATTGCATACTTTTTCTTTAATATAAAAAAGTCATGTTTTATACATAAAATTAAACAATAAAAAAATTTATATCAAAATTTAAATTTGACCTTGATTATATTGTATCAATAAGCCTTCAACCTCCATGCGACATTGCCCCATTAAGCTTTCCCTCATTGTGGAAAACCCCCCACTGCTGCTTTTTGTTGGAGTTTAAGCCATGTCTCAGTCCTAGTGTACTGAATGGTGAATGCTAATTATTGAAAGAGCAGTTGAAAGAGCAGTTCTAGAGCGAACATCCCTTTCTTAAAAGTGAGTTCTCTTCTTCATGTTATTTTATAAATGCTATCTTACCTACAAAACATATGATCAAAACAATAAAATTACAATAACCTCATAAAAAACAAAACAAAACAAATTAAAAAGTTTAATTCCTAATAAGAAATTTTTTTAAAAAAATAAAAAAAATCAATTTAAAAAATAAGACAAAAAATAAATGATGTCAACTTGGATCAACTCGTTAAACTTACAGCGTGATTCATGAGAACGAGATTTTCCCATAAAAAGCAAATTAAAAAAAAAATATAAAGCTCACCTTTCAACCAACCCATTGTTAAAAGAAAGAATTGAAAAGGATATATATATATAACAAAAATCTGAGTCAACTTGGCAAATTCATAACCTAGGTTATGAAACTAGGATAACTTAATAAAAAGAAAAAAAAAAAAAATCTCAGAGTACAATTCTCAACCACTTAAACTCTTGACTAGAGTCATGAGAATAAGATTACCCAACACAAAGCAAATAAAAAAAGAAATAAAAAGCCTATCTCTTTACCAACTCATTATTAAATGATGAAATTAAAAAAATAAAAAAAAAACAAATCTAAGTCAACTTAAGTTAACCCATTAAACTCTCAACTGAGTTATGAGATCATGATAACTTAATAGAAAATAAGCTAGAAAAAAAAATATAAAGCTCAATTACAAACGAACTAAATTTGTGACCTGAGTCATGAGAATTAAATTACTTTATAAAAAGAAAAAACAAATATGAAGCCTATATGTCAATTAACTTATTAGTGAAGGATAGAGTTAAAAAAGAAACAACCTAGGAAAAAAAAAAAACTAACTTGAATTAACCTTGTAAACCCATGATCCATGTCATGAGACTAAGATAATTTAATACCAAGATAATTTAATAAAAAACAAACAAGAAAAAATCACAAAGTTAAATTTCCAATTAGCTAAATGTTGAAGGCCAAAATAAAAGAGCAATAATTAAAACAAAATAAAAAAAACTGACTCGATTTATCCCACCAAATTTACGGGCCTTGTCATGTGATCAGGATAATCCTATAGTAAATAAAGCAAAAAAAATATAAATCTCAATCCTTAATTAAGTCAATACTAGGAGGAAATTAGAAAAAAATCAATTTTTAAAAAGGACCTAAAAAGACCAAAATCATCTTGAACTAACCTTTCAAACCCATGATCTGGGGTCATAAGGATAAAATAATCTTATAGGAGATAAATTAGAAAAAAATCATGAAACGCAATTCCTAATAATGAGAGATAAATTGAAATGGAAATCAATTAAAAAAAAGCATTTAAAACAAAATATATGACAATAAAAAAATACGTTGAAATTTAACATAACAATAAAATGATAGGTTTCCTTGCTATTTTGGAAATAACAAGCACAAAAACCAAGGAGATGCGAGAGAAAAGAGAGAGGGAAGAAAAATAAAAAAAGAGATGCCATCCTCCTCCACCATTTACATGCACCACATCACCAGGATGGTTGAGCTAAGATGTTCCCATCGCTACCAAGGATATAGATGTTCAATCTTTAAAGAAAGTTGCATGCACCGCGCAAAGCACGATGACTTCCTTTACACGCTACCCTCTTTGCAACTACCCGTTAACCTCAGTACTTATAGTTTTTATTAGTCTTAAATGTGGTTCTTTAAGCCTTAATTATTTTAGATCAATGAAAATAAACTTTATTTTGCAAAATCCATCATCAACCGTATGTTAGAATTGTTTTTAACATCCTGTATCTCCATTTCTAGGCAACCAAAAAACACTATTAATTCTAATAAAAATAATAATTTCAAAGGTTTAAGTTGAAAAACAAATTGAGGTTTTTTAAAAATGGGACTAATATTTCCCCTACTAGAGCATTCAATCTCTAATTGTATAAAGAAAAAAAAGGTCAAATAATTGTCTATCATTCAAATTCAACCTTCATTGCTTCAATTGTTTTAAATGAATAAAATATAATTTAATTTTGCTAAACTAAGCATCAACAAAGCAATAATTTTTTTTTTCCAAACACCCTAAGATCCTATACACTAGATAGCCAAACCAAACCACCCAATCCAATTTCATAAATACAACTTCAAAGGAACAAATCAAGAAAAAAAAGTTCATGGATCAAAATGAAAAATAAAAAAAATAAAGGACCAAAATAAATAAAAAAGACTATGAATTATTATTGTAATCCATAGTGATATAGGTGTGGGTGAACAATGTTTTTCCCATGCCGTTTAGTTTTCTTTTCTTAATGCTCTAATCATTATTTAAAAACTAAAACATCCTTACTCTTTTTTTTTTATTTTCTTAGGTTGTTGCTTTTTTTTTTTTCCAGTGGTCATCCCTAAAGCCCTCATGTTTCTCTCTCTCTCTCTCTTACCTTTTCTTTCTTTTCTTTTTTATATTTTATAAGAAATTTTATAATTTTTAGGGTTTAGCTAGCGACACTTATGTCCCAAACATCAAAAATCCGAATTTTTTTTATATATATAACAAAATCTTAGAAGATGGAGGTAGGCTTATGAACAATAAACAATTTTAGCCTACCATATTGCATGGATTGCAATGAAAACCCATACATGGGTTGTTATGTATATGTATCATAGTGTATGTTTTGATGTGCATCATGTTAAATCTTAGTTCAAATTCCCTTTCTTTTACTTTTTTTTTAAATTTTGATGGACCTTTTAAAACGCACCAGGTTGTCGCATATTACTAGGGGAAATTTAGAAGAGTAGGTTTGCTTTTAGTAATTGTAAGGTTCTTGAACTATAAAAGATTAATGTTTTATTAATCAAATGAATCTATTATTTTTTAGAGCCATTGGTTGGACAATAAAAAAAGTATTTAATAAAAGATTAATGTCCTAAATATTTCGTTTTAACCCAAAACCTTCATCATTGTTAGTTATAAAGCTAGTGTTGCTGAAGGGAAAACTTGAAATTCACTTTCAGGCGAAATATGTCAATATTGTTTAAATCTAACCATCAAATAGGTAAAGCGAAGAAATTCAATTTAAAGGATAAGGAACTGCAACACCTACATGAGAGAGATGAAGATGAACCATGATGTTTCTAGGGATTTTTATTATAGGGATGGAAAAAATATGATTTTTTTTTATTCTCATTGTTGGTGACTTGGGTTTTGATAATATTAAAAAAATGAGACTAAAGAGTAAAAAAGATGTTGCTAGGTTTTTAGATCTACATCTATATTTTTAGATCTTTATGTTTTTCTTTTTAAATAAAGAGAATTTAGATTTTTACTTATCTTGATTTTAGTTTCTTGATTATTGTAGATTTAGATCTAGACCATCTAGATTTGGATTTTCTTTTCGCTTCCTCTCATTTATAGGATTTAGTTCCATGTATGTTAATATTTGTTTTCCTTTAAATAAAATTATGATACTTGTTTCTAGTTATTTTAAAGATTTTGGTAGTGGTTAGCAAGAAGAGATCTTTCATTAACAGGGCTTTGCAGTGTTCATTCTCTCAGTATTTGTGACAATCCCAATAAAGACTATCCAAGTTTGAGAGCTTCATAGGGTTTTTTTCATTTATATTATCATATTGATAAGAGGGTCATTTACTACTCAGGAGACTATATTTAAATGTTATTATTCTCAAGATATATTCTAGGCAAATAGATTCAAATGCTATTATTGTAGTTTATATATATAAATAGTTTTGTATTTGTCATTATTGTAAAACTCACCCCATAGAAAACTTAGAACCTAAAGTTGAACCCAAGTTAGGTTACTAGTTGAATCAGCAAAGACTTTGATCCAACAAAACCCGTTTGATTTGGTGGGATTTTAAGTGACCCAAGTGACCTAACTAAACCTAGTCGGTTCAACTACAAGATAATTTTTTCTTCTTTAGATATCGAAGAACTCAATATGTTTGTTTAATCAAATTCTACTGCCTAAAAATGAAAAAAAACTTATGTTTGATTTACTTAAGAATTGTAGTTATTGTCATTTGTGTCACAACCCATTTTTTACCCTTATTTTCCAATTAAAAAATAGAAAACTTTCCAAAAACATATATTTTGAATAAAATTTAGTTAATTTATGATCATTTTGTAATTTCAGCACTTTTGTTTATTTTATTCTGACAGTTTTCAAAACATAAAATAAATAAAAATAATAAAAAAACATTGAGTGGAACGATAAGCAAGTGAAAAAAAGACATCAAGATAATAAAAAAAATTAAATAATATAATGAAAGGTCATACAAATAAAGAAAAGAAAATAAATGAAGATTCAAGAAAAATTAGGAAATTTGTATAAAGAGATCTTGTATAGTAAAGAAAAGGAAATTAATTAATCTTTGAAAAAAAATAATTCAAATTGGAGATCATCATTTAAGAAGGAAAGAATATAAAAATCTTCCAACATCTTTTTCTTGTTTTGATAAGAGCCCTAATAATATAAATAAAGGTGGAGAAAACCCTAGGAAATATACATTAGAAAAATCCTAAAGAGAGAAAAAAAGAACAAAGAAAAACCTCTTACACACCTTATCTTGGCAAAATATTTATTTTTATGTGGAATGAAATGAAGTTTGAAGTGTTGTGGATTCATACCATTGTGTGGAAACCATGAAGGTATTGGTAGCATGATACTTATTTTCATGCAGAATACGATAGAGTTTGAAGTGTTATGGATCCATACCATTGCGTGGAAACCCTAAAGGTATGAAACCACTAGCTATTTATATTTTTAAGGTGGAATAAGGATAAAAATCATTACCCTATGATAAAGTTGGGAGGATTGGGTTCAAAGTTAGTTCATTTAAGATGTAATAGTTTGATTTTGGTGCAAAAAGTTCACGTATAAATGGTAATGTTTGTATATAAGATATCATCTAATTTGAAAACTCAACTGAGGATAAAAAGACTCATTCCCATCTTCCATCCTTGGATTTGACTATTGGGTGTTTGAATTGGCAAGTATGCATTTATGTTGTTTATTATATGCATATTTTCATTTATTATATGATTTTTATGTTTATATTAGTTGTGATGTATAAGCTATCATTTATTCGAGAACTCAACTTAGAATTAGATGACCTATTATTGGCTCATATCCTTAGATATTGATTATCGAATTCTCAAGTACACACTTATTTCATTTATTAGGTGCTTTTTTATGTTTGTTTCTATACATGATGTATGGATTGTAATTTATTTGGTAACTCAACTTAGAATTAAAGAATCCATTCTTGGTTTTTTCATTGGATGTTAATGATCAAGAATTTAAATTAGTGAACATGCACCTATAATCATGTTAATATGGGGAATTCTTTCTTGATGTTGCAAGCAAGTTCGGCTGGATCAACATGATTTCACATAGGCTCATCGAGAGTGGGTGATGGCATTTGGGTCCATTCCAACCTATATAATCCTTACAGGTTCAATGCTTATTAATAACTCACCATCCTAATAGGTCCAACACATGACTATTGTCTAAGTAAGGATCATATCATCTTTAGGTTTAAATCTAAAACTACTATATTAGTTTAGACTTCAAAACAAAACATTTTAGTTTAAGAAATATTGAGCATAACAAATACCTTTCCTTGTTTTAACAAAAAACAATGTAACTTATCTTAGGTAGGATGTATAAGGTGATTGTTATCTTATCTATGACATAATTAGATTTTTACATAGAACCTTTAAAATACCACTTAGGATTTCTAGTTACCATTAAACCAGGTGGTGAGTCATTTTTTCAGTTTAACCTTTAGCTTCACAAAGATATCCTCTACGATTGAATGACGACTCTACAAGAGACTTAGTTAAGATAGGCTTTGTTTACCTATATAAAATATATTGTGTTTGTTTATGATTTTTTGTTTATGTGATTGTTTATGATTTTTGTTTTATGTAATTGTTTATTTCACATGATTTATTTGATTTAATCTTTATTTTATTCATATATTTTTATTTCATGCATTTGTAGGATTAAATATAGAGTTATACCCATGCCTCCATTAAACATATATTTTTTACATACTCAATGCTTTAGATTAGTATAAGGAATTAATTAGTGGTGCTCCGATGGGTTTTGTCTTTGACTAGCATATATAAAACCTCATACTCTAGTTAAAAGTCTATTTATTCGTGATTGATAGCCTATGGCATTATCTCAATCTATATTTTTTTTTCATCTTGTAGGCACTAGGTTGAACTTTTAAGGTTTATTTACCCAAGTTACAAAAGATCCTTTAAGACCATTAGGTTAATCAACTTACCTACACATAATGGTTAGAATCTTCCACTATGATGTTTCCCTATAATGTCACTAAGCCTTATATGCAAAACATTTCAATAAATTGGTGACAAGACAATTAAGATTGTAAAATATATTTAAGAATAGTTTCAATATGAGTTAAAAGACTAAAAAATATAGGGGATTGTTTGAATAAAGGATTTCAATGTGGACTAACTAATTTGAAACATCTATAACATGTTATCAAAGCTTATAAACTCATATAAAAGCAAGCAAAAACGACATCATAAAAGGCCTAATCATTATAAGCTTTTGGGTTGTACTTGATAAAATGCCATAAAGCTTGATATAATGAGGTTTTCAAAATGTGATGTATTTTACAAAATTTGCTTGATCAACACTCGGAAGATAGGGGATTGGTTTACATTATAAATTAAAGAATCATTTTGTATATATTTATCCATTTTTATATGAATAAAATCTTAGAATCTTCTTCTTAAAATGTATGGCTTAATGTATTAAGTTGTTTCCATAATTTTTGAATCAAAGGAAGTTTTAAAATGCTTTGCTAAATGTATGGACAATGTGCTAAATCATTCATACTTTTTTGAATGGATTAAATTTCAATTTATTTTCAAAATAAATGGATTAATATATTTCAAGGTATCACATGACAAGGTTAAGTAATTTCTCATATAATAAACATTTCTTAAAGAAAATGATTTTGCAAATAACCAAGATGTTAACAAATAACATATGACAAAGTTGTTTATGTCTAACAACAAGATTCAATAATCATTAAAGCCATGTTGAAATAACTCGGCTAACTAGCTTATTGAAGCAAACTATTCACTTTAAACATTTTGATGGAAGATATGTGGTAACCACTACTATAAAGCTCACTATGGTGATGCCTTCCTCTTGTTCTCTTATATTGATCAGAGTAACTTCTTCCATTCCATTCCATCCTCTTTTATGCATAATTTTATTTTCATATCCAATTGATCAAGGCTTATCCCTTACAAATCTAAGTACTTTTTTGCCATCAAATGTTCCTTTTTTCATGTCGTAAAATCCAACCCAAGCTATTGTTGCCCATCAATCTAGCATCACCTTGAAAAGAAAGTGAGTTAAAAAGGATGAACCATACAAGTCCTACTTAATTAAGTAATGTTTTAGCACCATTGGAGTACAAGACTTGGATAACCCTATTAAAGCAATTTAAATGTGCCTAGAATAAAAAAAAAATCATATATAATGTATTTGAGATTGTTCAATTTAAGCAAAGCCTTAATCAAGAAGTAGTATAAATCCATCAATGAGGCATCACTATATCAAAATATATATCCAATGGTAGACTCTGAGTGGGAAGCCTAAGCCATCTATCCATTGTAAGTATTATCGAGTTTCATGTTGTCATTAAATTCTCAAGTGTCATTACCCAAGATTGACATACCTTTTGTAAAGAAATGCCATGTTTGATATATCTTCTAACAAAATATATGTTTTGCAATTTGAAAGACCAGTTAAGTTTTCTAGTGACTATAATACCAGGTGGCGACTTCCTTATTTACCAAAAAAAAAAAAAAACCCCTCCATCAATTCCCCGCTCTAGGGAGGGCCGCTGACACGACCAAAAGATTGATGTCTTCTCCCAAGTGCAGGAGTGTCAAAGTAATAAATAACCCGGCAAGACTGGGGTCGAACCACAGGGAGGTTAATTGTATAAATTATAAAAAACAATAATACAACAACAACAACAACAACAACAACAACAATAATAGTAGTAGTAGTAATAATAATAATCATAATAATCATAATAATAATAAAGAAGTTGATGAGAATTTTGAGATGGAAGATCAATGTGAGAATTAAAAAATGATAAAAACAAGTATCAAGGTTAGAGAATCCATTAATGGTATTTCAAACAAGTATAGTATAAACTCTTATTACTCAACTGAAAACCACACACAAAGAAGGTTTCAATCGGATTATAAATTGTTAACATGATTACATTAGTTATCTTATTCGAATAATTCTAATACTTGTAAATATTGTCAGGTATTCATGATTATAACTTATGTTAACAACAAATCAAGTTCCTTTCATAGCACAAGTGTAGGTTATACCATACGGTTGGGCTATAAAAGTGCCAAGCATTTGTTGTACCAAGTGTTATACAACACAAATCTAGATTAACCATTTAACAAGCAAAGTATTAAGAGTGAACAAGATAACAAATACAAAACATGTTAGTATCAAACATTAAAGTCCATGTTGAGTTTACACTATACTTCTTACACCATTAGTGTAACATTTTCACCTTGACATAATAACGTTAGCTAAACATAATGAAAGAGAGAAACATAAATAAATAAAAAGAGCATAAATAAGATACAAGTTAACTAAGTAAAGGAAAGGAAATGAAAAGCATGAACAAGATATTAATGAAAGCAAAACTTAAGAAATACAAAAAAAATATAAAAAGAGAGAGCAAGAGCAAGTTCTTGATCTGAACCACCCAAGCTCCTAAATGCATGGCAAATGCCTCTTTTTATAGGACAAAATTTGAAACTATTGATTTGATGACTAATTATTGAGTGAGGGACCAACTCTTGACTTAGTGAAAATCCTTATCTTCTTGTCTGAACAAAACATCATTGCTAACATCAGAATTGGAATCAACTGTACTCATAAAAGTTCTAGGAAATTTTCTTATCATTCCAGGAAAAAAAATTAAGGTCATTTGGACATCTAGAACTCGAAATATGGGTTGAACACTGAATAATGTCTAGGCTGCATAAATGATTCAGACTTCTCCATTGTTGCTATAATTTGGACTTGAAAACAGCCTTTTTAAATATTAGACTCCACATGAAAGTTATAGGCCTATGTCTTACCTTTTCATCCATATAAAAAAGATCTAAATCCTAGATCTACAGCTCTGGATATGACCCAATTACCGAATAGTGTTCCAGTTTGGACTGCACCAACATCTCTTTTCTAAGTTTTTCCCCCTATTTGTCCTTTCAATTTCAGTACTTAAACTCATCAATCAATCCTTTCATTTATGTGATAGGCTTGCATTTAAGATGAACATTTATCATAAATTAAAGGTATCTTATATTATTAGCTATATTATTATAAAACATGTTTTAGTTAAGGAGTTATTGATACTTCAAGTGCAAAAAGATAATATAAAACCTTGATAAAATTGCACTTTTAAGTATTAATTAGTCGCTACGATGTCGTACTCTCCTGAGGGTGTGACAATGATGATGAAAATAAGCACTAATAAATATATTCCATTAGGGATAATGATAAGCAGAGTTAATATAGGCTAAAATAAGGGATGAACCATACTAAATTAATAATTAAAAATGGATAACATGGAAAGCCTAAAGGTGTTGGAGTTAGTTTAACAATTTAAGCAAACTAGTGCCTAGTTTTTTACGCTTCTAATGCTAAAGGTATTCAAAGTTGTAGATGATATAAAGGAAGATTAAACTTTCAAAATGTATAATTTATATGTCCCTTTTTTATCCCAAGAGGTACTCTTTACAAATAGAGTCAACATACTATAGGACATTTTAAGTTTCAATCCTTGCCATTAAGAAGTCTAAGCCCTGTCACTAGGAAGTTTCAAGTCCTACAAGTAAGAAGTTCAAGCCCTGCCATTTGGAAGTTTTAAGCCTTGCAAAAAGTTCAAGCCTTTCCTTTCCATTAAAATTTTTTAAGATCTACCATTAAAAAGTTCAACCTACTATTGATAAGTTTTAAGACTTGCATAAATTCAAGCCCTAACATCAAAAAGTCTAAAGCTTGCCATAAAAATATTTCAAGCTTTACCATTAAGAAGTTCAAGTCCTATCATCAAAAAGTCTAAGTCCTACAACCATCATAAAGTTCCACCCTTTCCATTAAGAAGTTTTACCTCTACCATTAGGAAATTCAAATTTGTTATTAAAAAGTTTGAGCTTTGACATAATTAAAGTTTTCAGCTTCGCCATCAAGAAATTTCAAGATGAATCTTAATCAAGACATCATTAGAAAAATCTAATAGTTAAGTAAGTGAAAATAATAATCAAGGTAAAAATTAAATTTTATATTTAGGTTGACCGTCTCTTGATTTGACCAATTTATATTTCATATTTAGGTTGATCACCTAATAATTTTGACCTATTTCAAATTTCTTGTTGATATTGTTCACCTAACAGATTTAACCCATTTCAAATTTCATGTTAAGGTTGGTCGCCTCTCGATTTGATTTATGTAGATTTCATATTGAGGTTAGTTGTTTCTTGACTTGACTCATTTTAATTTCATGTCAAGGTTGGTCAGTTTTCTATTTGACCTATTTAAATTTCATGTTGATGTTAGTCACCTAACAATTTTGATCCATTTTAAATTTAATATTGAGATTTCTCAACTAATAATTTTAATCATTTTAAATTCATGCCGAGGTTGATTACCTCTTGATTTGACCTATTTAAATTTCATGTTGAGGTTGGTAGCCTCTCGATTCGACTCATCTAAATTTCAAACCGAGGTTATTCATCTATTTATGTATCCACCTTTTTTTTTATTTAGTCATTTCCCTATGTGACATTTTCAAAACATCTTTATTCTTTAATATTATTTTTCTTTTCTTCACAAACTTACTATACAAAATCAAAGAAAAATAAAACTTTCAATGTCTTTAGAATGTAAATATTGTAAAAATATAGCATTTATTAAACCCATTTCCATTGTATTTTCAAAACTAAAAAAGTTTCCTAAAAAATGTATTTTCAATACATTTTAGTTCAGTTACAGTCATTTCACAATATTTGACATTTTTGTTTATTTTATTTTGACAAGTTTCTAAGAAATAGAAAAATAAAAACAAATATAAATATAAATAATATAAATAAAAATAATGAAAAAGATCTTGGTGTGAAATGATGAGGAAAGAGAAAAAGAAACCAAGATAACGAAGAATCAAATAATATAATGGAATATTATATAAATAAGGAAATGAAAAATAACTCGAGGTTCAAATAAAAATAGAAAAAAAATCTAAAAAGAGATCATGTGTAGTCAAGAAAAGGAAATGAATTAATCTTATTATATAAAGCATTTTACAAGACTATATATCGTAAGTGTTGTAAAGAGGAGGTAACTGTTATAATCTAATTTTGACCTTATTTTTATTTTAATTTTTAAGGCGGCTTAAATTTAAAATTAAAAGATCAAGGACTAATTTTAGTCAATAAAGTGACTTGTCAACTTGTGGAAAAAAAATAGGGACTATAATGTATTTTTGTCCTTCTTTCCTAATCTTCAGCTTGAAAAAAATTTGATAATTTGAGTTATTCATTTTCAAATTTGATTTTAAACTCTAATCAAATTCTTGCTTCATGGGTTGCCTTTTTTTTGGGTTGTGTTTTATGGGGTTTGGGTCCCAAATCAATATCTTCCTTGTTTTTGTGGGCTGCACTGATTTATTTAAACCATGTATGATTGATGGGTTATGGCCAATTCTTTTAACGTTTTCCTTCGGAAAAAAAAGCAATAAAATATTTGGACTTAAATAACCAGTTTATGAAGCCCATTAGACCTTGCCAAAATTAAAAGGCTCATCAGACTGACATATCTAAATTGTTTTAAAAAATCATCAACCCAGTCTTTAAAACCAGCGATGTAACCTACCTCAAGTAAGACGCTTAAAAGGCGATAATATCTTCTCTTTTGTGTAATTAGTCTCATACCATAAAATCTTTGTTGACTAGTTAGGATTACTAGTGACTATAATACTAAACGGTGACTCCTTAAACTAGACATTTTCCCTCTAAGAACAAGTTGTTACATATCTTTTATTTCTCCTTTTCTTTTTTAAGGTCACCTCGATGTCGGGTGCGACAAGAATCCCTTACCCATAGTTCCTATGGCAAGATTAAGTGAATTTCTCTAGCCATTTCCTCCATTTCTTCTTTTTGTTTTTTCTTTTTCAAATTCAAGCTTCCACTCTCTTGATTTCAAGTTTTCTTTCTATATGTCTTCTATTCTAAGTCTTCAATATTTCACTTTTTTTCTTAAAATTATTTGTTCCTTTCAAGATTTGTATTTAAATCACCGAAGACCTTTTAATTTCACAAATTCCCTGTAAGATTTTGACCCTTTAAAGCTCATTCATTTTCATTCTCCTTCTACAATGGCTAGTTGAATTTTTAATGAGTAAAGGAGTGTCACTATTAATTTTATTTACATGTTTGCCACTCATTTATGCCTCTTTAGATTTTTCACGTAGACTACCTAGGGTTTTCGGGTTAAATCATGAGTTCTTCACAAACTTTCATTAACTTTAAATTCAACATTCAAAATTCTCTTTTCATTCATTAGTACACAACTTATATGTCATTATTTCAATCATTTATTCATTTATTTTCATCCCACTTTCATCATTCATTAGTACTTTACTACCTTCGGTCCTATTTTTACACGGGAGTTTACATGGTACATGGTCCTATTTTCATTGGGAAGTTTAATAGAATAAAAGTTAAGAGGTGGAAATAAAAGAAGTTTTTTTTATTTGACCACTTGACAGAAAAAACATCAAAGCTGCCATATGATGAATCGAATCCCACTATTATAACAATTATGAATTCTTGGAATAATAATGATTTTGCGTGCAAAAATTAAATCTTGAATGGATTGTAAACATACAATATGATGCGTACAATTCAATCATGAGTAATAGGGCATTATGGAAAGCTTTAGACAAAAACTATAAGGCTAAAGATATTGGTATGAAGAAGTTCATAATCAATAATTTTTAGGGATTCAAGATGATCAACTCAAAGACCATGATAATCCAAGTCCAAGAGTTTCAACTCATCTTGTTTGATAATCATACTGAAGGTATCTCACTAAATGAATCCTTCTAAATGGTTACAATCATTGTAAAATTACCACCATCTTGAAAAATAACTTTAAGAACTACTTTAACCACACAAAGAGATAGGAGTTGAAGACCTTACTTTAAGGTTAAGAATAAAAAGGAAAATAAGCTATCCCAATTAAGAGTCAACTTTCTTAGTACCTGTAATGCAAATATTAGGAAATAAATGGAAAAGTCTCATAATAAAAACAAAAAAAAAAATTGGTGTGAAGAGGTAGAGCATTGCCAAGCAATTTAATGATAATTGCTTTATTTGCAACAAGACTAGACACTTGACCAAGGCTTGTAAAAATAGGGCTCATCAAAGGAACCTGAAGAAAAGGACTTCTCAAGCCAATATCACCGAGGTTGATCATCTGACAAATAAAGTTTTGGAAATGAATCATTTTGTTGTTGTTTTCGAGTCAATTTAATCAATAATCATAAGTAATATTGGGTTGAAACTAGTGCTATAAGACATGTATACGCTAAGAAAAAGATGTTTTCCATTTACAAAGAAATGGATGGAGAGCAACTATGCATAAATGATTTATCAACCTCCAAGGTGTTAGTTGTTGGGAAGTTCATATTAAAAATGACTTTAAGAAAACTTTTCACCTCAATCATGTATTTCATATTTCTGACAATAGAATAAACTTAGTGTTTAACTCATTGTTGATCAAAAATAATTTTAAGATGATCTTTAAGTATAATAAATTTATACTTTCTAAGAATAGAATGTTTATAGATAAGGGGTATTTTAGTGATGACTTTTTCAAAATAAATACAATCACCATTGTAACTAAGGATGAGAATAATAATAAGAATAATGAATCTCTTTTTATATATATATATATATATATATATATATATATATATATATATTTCCTTGAGTGTTATGATATATGGTATGAAAGATTAAGATATATGAATAATTATTATATACAAAGGTTAACTAACCTTTAATTATTATCAAGTATGATTTTTTTTAAAAAAAAATAATAAGTGTGAGGTTTGTGTAGAATCAAAATTCATAAAATTTTCCTTTCAAAAAATTGAAAGAAATATGAATCTCTAGGTTTCATTCACTCAAACATTGGTTATTTAAAATTGATTGAAATTAGAGACGGAAAGAAGTACTATGTTACCTTATAGATGGTTTTTTTTTATCTTAAGAGCAAAGATAAGGCTCTTAAAATATATAAACATTACAATAATAAAGTTGAAAATAAACATAATTAAAAAAATAAAGTTAATAAAAAGTGATGGAGGCGGATAATACAAAACACTATTTGATGAAATTTATTACCAAAATGGTATTATCCATAAAATCACTACCCTTAATTCACCAAAAACAAAAAGGCATTACAGAACATTTATAAAAATAATGAGTGTCATGTTGATAAGTTTGGGAGCACCTCAAAACTTGTAGGGGAGGCATTTCTGACTACCAATTATATACTTAACAAAGTAACCTATAAAAAGTTAAAAAATACACTTCATGAATTATGAAAAGGTAAAAGAAATTTCTATAAATACCTTAAAATATGAGTGTGTCATGCAAAAGTAGTAGTACCTGATTTTAATAAGGTCAACATAGGACCTAAAACTATATATTATATTTTTATTGATTATTATTACAATAGTAGTGCATATTGATTTTTTTATATATAATTAAATTATTAAGAACATTCACCCTAATACTCTACTAGAATCAAGGAATACTATGTTCTTTTAAGATGAGTTTCCATTTAAGAAAGTAGAAGAAAATCATTTACTTAATAGAATGGTTCAAGCTAGTTAAAGTGATCATCTGCAACAAAAAGATGATGAAGTTGTGCTTAAAAAGAGTAAGATTAAAAAAAAATCAAAATTTGTAGTCTTGATTTTCAAATGTACTTATTGGAAATTGAATCTTGAACCTATTCTAAGACAATATCTTGTGCCTACACTTTTTATTGAAAAGAGGCAGTCAATAAAAAAATATAATCCAGAAGTAAATTAGTGCTTCTTCTACTTAAAAGTATACTATTTGGACAGAAATTAATCTTTAAAAGAAAAATAAAAGCAAATGAAACTATTGAAATATACAAAACAAAACTTGTTAAATGATTTAAGCAACAAAAAGTTGCAGACTATTTTGACACATTCATTTGTGTTAATAATAATTTTCATAAAAATGTTAATAGTCATTATATTTATTTAAAAGCTGGAAATATATTAAATGAAAGTAAAATCAACTTTTTAAAATAGTGATCTCGAAGAAGAGGTTTATATAGAACAACCTAAGGGGTTTGTTATGAATAAACAAAAACAAAATCTATAAGTTTGTTAAATTATTATTTGATTTGAAACAAGCTTCTAAAAAATGACATAAAAAACTTAGCGATGGTATGTTGTCAAATGAGTTCAAAATCAACAAAGTTGATAAATATATTTACGTAATAACACAAATAAAAGTTATGTCATTGTTTGTCTCTATATAGACAATATGCTTATTTTGGTTACAATAATTTTATGATCAAGTTTACCAAAAACTTATTAGCTAATAAGTTTGACATGAAAAACTTGGGTGTTGCAGATGTCATACTAGTAATATGAATTTCTAGGACATCAAATTGATTGGTATTGTCTTAATCTTATTATGTTGAAAATATTCTCTATAAAGTTTTATAAATATAACAATAAAATTGTAAAACACAATTGGATATAAGTGTGCACATCTCAAAATAAAGGTAAGCGAATAAATCAATTCGAATATTCTTGAATAATAGAAAGCTTGATGTTCATTATGAACTGTATAAAGCCTAAAATAGTATACTCGGCTAGCAAACTAAATAAATTTACCATTAATTAGAGTATGGATCATTTGAGAGAAATGAAAAGGGCACTTAAATATTTAAGGTACATCATGAACTATGAGTTACACAATACTGATTACTTAGTGGTACTCGAAAGGTATAGTGATGCCAATTAGATATGCGACACTAGTTGATATGTCTTCACACTCAGTTGAGCAGTAGCATCTTGGAAATCCTCTAAGAAAATTTGTATCATAAGATCTACGATAGAATTAAAGTTTATTGCTTTAGCTAAAGCTGAACAGGAAGTCGAGTGACTTCAAAATTTCTTAGATGATATTCTATATTGGCAAAACTAGTGTCAATAATTTATGTCCATTGTGATAGTTAGTTTGCAATTGAAAATGTATAAAATAGTATGTATAATGGTAAGTATAGCAATATACATCTTAGATATAATATCATTAAATACTTACTCTCAAATGAAATTATTTTCATTAACTATATAAAGTTAAAAGAGAATATTATGAATCTACTAACCAATGTTTTGTCAAAAGAGATGTGTATAATTTAACAAGGAGAACCAACTCAAAACCTTAAAAGATAAAATAGTGTAATGATGATAATCATATTTAGTTGATTAGAGATTTCAAGATCCAGGCTCAAATAAAAAATTAAGTTATATAACATTCTTAGTAGCACTAATAAATTATTATTTCCTCCATATTACTATGATGAAATAGGTGCTAGTTGCAACATAAAAAAAAGTGAGTTATGCTCTTAATTATTTTTATATATTGGTACATCAAATGGATTATATCATAATGTTTTTAATGATATATCATCTATATGAGTGAGAAAGGTGGTAATTACTGGAATTAATTTTTTTAAATCAGTTTTGGTTCCCAAGTTTATTATAAAAAGAGAATGAAAGAAGATTTTTCTACGCTATTGTTTAGTTTTTACACACACTTCCCACCTCTGTTTCTAAAGTTTTTCTCCTCACTTTTGAACTTTGTTATTCCTCCCGATCTAAAACTTATGTTCGGTTTTTTTAGTGATACTTGAGTCCAATATTAATTTTGGTTTGCAAACCTTGTTTGGTAATGCATCTAAACAAAGTAGTGTTATTAGAATATTAAGGGACTTATTACAAATATCCTAATTTCACAAAGAAAACAACAATAAAATCTTAAAAACAAAATATTCATTCTTAACAACAAATCTTTTTTATTTTTAAAGTGTTTTAACAAGAAAATATCCTTATTTATTTTAACCTAAACATAGATATATGAATACTATGCATGCTAGGATTGTATTTCAATCTTTTATGCAACTTTGAATATATAATAGTTTTTAATTTTAATTACAAGTTTTTCATGATATATAATGTTACATACTTATAATTTTAAATATTACGAAGTCTAGTCTTGGACAACTTTTTTATTTATTTATGATGCTCTTTATTACAACTATCACCTAACATTTGGACACTAGCAAATAAAGGATTAAAGCTCGCATCCTTAGGTTTTGCAATTTCCTTTTACATAGAATAGAAAGCTGACATTTCTACTCAGTTTCCCTAGTCCAAACCAATGAACCTTAAAGTTGAGGACGACCATTTTTCCTTTCTATTTTCTGGGTTTTGTTTCTTATGTGAGATTCAGTTTTTTGTTTAATTAAAGTAGCTTTCAATCATGATTTACAGTGATAACAGTCCTTAATTTCTAAGGGCTAAGAGTCAACTATGAGCGCCTAGCTGCTGGCTAAATGCACACATGCATGGCATAAACTCACTTGCAAAGTTCAACTGCTCTTTTGAGAAATTGTGTTACCTCCATTGATCATAGCATGTCTATCGCTGCATTTTGTCAAGATCCATTCCCTTAGCTACAAATTGACAAAGCAAATTGCCGATGTAATTATAATCCTGCTTGGAGAAAATTGAAAGACAGTGACTGGTGTAAATCGTGTTCATCATATAGGGAAACAGACACAATTGACTGGAGAGGAAGTCAATGTTTGAAAGGGTAATGCAGCGAACATACGGGCAGATTAAGTCCAGGTTCACAAATCTGATAATAATTGAATTTCTAATTTTTATGCTAGGAAATTTGAGACAGTAAGAGATCATTTTTGAAGCATTTTTTATGCTGTACAGAAAGCAACAAGGACTCTCAATGCCTCGGTGTACTTGGACAAGATTATTCAAATAGCATATACATGCAGTTGATTGCGGAGACTGAATTGTTCATCATAATTATACTTCTTGTTTTTTTTTTGTTTTATTAAATGAAGTGATGGTGAAGAACATGCAAAATAGACTAGAACAAGGGGGACTAAAACTCAAGAAAAGTACTAAATTCGAAGACTTCAAAACAAATTCTTTTTAATATGAAGACATTATCTTCACATTAAAAATTTTGTATCCCTCAATGATAATTGAGCATTAAATTCAGTTAAATTAAAATTAAATTATTTCTTGTTACAAAATAATCAAATAAAGGTGAATCCTTAAATAATGTAAATTTCTTAAGGCTTAATCGTTCTTTATTTTTTTTTTTAAAGGCAGCACTTGATGTTAGTTTGATAATCCCTCTTAAGGCTTAAGTCTTAACAAAATTGGATGATCAACAAATTTTTTCCATTTCATCTCTATTTAAGTTGAGTTGATGCCAGTTTTGTCTTTCACTTGCAATCTATTAGAAAATAATATAAATTATATATTAGAATCTCATTTAAAATCTTAAGTTTTTTATTGAATTAGTTTTTTGATATGATATTAGAACATTGATGACCAAGCGATTATAAGTTCGAATCTCATCATTTCTATTTATTTGATAAAAATTAAATACAAAATAGTATGGACCCGTGCAAGTTTCAAGTTTAAATTTTTTTTTCTTAAGATGGTATGTTAAAAATAATATAAATCATAACTGAAACTCTTGAATTGAATTAATTCTTTAATAAAACCTAACCTTATTGCATGAAACACAAATTGGACCAATCCTGGTATTCCACAACCATAAAGAGCTGTCGCCATAATATCCTTCCTAGTCTTTGGAAATCTTTTAGGCCTAAACCCAACTTTAAACATACAAACCTTAACACTGTCGGGTCCTTCTTTGTCTCCCTCGGCCCAAATCATAGAAGTTCTAGTCCATTGAAGGCCCTCGATTTTTCTTGAGAGATAGAACAAAGGTCCAATGATAAAGTATATTTTCAATTTAGGACATACATGGTTATTATTCTGTGCTCACTCTATATAGCGCTGTATATTTTCAAGAAACCATCATTGAAAGTGACTGCGCTTTAATGTAACTAATGTACGTGTAGAATATGATATCTAACTATAAAATATAGTTAAAGGACCAGCAGAAAAACATGATGGGAGGGTAGCAGGAGAATCATCATGAGATTTTTGTCATAGTTGCTGACAAGAGTATTATTATAGCTTTGCAACTCTATATTTTGTAAAAACAAAAACAAAAAAGGATGATTATTTGTGTGGAATGTTTTTTAAATAATTTTTTATTTTAAAATATATATTAATGATTTTTTTTTATTTTTTTTAAATTATTTTTAACATCATCACATCAAAATAATTTAAAAATATTAAAAATATATTAATTTAAAATAAATAAAAAAATTAATTTTTTTCAAAAATAATTATAAAATACAGAAACAAACAGGCGATAATTACTTATATGTAACCGTTGTTGCATCTGTTTTAGGAGTCCTTCTGTTTAGCTTATGGTAAAGGTACATTCCCTCATCAAGATCGATTGCTGATCTAAACTTGAATTCTTGTGTTTTTATATATTGTGGTAGTTGTTATAGTTGTAGTTTGAAAAAAATTTAATTTATAAAAAATATTTATAGTTGAGGTTGGTTTGAAAAAAATATATGTTTGGTTAAAACTATGGTTAAAATTGAAGTTGAACAAAAAGTAATTTAATGTATTTGGTTAAAAGAATATTTTTCAAATTAAGGTTATATATATATATATATATTAATGGTTTTTAATTTAAATATTATAGATTTAACTACTGTTATTATATCATGAAATAAATAATATTGATATCAAATATTTTTTATTATTCCATTAAACTACGTGTAATTTTATTACATATAAAATCTATCTAACAAGGATTACATTTTTCATAGTTTTTTAAGCGCACAACAACATCAAGTAAAAATATCATCAAAAACAAAATTGGGATTACAATCAAATTATATAAATACTACGTTATCAAACGATCTCTTTTTAATTTTTTGAATAAAACACAATTAAAAATAAAAATAAAAAATAATTTTTTTTTAACTGGGTCGGATCCGGCAAGAACAAAATTAGGATTGCGATCAATTTCTAAAAATACTACGTCATCAAACGATCTCCTTCTAATTTTTTAAATTAAACACAATTAAAAAAAATTGATTTTTTTTAACTGGATCGGACCGGTTCAATACATTGAGTTTTGGACCAGACCCGGTCGTCTAGAACAGTAACCAAAATAGTGGAAAGTTACTCCACTGTTCATATAAACAGTTGAGAGTTAAAACTCTTCACTGTGTTAGCAGGTTTGCGAAAAGCAGCAAAGAGCTGTTTTTTAGAATTATGCGGTTTAATTAATTTTAACTGGTCCCATATGAAAAGTAAATTGTGGTCCTTTGTTACCAACATTTAAAAGCTACGGTTTGCTTTAAAAGCAACTATAATGGGGTAAACAAACAGCCAAAATATTAATCTCTTTGAAGTACTGCTCATTTATTATTTTGTTAATAAAGAACATGTGTTCGCTTGGTTGAATGCAAGGAAGGGTTTGATGAGAAGAACAAGAATCAAGAAACCGACATCTTGGTTGTCAGCTATTTAACAACCATCTTGAATTCAGAAGTCTTAACGCTTGATTCTCTGTGTTCCTTCTTCTAATTAAAATCTTAAATTGATTTCTTGTAATTATCTGATGAAATTATGATGGTATACAAACTCCAAAGCAAAATCGGTGTAGTATGACAGGAATTAAAATAATGTATATGTTCCTTCAACCAAGTTAAATTAAAAATTTTAAATTTAATTAAGAAAACATTTTTTAAAATAACTAGAAAAATAAAAAAAATCCTGAATAATATTTAATTTAGGCATGGAAAAGATCTTATATTGTTACAACTAATGAATCCACTATATAATTTGGCTTGTAGAATACATAGATAGAATTTTAGCTTGATCTAATTAAATTAAAAATTATTGCCACATTTTGCAAAAAAAATAAAAAAAATCCAGGTTATATATATATATATGGTCAGTAAGAAATGCATAGGATTCTTTTCTACATCCGTGATTGTAGAAGAATGCATTAAAAGCTAATATGACTATATCTGCCTGCATGAGTTAGAGTGTGCTCATCAGTTATTTAATATATTTTTTAGTAATAGTGATTTTTCTTTAGGTTCAAATGTTTTTTTCTTAACAAGTGTTGTTGGTGCATACATCACTATAAATTGTTTGGTTTGAAATATTTTGCTTTTATTTAAATTTATAATTAAGTGATAAATGTTGGAAGTTAAAATATTGTTTTAAGCCTTTATTTTTATATTTCAAAAACGCTTTTTAAAAATCTAATTTTTTTTTATTTTTCTTTGTTTCAAATTAATATGTTTTTAGTATGTTTAGATCATTTTGATACACTGATATCAAAAATAATTTTTTAAAATAAAAAAATATTATTTTAATATATTTATGAGTGAAAAATACTTTGAAAAAAAACTGCAACCACACTTCCAAACGGAAACGGACTCTAAGTGTAATAAAAAAATATTTAATAAAAAATAATAACAAATTTTGACTAAGCCTATGAAACATGGAAATTATAAGAAAACGTGACTTAAAATGTTTTTTTTTTAATTATTATCGAATATAGTGTCCAAATTCTTTCTATTACATTCAAACGACCTTTTCAATAAGGTTGACAGCAAACTTTTTTATGATAATTCAAATCAAGCATAAAAAAAGCGTTTATATGTGACAGAGATTGATGAACACCTTCATCTTTTATAGATAGACCTCTGTTGCTTTACGTTCAACTTTTATAAGTGGGTACTTCGTAGGTTTCCTGAGAAAAAAAATGAAAACAAATTAACCATACATTGTTTAAACTAAATTTATATATGAAAACCTTTTTAATTATATATATAGAAGTATGAGATTATTTGCTTTTGATAGAATAACAAGAACTACGAGAAGTTATACTTAGACAGTCAGATTCATGTGTAGCTACTACACCTTCGTGTTCTCCTGGTCCCTCCATGGCCAAACAGATAACAATGTTTCATGCATGAACCGAATAAAAGGTAAGGTGTCTGGGCATACAAGGCAAATAAAACAAAAAATAATAATTAAAAGTAAAGTGAAACAAAAGGCAGACAAGAATATTGGTGGGAATCCAACAAAGATAGTGCCTCCATGATCGATGCTTTTTTTTCTTTTTTGAATAACTTATAGAGGGTTATAAGTTGTTTATGTGAAAAGAGAAGCAAACCTTTTATTCCATCATGAAATTAGAGTACTTAACTTGGTTTGTTGGAGTTTAAACTAGATATGTATATATACTTTTATATATAATTATCTTAATTTTTTCATATTTAATTAAATATATTGTAAGATTCTTCACTCCAATGCGTGAAACTCAGTAAATCTTCCCCTCCTATCAATCCCGTGAGCTCCATTACTCGTTATATTTTGATAAATAACCCACAGAATATATATATATATATATATATAGTGCTTAAATGTATATGGATATTCATAAACTAAATTATTCTACGAGGACGAAATTTGCCACTAGCCAACAAACTTGTATTACCGAGGGCTCTGCCATTGGATTACCTGAGGGACCAGCCGCACGTGTAACATATATTTCAATATTAACGTCAGTGTGGTGAGACCAAACTCCAAGAAAGTAAGAAACGGTTTGGTCTTTAAACAAACAAAAACGTATTCACTCACGAGCTTGCAAAGGCACACACCCAAAAGCAAAGCACATAAAAAGAAAAGGAAGATGATTCTGAGCTTTATGTATGTTACAAAGAAAGCTTCGTTGAAAGTAGAAACAGGAACCTGAGACTGTTCTCTAGCCCTATGCATGGTTCTTCACGCCTCTTCTTTTCATTTCTTGGTCTCTCCAGCTATGATCTGCGTCGCTTTAATTATTAGAATTGCAAAACAAGGAGAGCCTGAGAAAATTTCCCAGAAAATTTCCCTTTTTCCGTGAATAAATTACTTGATCCCAATGAATAATACGTGTGTGCGAATTTGTAGCCACACATCTATTATAAAATGTTATGTCCTGCGTTGATACGAAATCTGAGAAATTATCAGGTATTACAGTATTTTGCATCTCATCTTGTAAACATTTATTTTAATTCAATAATTTAAACAATTAAAATTTATATAAACACACATTACTTTATATTTATTTTTTATTAAATAAATAAAAATAATAAAATTCAAACTTGTAATCGTTTAGTTATTAAAACTTTGATAATATATCAAAAAATCATCTTAATCTATTAATTTAAATTATCAGATAAAATACAAAATATAATTTATGTTATTCTCTAATATATTTTCTTATAATAATATAAAAATTTATAATAATTCATGAATCCTATATTTTTATGAGAAAGGCAAGCTCAGTTCTGATTTTACTAAACAATTCATCCACACATACATATTATACAAAACATAAAATCTTCATAGGATTCCATGTTACTAAAAGTTAGTTGTTGAACTTATAATTAACGGCGTGGATACCTTGCGAAAATCTAAGAAAAAAATAATTTAATCTGTGGACACTCGTGCAGGAATTGTCCAATGAAGGATCGACAGTTGGGTTGACCGATATTGAAAGAAACTTTACCATAGTGTCATCAATTTGCATTTCGGAGATTTCATGATTGAGGTTGTTTCAGAGGACTTCACGAATTTTCTGGTTTAAAGTTTTTCTGTTTATTTTTGTAAATAATTCAAAAATATTCCTATTCTATTTGGGATTCTTGTTTCCTTCTCTGATTCATATATTAATGTTTCTCCTGAATAGTATTTTTCTAGTTACATTTCTAAGTCGATTGTTTTCTTTTTCCCCTTCTACTACATGTGTAGGTCTTAGGTCTTATAATAGTATAAACTAGCTTTGGTACATACACTTCGTCACGGAGCCGGACTATTTTTTTATACAAAAAATAATTTTTAAGTATTTAAATAGGGTTAAAAAATTATATAAAAATCAATTATAATAAATTTGTAATAACACTAATTAAGGCTAAGATAATATTATTTATTTTTGGACAAAACAAACTATCCATAATAAAAGAGGAAACAACGAGGAATACAATTATACAATGAAAACTTATTATTGACCATCATGAGTCACCGCACATGCCGTCCTAACACATGATGGCTCCAATATGTCAATATTTTTTAAAAATTTTAAAATACTATTTAAATATTAAATTATGTTATCACACTCAATCAAACCTATAATTAACAAAAAAAAAATTAAGGCTAAAAGATCCTAATTCCCCAAACCCCAATTATTTATATTTATTGGATAAAATGGTGGATATGTAATTTGACTGTTTATAAAAAAAATAAAAATGTTGAGATATCCTTCCCCCCGCTGCATGTGTTGATTTTTTTAATTCTCAAGGGTATTTTTGTGATTTTATTGTAATTAAAAATATTGAATAGATGAAAATAGCATGACTAAATTTACAATTACTAAGAAAATACAAAAGTTACACGAAATCCAATGCAAGTGTTTTAATTCATTTGATTTGGGAGGTAGTTCCATTCATCATGAATTGAGTTTCAAGAATTAAATAGTCTTTCGGCTCTATAAAGAAAAGAAAAAATTTATCTTGGTAGGGAGATGCATGTCATGGTCTATTCAATCTTTGCGATTACGTTTTTAAAAGATACAAAAAAGAAAAAATAGGTGCAAGTTAGCCTAATGGGTTAATAGGCATTACCTTACTACTCCAAAAGACTTTGAGTGCACACAATTCTTTCAGTATTCATATGAACATTGAAAGGGGTGGTTTCTTTTCTTTTCTTTTTGAGATTTTCCCTCATTTTTTTCCTTTCATTCTTTTTCATAATTTTATCATGTAACATTTGCTTGATTTTGAAGTGTCCTTCATAAATTATTTCAATTTACTTTTATAAGGTTATTGTAATCTCAAACGAATATTATTACATTTGATTTATGATTGATTTAAAAATATCTATTTGTGTTATCGTATAATTAAGTATAAAATAGTTATAAAAAGAAAAAAAAAAGGTTCTTAAACCCAATTTAGTCCATCTCCTGAATCGCAGATATGACGAGTTAAGTTTCAAAATCCTAGTCAATACAATGTCACCAACCCAATATTAAAAAAAATCATCTTGAATTATTATTATTTTTTTTAAATCAAACCATGATTTTTATCATCATCTAGATTTTCTTTAGACCCTAAAGTTGATTGTGTCATATCAGGGACTTCCTATATAATTTAATTTTAAACCCTTGCTGGGCAAAAAAGCAGGTCTAGAGGTTTTAAGGTTAACTCATCTAGCTAGGTTTAATAACAATCAAATAATTCCTTATGGTATAAATATTTTTTTATGTTCAAAGTTTTTTTTTTAATTCAAGTACCAATGTAGCACAACCCTTTAAACTAGTATTGTCTATTTCATTAACAATGAATTAAATTATTAAAAAAGTCAAAATAAAATAAAATAATTTTTAATTCATTAATATAAGTGTTGGTGGTTAGAGCCAACTATAGAGGGATTTGGTTTTAAAATACAAAAACTAATCTAATCTAAGAACACCTTTTTAATTGGTCAAATATGGCTTGTCATAATAACTTAAAGGTAGTATTTGGTTATTATTTCATGATAAAAGTGACAAGACATAAGAAGATACAAAAATAGAATTGTGTTTGGTAGTAGTGTATAAGATACAATAATTGTCTTTATATCCAATTTAGTTATAGCAGACAAGACAAAATAAAACATGAAAATATGTATTTTACCCTTAATATGTATTACTATCAAACTTATATATTGAAAAAAATCAATTGATATTAATTTTTTACTTTATTTTATATTAAGTTTTGAAATTGATAATTATATAATAACCCTGATTTTAAACAAGATTGGCTCAACGGGTTAATTTGAGACCTAGACTTATCAGAGTTTTAAAAAAATAGATGAAGGATTGATCCGACCTAACTCGATCAAAAACTCAAGTCAACTTGTGATCCAAGATGAAACACAACTTAAAAACTCGGTGGTTTTCCTTGAATTGTTTTTTTTAAGTCAACCTATATTGATCCTTTCAGCTCGTGACTCAAGCTTGTCTCAGGTCAACTCCTGAATCAAATCTTAAAACTATAATAATAATAATCAATTTTATCTATATGTTGACTTAGATTAACATGAGTTGACCCTCCCATCTCATTATCTTGGCCTTGCCCTTGATCGATCATCGAGTCGGATTCTAAAACTATGATAATAACTATTTTTTATTTTTATATTGACCCGGTTAACCTGGGTTGATCCTCATTTCCCGTTACTCGACCTTGCCCTCAGTCGACTCTCGAGTTAAGTTTTAAAACTATGATAATAACCACTTTTATCTTTATATTAACCTAGGTCAACGATTAACTCAACCTATGACATAGACCTTGACTCAAGTTGACTCTTGAGTTAAGTTTTAAAATTATAATAATAACCACTTTAATTTTATTCACTCATGTAAACCTAATTTGACCTTCTCGACCCATGACCCCAGCCTTGCTCGGGATCGAACCCTAAGATGGGTTTTAAAACTATGACCATAATCATTTTTATCCTTACATGTCTTAGTTCAACAATTTTAAAATTTATAGTTTTTTACAATGATATTTTAGAAATAAAGAATAATAAATATTATCTCTAGAAACATATTCTCTCTATACCTTCTATTTCGAAAGTATAGAAATTTACTTTAAAATTTTCTCATTGATAGATTTATTTTTATATCTCTGTCTCTATCTCTTCATCCAAACACATTTCTATTTTCATTATCTTCGTGTATTCTATCTCGGGACAATAACCAAAAGCTATCAAAGCTATTACAATTGTAATAATTCCAAGAATATTTTAAAAAAATTACAATAGTGGATAAAAAAAGATAAAAAACAAGAAAACTTTTAATTGAACGATCAATGAATTTATAAAATTAAAAAATATATTTTAAAAAATTATGAATAGACATTCACTTTATTGTATACAATTTAACATGTTTACATTAATAGTTAGAATTATAAAAATTTAAAAGTTATGACATACATTAGTAAATGACTGGTGTTCGCGCAATGCTATGGATCCACATTATTTTTCTAGTAAAATATTTAGACGTCGCAAACAATTTTTTTAATAAAGAGAAATCTAATTACTCGGGTTATAGTTTTGACAAACTAAATAAGTTGGTTTTATTTGAATCATATTGAAAAAAAAAAACAGAGAGCAATGATAGCAAACAAGAACACACACACACACATATATATAAAGTCATCAAGATATCATGAGGAAAAAACTTTATCGAATAGCAAAAAGATGATGTTGTTTAATTTTTAGATAATTGAACATGGAATTATAAAATAGGATAAAAAAATAAGAAAAAAAATTGGTGTAAGCCAATTCGAGCTAGCACAATAGATATGTAATCTAGATATTAATGGGTGAGTTTGTCTAGATTAACTTCACAAACCCGTATCCTAAGTTATGAGGTTGGAATAATTAATGATTTTGGTCATTAGACTGGAAACACTATATATGAAAAAAAATCATAAAACCCAATACATAAGAAATTAAAAAATACATATAAAAAATATTTTTTTTTAACAAAATAAAATTAGGTTAGGCACTGTGGGCCTGGCCCACCAAGTTCAAGCCCATATGCAGGCCTTTATATTTTTTTTAAGTTAATGGAGCAAACAACACATTATTTGACAAAAACAAATAGAGACATCCCTTGAAATCATTTTCACCATTTTTAGGCGCGTGAAATTATTTTCAACCCAAAATCTTATTTTCAAATCATGTTTTACCCGAAACCTTGTTAAACCAATATATAGCCTCTGAAAATGTCAAAAATCAACCCGAAACCCTTAATCAACCAAAAAATCTTTCCAAGCTCATATCTATTTTTAGGTTCTTTCAAGATAATAAAACACTTAATCTTAACTCTTCTAATTATATGGAACTATTTGACACAAAAGTAGACTGTTTTAGTGGTCGAATCATTACCAATAAAAATTATCTCTCGACCCTGGAATTCAGTAACCCCCTTTCTCTTCTACATCTAGAAATGAATTAAAAATATAGAAAAATAAAGTTTGATACTAAAATTAAATTTCTTAATATTAAAAGGACTAGTTACTTATTAGCTAAAAAAAATTGGGAACTAAAATGAACTTTTCAAACAAATCCCAAAGTCACCACCTATGTTACTTGTTTTTTCACTTCAGTCCTTTGTCTTTCAATTCAATCCTTCCCGGAAAAAAAATGCAATTAAGTGTAAATTTGGGCTCAAAAGTACTTGATTGTGCAAAAATAAATTCGATGATCAAATTGAAATTTTTTTAGAAAATAACTATTCTTATCTATAATGATTTATGATAGAATACATAGTAAAATTACTATAATATAATGGCCACATGAATTAGTTTTTTTGTTAATGTTTTCTATGTCAATAGACATTTACATTATCTTATCGAGCTCTATATACTAGGAATAATAATATATAAGTTTTATAAATACGCATTAAGAAATGTTAAGAGGTGCTTTCAATGTTTAATAAATATACTATTAAAAATATTAATACTTAATAGATACTTGTAGTATCCATTTTTTCTTTAAAAACAAAAATGTATAATGTCTTTCAATACTTAATATATATATTATATATATATATATTAATAAGATAACAAGTGATAAGAAAATTAAATCGAGGTAAATTATAATATTTTTAATTACATTTCAAACATCTAAGGAATACTAAATTGAGAGTTAAATGGAGTAAAACTAAAGTAATTATTTTAAATTAACTAGTTGGTCTTTCCAAGAAATAAAAATCAACTATTCATTATACTACAAGTGTGAACCAACTATTATTAGAATTGTTTTTGTTCTTTTTAGTTTATAAGTGTGAACCAACTATTATTATTATAGTAATTTAAGTTACTTATAGTTAATAAGGTAACATTTGATAGTCTTTTCTTCTTTGTTTTTTTTTTTTTAACAATTAGAATCATTGAGCTAGTTTATGGATAAATCGAAACTAAGTTCCTTCCCTAAATAATTCTAAAAGTGTATTAATATATACTTTGATGTATTCAGAGAAATAAATTTCTCTAGATATTAATTTCAAGATTCAAATTCAAAAAATAATGGAAGGAAAGAACTTTTTGACGTTTTAACTAACTCCAAAGACATTTAAAGCTAACGAAATAGTTTTATCAATTGGAATATTATTGAAATCAAAATAAATTATTTATTATTACTATATTAGTTATTAAAAATTAAACTATAAAAATTATATAGCGTAGAAGTTTTAAATAACACTTAACTATACATTGATTTAATTAAACTTATAAGCTAGATTTCAGATATAGCTTATGAAAATATAAGTATTTTACTGGTAAATAAGTTGTTTATCTTTTCAATATAAATATGGTTCTAGCCAATCCACTCGCCGTAAGTTGTAAGTATGATTTTGAATTAATTTAGAATAAAAGAGAAGAAGGTAGCTATATTATGAATGTGTTTTTTCATAACATAAATTTGTCAAATTACTAATGAAAAGATGATGTTTGTGTTTAATTAATATAAATAATTAAAAAAATTTTGATAAATTGAAAAGAATATTGTGGATGTTAATTAAACTTTGAAGTGGGAAGTTATTTTTTTCAATAAAAAGTTGAAGGTAAATACATATCAAAGTATTTCATCTTAGTTGCCTTTTCATTTTACAAATTTTTATTTATTTATCTTGGATACTTACTATGGCTTCTAAGTATATATGTTTTCATTCTTATAAATGCATGCAAATATAACTGATTTATTTTAAATCTAATTGTAAACAAAATTAAGGAATAATTACAGTAATCTTTTGAAGACATTATGAAATTACAAAATAAATTCAAAATATTTATTACCATTTTAAAAAATAATTAAACTAAATAATTTTAAAATGTGAAAGAAAACACTAATTTAAAATTCAATTAAAAAAAAAATAAAAGTCAAACTAGTACACTTTGTTTAAAAGGCAAAAGCCCAAGCACAACTTGTCCAAAAGCCCATTTAGACATATATGTCATCTACTATTACTTTTTTGATGTTTAGAAAATTAAAGTACAAGTTTGGATCTAAAATTTGAACTTGTTTTAACTAGAAAACAATTTAAAAACATTAACCTCAATAAACTCATTTCTAACTTCATGATACTCTTTAATCATTTTAAGAACAAAAATTAAATCTATTGAACTACATTTTCATATTCAAAGCACAATATCATTCTCATTGAACTTCCTCTCTCTAATATAAATTTATTGACACCAAAATTAATTTTTTTTATGATTGTAATATGGATGACAAAATAATCTCTCTTTTTTTTTTTTCTAGAATTTCTCTCTCCTTTGCACCCTTAGGGATGGTAACATAATAAAAATGAAGTTTGGCATCAGAAATTAATTACATGCACTCTAGCTGTTTGTGATAATTATATCACGCTAGATTGCCCACTTAAACGGGAATGAATTGTTTGCTGTGAGCTGTGACAGTATCAGTTGCCAGTCATGGAGGCTTCAAATCTTATGGCATAAGGTTCAATCACAATTTATGGTGGAGTTTCGTCTTTTGACATTCTTTTTCCTCTATACTTTTCTGCTTGATATGTGGGATTCAAGTGGTGGTTATAGAAACGGCTCTAATCATGATGTTCTTGAATAATAGCTGCTCGTGAAAAGCTAGAGGCTACATTAAAGAAGAGTAAATAAGAATTTCCTGGTTAAATGTACACATGCCATGGATTGAACCCCTTGACAATTTACGTTTCAACTGCCCTTTAGAAATTGTGTCCTGAAACCCTAAAGAATACTTATTGATCAGAAAAGTCCACCGCTTCAATTCATATATAATGGATATTCATTCCCTTTGCTCCAAGCTGACAAGCTTGTACGTTGTGGAATTTAACAATCATCATCACTTGTTATAATCACGTTCAAGAATTAATCGTTGGTGATCATCTACTGAGAAGTAGGTAGGATGCACATGATCGGCCAATTTGTCAAGTAGAACACGTGTGGATTAGGTTCAAGTGACGAGACCAAGTTCATTATTTATCTGCCGTGTAATTTACAGTGATGAACTGAATTTGTTTCATCCTGATCACGAACACAGATGCATATATATATATATATATATATATAGAAGAAATGAAACTACAGTTTTCTTCGTGTGGAAAGCTTGGAGTATGGAGCTTATGGTGTAACGTCCCAAGTCCGAATGAGAAAACAAAATATAATTATCACTGCCTTCTTTGATGGGGTAGAAACATTTTACTCCCATTTTTGTACAGGAATTCGCTTATTTACAAGGACAAGAACATGTTACTACCATTTTTGTACAGGAATGCAGACAGCAGTCAGAAGAGCTAACCAAGAAGGGTTTGAAGCAGGCGACACTCAAAATTCTCAGTACTTTATATCTTCAACAATTAATTAAAAAAAAATTAACTCTGGAGGTTGGGGTAGTGATAACAGTTGCGGCTAGTCCTCCCATAAAGATGAACACGATACGTGCCTCTCACATGATAGTGGTGCCCATTATACGTCGTGCTTTCGAGCCATGTCAAGGATTAGTCTCTTGACCTGAAAGGCCGAAAAAAACCTCGTTCATTAAAAAAAATAAGATAAAAAAAGCTCTTTTATTATCAATCTACTCAAATAAACCTTTGTATTTTTTTATTTCAGTCAACTGAGTGTAATTTGTCAAAATTAAAAATTTACCTCAGTTAATTTTAAAAAAAAAAAAGGGGTTTGCGAAGTGAAGTGCCTCACTCTGTTTAACTTGAGACAGTGGTTAAAATAATAGAGCCATGGAAGAGCCACGCTCACTCTTTGCGACAATGAATAATCACACACGTGAAAACAAAACGAACACATGCCCACAAAGTTCCTGTCTGGTGATTAATAAGAGAGATTTTTGGTGGTTTGGCAAAAGAGATTGTAGCTTCATTTTCCCGGGATTTGCCTTGCGAAATAAAGATCGTTTAGTCAAAAAAAGTAGTAAAAGGTTGCTCCATAAGGGCCCCTTTATTTTCAACAAAGGCTGCGTTTGATGTTCCCTTTTGGACATAACTGGGACAACCCCAACTAACCTAAAAAAAAAGGTGTCACTAACACTTACAAATGCCTCTGTGTTGTGTTGGAGTGGTGGCCGCCCATACTTTTTGGTCCTCTCATTTTTTTACCCTTTTTTTGGTTGTTAAATTTTGGGTCATTAAATTCTGCCAAATGTTTGTTAGGACAATTCAGCACTCATGACTATCAAGATCAAGCTTCGTTCTTTGCTTCTAGAAATGGAGATGAAACGCTATAATGTGGTATTGGGGTGATTGATTGGCCAAAGCTCTCTTGGAATGGCTGGACTCAGCAATTCATCTGTCATTTGAAACAAGCTGTTTGTAATTCCTTGAATTGAATTTAATTCTAAAAGTTAAATCAATTACTATGTTTAAATTATTATTTTTTTTAGAATTAAATGAAATTTAAATCATAAACAACGGATGAAAGTAAATCAGATGGAAATCCTTTGATTTACAAATCAATTCCTCTTAGAATTAACACTAAAAATATTATTTTGAAAATACCCTCTTTCTTTTCTTCAACAAAATCCTCTATTTACTCTAATTGTGCATCTTCAGGAGTTGAGGGATGTCTCTGCTAATGCCGTCAATGCTTTAGCTGAGCATTGTCCAAATCTGATTGGCATTGGGTTCTTGGACTGTCTGAAGGTTGATGAGGTAGCATTGGGGACTGTAGTATCTGTTCTTTTCCTCTTAGCTACTGGGACATCAAAAATGAAGTGGCGCGTGGTCTCACATCTCTGGCATAAGAACTGATATGGGTCCATTTGCAGTTTTTCTAGACTATTATTATTCACCTGGCTTGGAGGTTCTGTGTGCAATGAAAGACAATACGTTCAGTGTGAATGAATACGACTATATTCTTGTATTTAATTATCTTACATGTATATTAACCGAATGCTACCGAGAGAAGATAGGAAGTAGAAATAAATAACAATTTAATGTCCTAAAGTATTGAATAAGTTACGATTCTTTGTTCACAGATCTAAACCAAATTTAATAACTTGGAATCTTAAAATAAATCAGTGTAATGTAGTTAGGGGAAACATTTAAGCAGATTTATTGTTCTCAATTTTAGTTCACAAAATCACAATCATGATTATCAAAGTTTATCCAGTAAATGCTAAAAAATACGAATTTTAAATTTTATAAAGTATCAAATACTAAGATGGTTTTCATGTTTATGGCATAAAAAAACTCGTAAAAAGGAAAGACAATTTGAATATTTATTAAGCTTGGGAATTGAATAAAATTGATGTAATATATTGATCTCGAATAAGTTTTTCAATGATTTTGTACTTTAGTTTCTATTGAACAAATATTTTTAATTTCATTCAAAAAAATAATTATTTCCCTTTCTTTTTAAATATAAATTTAATTTTATTATTTATTATATTTTAAAAATGTAAATAGACACATGTCAATAATTGAGTATGGTCAATTTAATGGAGGGACCATCTTAAGCAATTGCATAACTTATAGGGACTCAATCAAACCAAAAGATACTAGTACTTTATCAAAACAATTTGAAGAGTAGAGTACAGGTACTAGTGCTTGGTAAAGCCCAATTTTCGACACCTCCATGTCACAACCCAAATTAGTAGCACCTTTTATTTTTAGAATAAATCACTACCACTTTGAAGGTGAAACAAAAGTCTTAGACAGAAACTAGATACTCGGCCATGCTACATTGTAAGATCAAATTTTTAAAAAAAAAAAGAAAAAAAAGGACTATATTCAGTTTTAAAAAGGATAAAAATATGGCTCGAGTTAACCCGGAGTAAATCTTTCAAACTCGTGACAATCATAAGAACAGGAAAGCAAAGAAACAAATTAACTGGAAAAAATTATGAAGCGCAATTTCAAATTAATCTAGTATTGAAGGACAAAATTAAAAATAAACCTAATTTAAAAAAAAAATGACTCAAGTCAACTCAAGTTAATCTGCCAAACATTATCCCTAGTTATAAGATTAAGATAATTCCATAAAAAAACTTAAAAACAATATAAAACTCAATTCCTAACAAACTAAATGTTTGAGTTTAAAATTGAAACCACATAGTAAATTTTAAAAAGAAAAAAAAAAGTGGCCCAAATCCACAATGGATATCCATAGGATCGGGTATTGCAATATTCATATCTGAACTCAATCCTAAATGTTTTCCTGCCCCCGACCTAAAATCAATTAGGCATAAACCAAACCTGACATGATTGGGTTTCGAGTATCCATTGGGTGTCCATTGTCCATCTATTAGGTCTCCATTAGATATCCATACCCAAACTTGAACCCAAAACCAAAACCATAGGGTGTTGTGCATTTGATAAATCTTACATAAAAGCAGGTGGATTCATATTTTCATCAAATGATTCACATATAGCAATTTGAAAATCATTCAAATTTGCATCGATCATATAGATTAACAATATAAATAAACGATAGACGTTTAGACATTAATATGCTAATTAAAAGGGTGCATTTTAATTACCAGATAAAAAAAACAGTAAATACACCTGTTAAATAAATAAAGAAAATTTAACAACAAATTCTATAAACAAAACAGGTTTAATTCCAAAAAAACATTTCCTCATGACCACAAGTGTTTTGCAAGGGTTCTTGTTTATTCTACAAAATCAACAACCTGCATAATTTTCCAACAAATAACCTTAAATCTCTAGAGATTGTATTTTTCATTAATATCATGCATTATATCTAATTTTTTATTCCAGACATTGAACATTAAACTAAAGCTCCAACGCACACACATTCACTTAATCCAATATTAGTAACATGGTCTCCATGGACAAACAAATATACAAGAAGCAAAACATTATATCGAACATTGAAAATTGAGATTCCATTCCTTTCATGGCAAGAATTATTTTTATAGTATAAATTTCATACCTCCACTACAATCAATATCATTAAACATGGAGGTATAACCATCCCAATCTAGTGTTGCTCTATCTAAAATTAATGCATACAATACAATTTAGAAATATGCTTCAATAAAATGTTAAAATGCATATAACCATAATAAAACATAATTATTTATTAATGTACCCTAAGTTTCAATAGACCATAACCAATTTCAAGCACAAATTAATGCTCCACCAATCTATTATTTGTACTGAAAGCATACTCTAAGTTTTGGTAGATACAAGGATAACTAATAAATCTCTAATAATGGATTGTAGGATAGGTTATCTGTCACCTTGATTTTTCTTCCATGTTAGAATATCATAATCATCTTTTCTTTGCAAAACATCATCATCTAAATAATGATCAAATTCAATCCTAACATGTGAACATTTTGTTCTTTTCATTTACATCATATATCTATCAGATTCATCATAATCATAACTTGAATCCATAAAGCTAGTACTTAAATATTGAGTCATATATAATTGAATTTTACCTTTCTTTTGCCTTGAAGTATAAATATCCTCCAAATCATAAGAAAGATGATGAATCTTATCCTTATGCTTCACATGCTCACTCCCATATACTCCCAAATATAGACATACTTCAACAACAACCGAGTCTAGAAAATCTAGACTCAAATAGTTAGACAAGAGTTATAGACTGATCTAAAGAATCAAAACTTTTATGTTAGCAAATTGTTTTAGATTCCAATACATTAAGAATTGATGTAGTGGACTTTATGGAATGTAATGCAAAAAATTATTAAAATTTGAATCATAGTCACATAGACTCTCATAGTGAGCTTGCTATAGAGGACATTTAAAAAGCTTTAAAATTTCATGTAATATTGAACAAAAGCTACAAACATCCACGCCATATGAAGTTGAGATGTGGCAAACGTATGATAAAAATTTTCAATAACACATATAGCATCCAGAACATGGTAAATGAGACAAAGAACAAGTCTAAAGGAATTTAAGGCTTTTGGAAAAAATGGAATGATAGATAGTAAAGGTAGTGGACATGGAAGATAAGGTTGGAAACATGTTATTTGATTGAGCAATTTTAGCAATTAAAAATGGTACAAACCTAGAGGAAACTATAAAAGCCATCAAAAGTCAGGTGCAACAAAAGAAGAGGAATAAAGAGCAAATCCCTAACAACCTCACTCCTTAGTTGTTGGATTATTTCCTTAGTTGTCATGAAATGTATATGCACATAGATTGATTTATAAGTGCAAGTCTATGCCAAAAGTTATCTACGACAATAATGTTGACTATTGTTTTCTTCTTTAAACAAAATTGTATACATCTTAGAACAATTTGGTTTCATGACTAGTGGTGAAACCTAAAAATATGAATAAATAAACAAAACAAAAGAATAATTGGAGAACATAGGAAAAAATATCATGTTGTTCTAAGATTTTAGCATAAAAATATAACTAGGTAGAATTGAACACAAAATAAACTAACCTTAGGTGTTGACTTGTTACGGTGTTGTTGACTTGCTACCGACAGGTCTATTGCTAGCTAGATATTAGAGGAGACTAAAAAAAGCAAGAGGGGTAGAGAAAGAGAAGGGAAGTACGAACTGTGTGATGACTGATGAGAGAGAAATTTGAAATTTGACTTTGAGTCTATGTGATAGGAAAGATTCAGCTGGAGAAGTAATTAAAAAAACCTAGTTTTTCTTCAAATATATAGAGATACAAATGTCATTTTTTTAAACTTTAAGGTCACATGTCTATACTTTGGGTCGGATTGGATTCGGGTAGAACAATATTAATACCTTACTCAAACTCAAATTTTTTTCACTTCAGGTATTACCCAAACCTAAACAGGAAAAACATTCATATACATTTAGGTAAATTCAAGTTGGTATTCAATGGGTTCGAGTGAAATTGTCATCCCTGCCAACTGATATTTTAAACTCTCAACTCAGATTATGAGACTAGAATAACTCCATAAAGAAAAAAATTACAAATTACAAATCTCAATCCTCAATCAATCAAATGGTGAAAAATGAAATTGAAAAATAATATTCAATTTATAAAGAGAGAGAGAGAGAGAAATAATCAGAAGAATGAGGATCAAATTTGATATAAAAAATTAACAAGCCACTTTGCTATTTTAGATAGGGCCAAGGATGGAAACCGATAATAGGAAGATAAAAAATAAGAGGAAAGGAAAAAAAAAAAAAAAGGTCGTTGGAGACATTGCAATTCGTACAGCACAACGTGCCACCTTATATAAAAGCCTCATCGAGATGATCCCAGCAGTACAAAGAAAGGCCGCTTTCAAAGTACAAATGAAGCTAAACATACCTTCATATTATGATCGCCTCTCTCACATGTTAGCGCGTGCATTACACACACCATCCAATTTTTCCTTTTCTTTCATTTTATTCCTTGGTTTTGCCAAAAAAAAGATTTTTGTACCATTTTTAAATTTGGTCTCTAAATCTTCAATTATTTTAAATCAATAAAATTGAATTTTAGTTTGTTAAATCAAGCATGAACCTAATGCAAAAACATTTTCTCGATATCGTGATAAACAAATAGAAAATAAATCGAAACAAATCACAAAATCTAGTTTCAAGAAAACACAAATTAGAAGGATTAATTTAAAAGGAAAAAATAATCGATGATTACACTAACCAACCACTTTTACCTCATCTTTCACTTTAATCCTTGGTTTGGCCAAAAAAAAGGTTGAATTTTTGTACCATTTTCAAATCCAGTCCCTAAATCTTTAATTATTTTAATTCAATAAAATTGGATTTTATCTTCCTAAATTTAGCATCAACCCAATACAAAAAAGTTTCTGATACCACAATAAACACATAGAAACTAAACCGAAACAAACCACAAAGTTTAATTTCAAGAAAACACAACTTAGAAAGATGAATTTGAAAGGAAATGAATTCAATAATTGAAAAAAAAAAAGGAAGAAAAAATGCACTATCAACATCTATATCCATAGCAAATTTACTTACAATGCACAATAAATTCAATCACGAAACAACTATCTCTTTTAGTTGTTTCTATATTAATAATAATAATTAGATAAAATTATACATCTCTAACTGATATTTTCAGCAATTAATGAAGTCAAAATTAACTATTAAACAAATACCAAGATCACCTCGGACTTATAACCCATTGATCTGAAAGTATAAGTAATATATGTCTAAATTTGTGTAACATTACGAGATAACTTAGAGAAAAGTGATGGATTTAGGATATTAAGGAAGGAAATTTTCAAAAAATATTCCCTTTTAATTTTGCATCAAATAATTTTTTGTATCAATTTTGAACTTGAATTTTTAGAAATTCTTATTAAGAACTTACATTTGTTTTTAAAACTTTCTATCTATATTTATATCCAAATTGTATTTTTTAAGGCATAATGTCATTTTGTGGGCAACTTAATTAATGCTCTATATTAAATAATTCCAATATAAATATTTAATTGAAAATTTATAATAATATAAGGGTAAACATGATATAAAAAATAGTTTAGGTGTAAAATCAATACTACTCCATCAGTTTGGTGATAAACCTGACGTATGCCCTAATTAAAATTAGCTAAGCTGTGTGTTTAGAGCTTATCGATCATACAAGTCGACAAGGAATCCCGTTGCTATCTGTTAATTAGCAGGGCTTCCAAGTTTATCTTAATTAGCAGAGCTGAGTCACACGGTATACCTAGCTAGGTTAGACCTAATCCAACCAAAATCTCACCTAATAAACAAAACAAAAAATACTATACTTTCATTCCTTAAAAAGAATCAAGTCGTTTAGTTTTGAAGACTTCAAGGCCACTAATCGTCAAGATTAGTAAATTAAATTACATTATAAGAGAATATATATGTTAATTGTCTATAGAATCAAATTAATTAGCTAACGATGAAGATGTCGGTTTCTTGACTCTCTGTTCTTCTGATCAAAACCCCAATAACGTCTCCAAGAATCCAAAGACTACTCTTGACTCCTGTTGTGTAATAAACTGGCGATTCAGAAAATCTACATTTCCCAGAGACCGAAAAAGAACTCTTGGCACGAGGTAGTTCAAGCGTGATTTTCCATAATCAAGCAGTGTCATGATTATTTTTTAAGAAAATCTTAACATGAACACTGTCCCAATCTCAATAATGCTGGCTAGATATTCCATGTAGATTAATAATATACAAGGAGGTACTGCTACAGCTGCTGGTGTATATATTTTTAATTATGTTACATCATAGTGTAGTCACTGTCATGGTAGTTACTTGAAATTTGGTATCAAAATTTCAGGATTCGATGTCCCCATAGCTAGGAAAATATATATTTGATTGACATGTATAGACACCCATCATATCTTAAAAATTGAGGTAAATAAATTGTATCAAGTGATTAATGGACCCCATGATTGTGTCTGTACATCAAAGTAAGAGAACCTAATTTCATCAGTGTGGGGTTCAAATTTAAAAGGCTTTGTCGACATTGTAAGTTTTTTTCCTTCCTATCAGTCTCCAATTCCATTGATTTTGACACGTTCATGAACCTTCTCTTACCAGTTTATTATGTTTTGTGCACTAGCTTTGTTTTTTTCTTTTTCTTTTTGAATAGGAACAGATTTGATGTAAATGAATTAGAAAGATTTACAAAACCCTAAAACATGTGGCATGGGGACACGAAGAAACACCCTTTTTTTTAACAGAATTACAGAAACCAGTTAAAAAGATTGCAATAAATCTACATAATCAATGGAGCACATTCTATGTAAATTATGAGAGAAAACGACAATAGATTTAGCTTTTTTCCATATACTGGTAGTATGAGGGAGAGGGAGAGAGAGAGAGAGTGCGTATTTTATGAATAAGAGAAAAAAAGAAGGATAATTAATTAATTAATAATGTTTTGTGGTAACCTTATACGCATTAATCAATAATTTGCAGATCGAGGATTAAAAAATAGTTGTTTTTTTATTAAACATATTTACAGCTTAATTTTCAAAGGATCCATGCCATCTAGGGAGTACCAAACCCAATACGCTACACCGCTCTTGATCTGTTCACAGACTTTGTTCTTCACTCCAAAATTATTTTCTCTCTTCTGGCAATTTTCCACTCCTAAAACGGTGGTTGGAAGTGAAATTTTTGCTAATCGTATATTAATTCGGTCGGCAAATAGTTCCCCTGTTTCTAAAAGGAAAATGCGCATGGCTGTGTGGCTGATTGATTGATTGATTGAGAGAGAGAGAGAGAGAGAGAGAGCAACAACCCACCTCCATGATTGAGACCCGGAAGCTTACTCAAGATTTGTCCAGTCAAGGAGCCACTCTGAGGCATACTTATAGTAGTGGCCTAGCTAGCTAGTGGGTTGGTTAATTTAACTGTACAAAGTGACAGAAAAAAACTTTAGAACAATTCGTGGTTTAATTCAAGTCACTCAAGTGTCGATAACGCAGGCAATTGTTCATCTACACATGCAACAAAATAAAGGCCCACAATCAGCCGAAACATTGAAAATAAAAGGTTAGACAAGAGAACATAATTGGACGGAACACGTAAGATTGTGACTCGTAAGAACATAGCTACTGTCAATGCATGGTTGATTATAGGATACAAGAATCCAAATGAATATCCAAGGAAGACTGCTAGTTGCTTTCCTGTAATGATCCCCTTTTTCTTTTTTTCTTTTTTGACAATTTGTTTGCCTCTCTCTCTCTCTCTCTCTCTCTCTAAGCATACTTTGTTAAATCACGAGGGATTTGTCTTGTTAATTCCTCATTTCTGAGGAGTCTTCGCTGCCAAAACCTGCGCATAAACTGTGTATACAGAAAGTTACACTGGCTAGCTAGTTGCAAGTGACGAGGATACTTTAATCATTTTGGCTGGTGTCTATGGCGTCCTTCATCTTGAATTAATGAACACCTAACCTTTGTAAAATAAATAGAGTTGACTCGCATGCCACCCAACTTTAATTAATGCCTAATTAATTTCATTTGAAGATATATAATAAATTAAACCAAGTATGCCCACAATTAAAATAGCTTTCTATATTGACCATCAGGCACCCTTTTTATGAATACAAATCACCTGGTATTAGTTGCTTGCAATATCAGTTGTATATATTAAATGAAAAATTAGTAACTAATTATGGTAATTTTTAGAATATTAACAATGCTATTATAGAAAATCATATTTAATATATATATATATAATGGGTCTTAAAAAATTACCAATCACACTTAATTTGTATCCAAATTATAAAATAGAAAACTTGGTTTCTATAGATATATCCAACCGGTTAACAATTCTTGAGATATAGAGCATCAACTATATATGAAGATACTGAAACAATGTTTTTTTGTCTCAATTAGTGGTGACGTTGTTTTTATACGCAATGTGTTAAAAATTACGATTGTAGTTATATTTTAAAGTGTATTTTATTTATAAATTTATTAAAATAATAATTTATATTTTTTTAATATCAGTGTATTAAAATAATTTAAAAATACTAAAAAATATTAATTTAAAATATTAAAAATTAATTTTTAAAATATAAAAACAAATAGAATTGTAAACTGTGTGCTTGTATTCAAATTTGAATATTGTAGTTTTTTTTTGTGGAAAATTGTCTTAGCAGACAACATTTCTTTTAAAAAGGGAATAGTCAATTAATGCCGTAAACTGTACAGTGCTTGTATTCAATCTTTTTGCTAATTTTTCAACAAAGGCTGCTTGTTTTTTTCTTTTTTTTTTGTTCCTTTTCGTTTCCTGTTTCCAGCTCGTTGACGGCCTAGCTAGCTAATCCTCAACATCCTTTGGGAAATTCTCCGTTGTGATTTTGTACAAATTCACGTTTTGTCGTCATAAATCTGGTACATACTATATATTTCAAATATATACAGTACCTCAATTAGTTATTTCAAATAGTACATACTATATATTTTATTCATCGTGCAACTTATTAGACATTCATGTAAAGAAAATGAACCGTTATGTATTTAATTAAAAGTAACGAGCATACGACCTTCTCTATAATATGTGTTTCTTTTATCTTCTCTCATTTTTTTTTAATTGTATATGTCCAATACTCTTACAAGGTATTATAAAATATTTTTCGATTTAGAAATATATAACTTTTCAAAGTTACCGCATAGCTTTTATAGATGGTATTTATCATATTATCAACTCTTTGATTTAATTCTTGTAAAATTTTTCATGCTTACCTAGTGGTGATTACATTAACCACTATCTCAAAAGTGACATTATGGTGAATAATTGTTAGTGCTTGTTAATCATTCCTTCATGTTTTTTGCAAGATTCTCTTTGGGCTGAAGGTAATATTTCTCCATTTATATGCTTCTCGAAACCTTTTTAATTGTCTCTCATACCTCTTAGGAACCTAGCCAAGATTTTACTCGAATATACCAAGTTTCATAGTTATTATTTATTAACTTAGGACATTAAAGTGAGAAGTTTGGATTATTTATATTAAATAATCTAATTTGAGTTTTAATACTACTTGTTCAAAATCTCATCATTAATTTTAAATTAGATTATTTGGACTAGATGAAAAAAATAAGATAACAAGTAAATTGTTACTATTTTTATCATACATAATGAGTTAACTCTTATAAATGTTAGGGTATATAAAGGAAGAGGAAGAGTGTGTTTTAGTAATTGCAAGGAGAAAACTTGACTCCTTATTACCTAGCTAGTAGATCATTGATATTGTGTCTTATCAGCACTTAATGGAAACCTTTTAATTCTTCTATAACCATTTTTTTATATCTTTTTTTTTTTAATTTAATTTCAACATTTCGTTCCTTGTAATACTTGTTATAATGTGAAATTATTTACTTAGAAGATATATCATGCAATTCTGAATTAAAAAAAAATCAAGATTATTAATTTAATTTAATTTTACAGATATTCAAAACGGTATAATTATATTCAATTATATGTTATAGCATTTTATTTTAAATAATAAAATTATAATAGATTATTAATTGAATTTAATTTCACATTTAATTTAGTTTTAAATATATTCTAAACTAGGGGTGGAAACAAATTGTTTGCATTTGTTTCGACGACATTCATCATTTCCTGTTTGTTTTACAGTTGAAAAGTATTTTTTATAAAAAATTGAATTTTTTTTCTTCAAATTAAATTTTTGGTGTTTGTATTTCATTTTATATATTAATGTCAAAAATAAATTTTAAAAAATAAAAAATAAATATTATTTTGATGCATTTTCAAGAAAAAAACACTTTAAAAAGCAACTGCTACCACAATACCAAACAGGCTCTTAATATGGTTTTTTCAACAATGCAATTTTTATTCACGTCCTAGGAGCCTGTTTGGAAGTGTGGTTACGATTATTTTTCAAAGTGTTTTTCATGCCGAAATGCATCAAAATGATATTTTTCATTTTAAAACAATTATTTTTAAGATCAGTATATCAAAACAATCCAGAACATACAAAACAAATTAATTTTTTGCAAAAAAAAAAAATTAAATTTTTTGAAAACACGAGTTGGCTTGCTTTTCCAAACGCTTCGATGTCCCCCTAGTATTCTTTATTTAGTTCGTACCTTAATAATATAGCTTGCAATGTTTTCATAAAATAAATTAATGAAATGAGAATAACACCGTTTTATAATTTCATGAAGTGAAATTTATTACTGTATCCCTTCAAGTGGCATTTGCGGCGTCACCCAGCCTTCAAAAATATCATTTTATTGTGTCGTTGGAAGCACCTTTATGTCCTCTTCCTGTTGTTGGGGGTCGTGTTGTTGTTGGTGGTTTAATTTGGTTTCAGTAGGTCTTTCTTTTTTTTCTTCTTCTTCTTCTCTCTCTCCTCACTAAAAAATTACAGTTTGGTCCTCTTGGTTGTTGGTATTTCAACTTGATTCCTTATTCTTTTAATTTCTCTAATTGTTGGTCTTGGTTTTTTTGTATAAATTTTATTTGTTTTTGATTTCATCCTTCAATCCTAATTTACTAAATATTATGTTCTCTAATGTGGTTCTATTTTTTTTCTTGATTCTTTTTGTAATAGTTTTAGTGATTTTCATTTTATCTTTCAATTCAAAATGATAGTATTTGTTTTTCAATTTGGTCATCGTTGCTTTGAATTCAATTTTTTTTCTTGATTCTTTTATAAAAGTTATTATTCTTTTCAATTCCATTCTTTAATTACAATATTTTTTTTATTTTTATGTCAATTTTGATTCTCATTTTAAAAAAAAAAATTTGTCCCTTTACTAAATTGATTTTTTTTTAATTTCACCCTTTAATTAAATATAAATTTTATTTTATATTTTAATTTTTATCCTCTTTTTTTGAGTTGCTATTTTTTAAAAAAAAATATGTATAATTTTTTTTTAATTTAATTACTCAACATTTAATTAATTGAGAATTGGATTTCATAGTTTTTCCAGATTAGGTACTTCAAGTCTAATGACTCGGGTCACGGGTTTAAAAAGTTAATACAAGTTTTTTTGTAAAAAAAATGTTTGATAATCCTTTTTTCTTATTTTAGGATTTTTGAAACTCGTGATCTGAGATATGGATTCGGTAGGATATCCTGAAATCCTAAATTAGTTTGATCCTAATTACTAGAGCTATAGGTTTATCATAACTTGTTTTTTCCTATATTTTTACCTCATTTCAGCACTTTAACATTTATTTTTGCAAAAAAAAAACCCAGCCCCAATATTGTTAAGCGTGGGCACCAAAACTAGTTTAAAGTTATTACAGTAAACTTGCTAATATTACTCATGAATTTTGAATGATTAATCAAATAAAAAAAATCATACTATTAAGAATTTTTATTTTCATCTGAATACAAATATTATATTTTCAAAAATTATATTTGAGAGGATGTTTAAGTATTGTATCCAAACATTCATTTACTTTTTTAACATTAATTTTTTTTTCATAAATGTATTGATTTAAATATGGATGGTTCATAAATTTTGAAAAAAAAAACTAATTTCAAAATATATTTACATTAAAACAAAAGAAAAAAAAATGACCTTATGAATTAAAGAATGTACAAGATCGCACAACAAGACTTTAAAATCTAATTTTAATAATAATTTTTTGAATTTTAAAAGTTCTGATAATAATATTACCAAAAATAAATTTTTAATTTTCCTAAATTCTTCCAAAAAAATTTAGAAACCATGCTATTTTTATAAAGTTAACATTTAGTCATTATTTGATATTGCAGTAATTTCTATTTTTTAAAATGTTTGTTATATTATTTTTTACTTGAAAAATCATTAGTGTGTGTGGATGATTTTATTATGGTAATGTTAAAAATAAAATAAAATCTTAAGAAAATTTTTATTTAAAATTATTTTTAAATAAAAAATAATTTTTAAAAAACAATTTACATTAGGTTATCAAAAAAATATTTAGACAGTATTTGAGATTGTTGTATAAGTTATACATTAAAATAATAATAAAATAAAAAATACCAGAAAAAAAAATTAAAAATGCATGTCAGTGTTGAAGTAACCACAAAAACACAAATGAAGCGCAAAAACAAATAATACCTTGAAATGCTACTTAAGACCCATGTTACTGTTGGATTGGACCCTTGTCTGTCATTACAAGGAGAGGGAGAGAGAAGGGTTATTCTTGTCATTTCATGGATTTTCACTCACATTTGGACGTTGTTTTTTTTTTTTTTTTTTTTTTTTTGCGTTTAAAAAATGGCAGACCCACGGCAAAATATGATCAGGTACTTCGTTGCAGATCGTTCTCACGTCTGGGTCTCTGACCTCTTTCCAAAAATCGTTAACAACAAACTCACCTCTTCACCGTACACGTGTTGGGCCAAATCCACCCGCACGTGCATAACGTCCCTGTCCGGCACTATCGTCATCAAAAACAAAAAACGACAAAAACCCAAAACGGTGTTCAGAAACAAACAAAAACCATGCACGAGCACAGTCAGATACTACAAAAAGCTAAAACGAACAAACAAATAAATAAAAATAAAGAAAAAGAAAAAGGGCAGTGTACAGTTGTAACTTAACTTGAATAGAATAATAATAATGATAATAAAAAGAAAAAGAATAAAAGGATGTCTTTATTTCCTTACGTTGCAATGTAATTAAAGAAAGGCCAAAGGAGAGTTGTTGAAACAGAAAACCTGAAAGCTAATCGAGTGATTTGTTTTCCATCGGGATATATTCAAGAGTTCGCTAGAGGTTTTTTATAAAAAGCATTTTTTATTTAAAAATATATTAAAATATTTTTTAATTTTAAAAATTTTATTTTTAATATTAATTTTAAACAATTGTTTTTTAATTTTTATACCAATACTGTTTGCAACGTAATTCCAATACGTTCTAATACAAACTATAACGATTCTTTTAATCTAAACTGACTAGTTTGAGAATGTGTAAACCGTTCTATCAAAATTTAATTTTTTAAAAAAAATTATTTTTATTTTTATGTTTTGGATCGTTTTGATGCGTTAATTTCAAATATAATTTTTTTAAAATAAAAAAAATTATTTTGATATATTTCGGCAAAAATACTTTGAAAAGCAACCGCAACCACACTTGACGTAACCACAAATCAGTGTCCTTCAAAATCTTGCTGCTGCATACCTAATTTTCTTTTACTTTTAACACTTTAGCCTTTTTGTTTCTGAATTTTGCATGCTAATGAGAATTGGTGATGATTATTGATCTACTTTTCATGTATTGCATTATTCTAGTCAACAGGATGAAAGTTTGCCCTAAAATCAATTATCCTCGAGGTTACATCAAATATTATGCTCTTCTAAAAAACAATGAGAACCCATCAATCAAAATGCTAAAACACAACTGTTCACATGCATAAAGTAAAAAACTTTTAGATATTCATGACATATTTCATAAAGAAAAAGAAAAAAGAAAAAGAAGAAGCAGCTTGTAAGAGGATATATCCTCATATGAATCATGCAAATACTTATATTTAATAAACTTGAACATATATAATTTATACTCTTTATTCTCAGGGGTTAAACTAAATAAAATCAACTATTTGTTGGATTATTTATGAGTGAGTCTAATAGGTTATATTTACTAGAAAAATTTAGGGTTTTATAAGAACAAAAATATCACGTTGTCCATGGTAGTAGGAATTTATCCAATCCAATACTTGGTAGTTAGACATGCTGCCATGTGTCCTATGTGATATATATATATATATCACTTAGTTTTTTTTTTTTTAAAGAATAGCATGATTAAAAAAAAAAGAAATCTTTTATTGATAAATGAATGAATAAAAATGAAAGAGACATGATATTCAATAGTTTTAATTATTTGATTGACAACCGGATATTTCTTAGTATCTTTACACTATGTTGGAGGAAATCCCATGACATAAAAAAAAAAAAAAACATTCCTTCATTTAATTTATAATGATAATGTATATAATGTGGAATTTTGATATCCACTATAATGTTTTTTAATAGGTGTCAAAGAATCAATTCAATCTAAAAACTTAAGTTGTTAGATAAGGTCTCAAGATATGATTTATATTATTCTTTAACACGTCCCCTCAAGCGAAAGTCCTTTATGCTTGAAATTTACACAAGCTCAAACTACCTTGTATTTAATTTTTATCAAATAAATAGAAATTGTGAGATTTAAACTTGTGATCGCTTGGTCATTAAGGCTCTGATATCATGTTAAAAAAACAATTCAACTAAAAAGCTTAAGTTGTTAGGTGAGGTTCAAGGATATAATTTATATTATTCTTTAATAATAAAAACATTGATTTGTTAAGCAAAAAAAATAGGAATAATTAATCAATATTTGAAAGTCTAGCACTAATATATAGTTATTTCAATGTAGTTGATGTGACTGTCAATTTATGAGTACTAACAGGTTGAATTTTTACTACACTCTTATCTTACATATTATTTATCAAGAAAAAAAAGATATTTATATCTAATATATTAGGTTTTAAATATCCATATAATTATCTATTATTCATGTAATATTTATTATTTATTATAAAATAAAATAGTAATATATATACATATCAATATTATGATATGTATAAATTATATTAAATTAAAAAAATATAACTTTTTTACTTGTGTGTGTATTTTGAATTAATTTTGGAATAGATTTTGGATTTAATTTCATTATATACATGCTCTATACCATGCTTATCAATTAATATAACTATTCAAAACAAAAATCTTACCCATTCATATTGTATTGTGATCTATTAAGCTCGAATTAAATTATCATAAGGAAAAATTGGGCAATTAGCATACAAAATAAAAATAATAATTATGAATTAATATAACAACAAAAAGTTTTAGCGAAATAAAACATTTTTAGATGTCACGGTTTTGAACTATGATATTTAATTAAATGTCACGCTTTTAAACCGTGACATCACTTAAATATCGCGGTTGTGAACTGTGATAAAATTTTAATTGATGTTGTGATTCACAATCGTGACATTAATTAAATTCAAGATTAACCAATCAGTTGGTTTGTAATAGTTAGTTAAACTAGCTAACCGGTTGGTTGATGCAGACAGAAGCTAAAGACAACAACAAATAAACAACACAAAATTTATGATGAGCGAAAAAAGGCCATAAATGTGAACCCTAAATTCACAGGTTTATTCTCTCTATTATAATAATAATAATAATAATAATAATAATGAAGTCTACCTCCTCAGGAGATTTACAAAGCCTTAAATATACTAGAAATCCTACCTTTACTAGGAAACAAAAACATAAAAATAACAACAAGGAAACAACCATAGAATTTGAAACTATGCATAAAATCCAAAAATAATAAGAAAAATCATAAAATTATCAAAATCAGAGTCCTATGACAAGATTTTTGGAATATAAAGATACAACAGTTAAGAGTAGTGATTCCATGTGTTGGATTGAAGGAGCTCTTATTGTCTTATTGTCTTAGTAGTTGAAATTTTTTTGATCATATTAATATGCGTCCAACATATGTTAGAAAAACTCTTAAAAAAAAACTTTTCCTTTGCCTAAATTGGTTAAGTCACAATAAATTATAAGCAAAATTCTTGTTTTAAGTAAAATATTTCAACTCTTAATTTATTGATATAAAACGATTTTATAAGATAACCCTGGAGAGTTGCTCTACCGATTAGGTAAGATTGATTCCTTTCTTTAAATATCCTATGTCTATATGAAAATTGCAGATTTTTAGATATTTTAATAAAAGATTTAATTTCAGTATTAAAGTAGTTCAATAATATTTTTATTGTCGATAAAAAAGTTATTAAATAAAAAACTTGACATGATTATAAAAAATAGTTGTCCTAGTTGTTACAAAATATACATCTAGGTAATGTTTGGTTATTGTTTTATGATTGAAAAAATATATATAGTCGAGACAAAAATGTTTTTGGTTGAAAAAATAAAGATAAAATATAAAAATAAATCTGTCTCTATAAAATTTTTAAAGTGAGATTTTGTACTTTTAAAATGGAAGATACAAAGGAGACATGTCTCTAAGACAATATTTTTTATCCCTAAAATATCCCTATAAAAATATTTTAATTCTAAAATTATTCAACTAAAACGTTTAAGGATAAAAATGGTTATTATCATAGTTTTAAAACCTAATTCGGAGGCTAATTTGGGGTAAAGCCTGGGTCAGAAACCGGGTTGACCCAAGTTAATATAAGAATAAAAATGATCATTATCATAGTTTTAAAACTCGAATTGAGGATTGGTCTGGGGCAAGATCTAGGTCACAAGTGGAGTTGACTGTTGACCTAAATCAACATAAAGACAAAAATGGTTATCGTCATAGCTTTAAAATCCGATTCAAGGGTCGACCTGAGATAAGGTTCGAATCACGAGTTACGAGGGTCAACTTAAAATACAATTTGTTATTATTATAGTTTTACAACTTGATTTGTCAGTTAACCCGAGACAAGGCTTGGGTCATAGATCAAGAGGGTTAACCCGAGTTAATGTAAGGATAAAAGTTGTTATTATCATAGTTTTAAAACCCGACTCAGGAATTGATCGGGGCAAGGCCTAGGTCACAGGCCAAGAGGTAAACACGGGTTGATTCGAGTCAATATATAGATCAAAATGATTAATATCATAATTTTAAAACTCGACTAGAAAATCAACTTGAGGTAAGGTTCAAGTTACAGATCGGGATGGTTAACTCATTATGTTGGCATTGATTTTATAACTAAGGTTATTATAATATTATTAATTTTAACACTCAATATAAACTAAAGTAAAAAATACTAACATCTAATTATTATTTTTTAAAATATGTAAATTGAACAACAATAGATAGTAAGGGTAAAATAGATTTTTTTCATATTTTATTTTATTTCATCCACTATAACCAAACAAGACATAGAAACAATCACTTTATCTTATCTTTTCAATCTTCATTGTTTCTATCTTTATTATTATTATTATTATTTTGAAATGATAACCAAACGTCACTCTAAGGTTCTGTTTGTTTGCTGCAAAGTAGTTTTTTTTTGAAAAGTGAATTTTAGAATAATAAATTATTTTATGATGTTTGATAGTGTAATGAAAAATAAGTTGAAAAATATTTTCCAGTGATTGGTTATGCCATGAAAAATAAACTCGAAAATAACTTATTAATGTTTTATTTTTTCAAGTTTATTAAAATAATGAGGAACAAATCATATAAATTAAAAAGTTGAATGAGAATGAAATTGAAAAAAATATAATTTCATAAATTATCTCAAAAATAAAATAAATAATAATAAAAATAATAGAGATCAAATCTAACAAATAAAATAAATTGAAAGATGAAGGAATTAAAGTAACAATAATTACCATTTCATAAATTATTTCAAATAAAATAAGTAACAATTAAAAGAATGAGGATCAAATTTGATAGATAAAAAATTTCAATTAAAAAATGATAAGGAAAAAGCAAATAATAATTATAAAAATGAGAACTAAAGTTAATATAAAAATCAAATTCTAATGGATGAAATTGAAAAAAAAAATTCAAAATTATATATATAACAATCAAAAGTTTAAGGGCTAAATTTAATATAATCAGCAAATAATATGACATTTCTAAATTTTTTATAATTTTCAGAAAGTGTTTTCCGTTTAAAATAAAGATTTTTATTTTTTTCAGCAATTATTTTCTGTTAATTAATTTTTGTAATAGTGAATAAATATAAAAAAATTTAAAAAATGATTTCCAGAAAACTTGAGAACTTGAAAATGCTTGTAAATTATTTTTATACATGTACGTAAATTATTTTGTGCGATTTTCCTTTTTCTTTTGGTGATCAATTGCGAATAAAGGTCTGATGGGGCTGATGAGTTTTGCTAGGTAAGGAATGAGTGGGATATGCGTGCGTGTGACATAAGAGAATGGGTTGATCGATGATAATTAGTTTAACAGAAAAAAAAAAAAAAAAAAGAGGAGCAGAGGCGAAGGAGCTGGCATGAATTATTGAGGAAACAAATAATTTCGCTGTCTCCCAGAAGACCTGCAATGATCTCTTCAACATTCAAACAAGCTATGCTCATCATTGCCTTCGTACAAATATCATAACTCAACAAGTTAAGTTTCCTCTTATTATCCATGCCCATTTTATCCCTTAATTTCTTGGTATTATGCCATTTTTTCATAGAACGAAATTGCCCTTTTGTTTTAGAATTAACAATTTTTTTAATTAAAGATTTAAATGCGGGCTTAGAAATGCAGTTGAAAACACTTTCTTTTTTAAAATTTTTTTATTAAAAATTATATATTTTTTATGTTTTCAAATCGTTTTAATATTTAATTTAAAAAATAATTTATAAAAATAAAAAACCATTATTTTAAAAAAAATTTAAACAAAAATCGTTTTAAACTGCAGCCGCTATCACAGTAACTTATATATCATAAAAGTTTTATGGGAAGAGTGATCGAAGGAATGTTTGTTTTTTAGTTTAACTTGCTTTTCAAAGTTTTCTTCGAAGTAATTTTTAATTTTTTAAAAAAATGATTTTTACTTAAAAATAATTATATTAATATTATTTTTTTAATTAAAAAATTTTAATGGGTTTATATTAAAAATAAAAAAAGTAAATATTATTTTAATTAAAAAATATTTTGTAAAAGCATTTACTATTTTACCAAACTCCCATTGAAAACATCTTCCCTTGTCAGTGTGCTTTATGAAAAAGCTTAAAAAGTATTGATTTTCCTCCCTCTCAACAGTAGCTTGCTTTTCCTCCGTACAAATTAAATATTTTATTATAGGCAAACAGTGTTATAACTTATACCACAAGTTGTAACGGATATTATTTTATTATAATATTTATAAAAATATGATTGTGGTTATTATTAAAAGTATTTTGTATTTAAAAATATATTAAATGTTATTATTATTTTTTTAAAATTATTTTTGATATCATTACATCAAAATAATATAAAAAACACAAAAAAAAAAGTAAAAAAATAATTTTTTTTAATTTGTTTTTAAAATACTTTTAAAACGGAAAAGCAAACGGGCCTTAAAGAAAAATACTGTGCACGCGAACCGATTTTGAAATATAATTTTCTAAGAAATACTTCATATTATATATAAATATTTTAAATAAAATAATGAATTAAATTTTATTAAATTCCCGTTATATTTATTTTTGTGAAATTACTTACAATGATTATTCATATTTATGTTCATATTCAAAAAACTATTGTTAGTAATTACTTGAAAATTGTTAAGCTATAGTGTGGTCTTGCATTGCAAAAATTGTTGCGATCATCATATATGGTAATATTGTTTTTTTTAGAATAGTGAAAACCCTTCTATGGTTGGAAAAAAAACATTTTAATTCGGAGTTAAAAAAACTCTAAGAATGAAAAGGAACATAATTTAAATATATTACATATTATTTAAGTTTGAGAAGTTTTAAAATATCTTATTCAAATTAAATCATTAATGGAATAATGTATTTTATTAAAAAGGATAAATGAAAATAATTTCTAAATATTTAAAATTAAAAACTTATTTAAAAAAAAAAATCTAAAAGGTTGTTAAAAAAATATGTATTTTAGTTGAAGATATATTTTGTTGTGGACAAATAGTACGTTAAAGACTTTATTTAATAAATTAAAACCATTAATGAAATGAAGTATCTTGTTAAAAAAGTATAAATAATACTAATTTCTATTTATTAAAAAATAAACATTTTTTTAAAAAATACATATTTTGGTTGAAATTATACATTTTTACACAAAAGAAAAACAAAATCCTATTAAGACTATTAATTGAATAATGTGTCTTATCAAAGAAGATAAATAAAATTAATACATATTTATTAAAAATAAAAAACCTATATGTTAAGAAAATCCAAAAGAGTTGGTTTTTCTTAAAAAAAAAAAAAAAAAGCATGTACTTTGGTTGAAATAATATTTTTTATGAAGATGTTATTGAAGACTATAATCAATGAATTGAGACTATTAATCAAATGATGTGTCTTATTAAGAATTAAGAAGTATACATAAAAATAATTTTATTTCTTAAAATTAAACATCAAACATCATCTACTTGTTATCCTCCCAGATGGAAGACAACGAACATCCGATAAAATATGGAGAATCGGCCATCGATCTTAATACTATTCTCTATGAATTATGTACCATCAAAATGTCCTTGTTAGAATTAAGTTGATGCTTCCAACCATGCTTTAAAATTTAATTAATATAAGGGTAAAGTGAGCTTTTGTAATTTTTAAAATATTTATAAAATAACATGATAAAATATTGCCAAACCTTAATCTTTACTAAGAGACATTCATGCCAAGAAATTAGATATAAATATGACTATAAAAAAGCCCAACATAGAATTTAAAAGGAGAGTTTTGTAATTTTAAGAGGTGTAACTCAACTTGTTAGATTTTAGATTTATTCTCTAAAGATTATTAGTTAGAGTTCTACAAACTTCAGGGTCACTGAAGGCTTACATAATCGTTAACTTCAAGGCTCATGGGATTAGTCAATGTGCACATAAGCTGATCCAAACACTCACATTAATTAAAAAAAAAAGGAAGGAGTTTTGTTAAGAAAAAAAGAGGAGATAGGAAGGGAAATAGAAGACTCAAACATTTTTAAATCCTTTTATAATATCTTAATCTTTCTATTCCATGTCATCTTCCTTTTCAATTTAGTTTCTTTTTTAAGAATAGAAAAAGGAAAAAAAGAAAAAGATAATATTGAAGTATTGATGCCAAAGAAAGTTTTTTTATGTTAAGATTTGAAACAAAATATTAGTAATTTAAACATAATCAACATTGATAAACTATAAAGACTAAGTTAACATTCACTCTTCTTTTTATTCATAATAATACAACTTTTCTTGGCATGATTGTCTACAACATATCTTTCTATCATTAACTTCACAGAAAATTTGTGTGATAAATTTAGTTTTCTCATGATCACTACAATTCAAAGAGCAGAAGCAGCAGGTTAATATCATGATAATTCAATTGAAATCATTTTGTTTTAGAACTATAACATATCATGATAATTATTTATCAATAATTTAGTTCCTAATGTATGTGTTCAAGATGATAACTATACGCTTGGATTCATCAATTTTGTAGGATTCAGAACTTCGTGGGTCCTTCATGATATAAAATATGGAACCTATATATTACATGGATGATAATTGGCCATTCACCATGTGTTAAATTTATGGCTTTTCTCCATATAAAAGACATCATGTGGGCCAAATGGGTGGAAAAATTGAATAATTTGTAAAAGAAAATTGAAAGGCAATAAAGTGGGACAATCATTTCAACAGTCAAAAAGATTCAAGAGGAAGAATAGAATAATTGTTCATCTTTTGTAGGTTTAGATGACAGAACACTATCAAACAATAAAGTATAAAAAGATCAAAGTAATATAAAATTCAATCAAGAAAGGAGGGTGGACTGACTCCCCCCACTCAAAAGAAAGTTGAAATATTACATTTAATTCAATAAATTGAGTTAGAATATTTCATTTTTGAAAACCAGTCAAGCACTCGGTTTTTAATTTGAAATCCAGAATTCAGATTTTCAATTTTTCATACATCCATCAATTTTATATCTTATTATTATTATTATTATTATTAGAACACCTTTTATTTTTATTCTTTTTGTTTTTGATGCACATCTATATTTGTAGAGTATATATTAGTATATTAGCTTGGCTCTATTGTAGGTTGGATTAATTTTTTTTGTAATGCAAAATATTATATTCAGAGCACGGAATTTTTTAAATTATATTATTAAACTAGCCAAATAGGTTAATTTTAAAACTTCCCGAATCAACTCTTTACCTAACTCAAATTTTCAATTAAACCGTATAGGAGCTATCTCGATCTAAATCGATTGATTTTATAGGTTCAAATACAACTTTGACGATCAATAAAAATATGATTTACTTTTTAAAAAAACTTCAAGATAACATTTCTTACAAAAATTAAAACAATGAGAGATTGGATTGACTTCGGTCCCCCAATGACCTAGGTCATAGACTTTATTGGGTCTAATAACTTGTTTTATAAACATTTTTTTATTTAATTATATAATAAAAATAGATGTTCACAAAATTGAGCACCCGCATAAAAAATGACACTTATTTGAGACAATTATCCCTATATAAAGCAAACAAAAATCTATAATGCAGTCTATTTCCCAACCAATTCAATATTAAAGAATGAAAAAAAAACTAATAACAATTAAAAGACTAAAAAAAAAAACATATCATATCGGCAGGTAAACTTGTCAAACTTGTGAATCAGGTGAGCCGAGCTAGTACACCAAACCTGTGAACTGGGTTATAGATTCCACTGAAATTATAATATGTTTATTTTTTCAAATCTAATTTTTATTTAACTATATGATAACAAAAATAGATCATTGAGAAACTAAACACTAACCCAATACCGATATATTTTTTTAGATTGCAATAATCTCATAAAAGGAAAAACAAAAACCAACTATGAAACTGAATTATCAATTAACCCAATATCTAAGGATAAAAAAAAACTAATTAAAAAAAATTAAACTTGTTAGACTCGCGAACTAAGTCAACCAGCCAAACCTATGAATAGGTCTATGGACTTTATAAAATTTAATCACATAAATTTTTTCTAAAACTATTTTTTTAACTAAATGAGAAAAAATAGATAATAAAAAAATTCAAGTTCAATTAAAAAAAAAAACTCCACCAAACTCGTAAATTAGGGTAACTAGGGTTACCCTGGCAAACTCGTAAATCATACTAATCTTATAGAAAGGTAAAATAAAAATAAACAAATTATGAAGTCAAATTCTCAATCATCTCAATATTAAAAGAACAAATAAAAAAAAATTGAAAAAAAAATCATAAGAACAATTCAAAAATAAAAAAAGAAAAAGAAAAAATAAAGAAAGCAAAACACTATGGATTATTACTGTCATTCACAGTGCAATATGTGTGGGTGAACAGTAGTTTCCTTACTCCCTTTAATTTTGTTGCTTTATAAAGTTTAATAACATGACTTTTATCTAAACTTATTTTTCAACACTATATGAGAAAAAATAGACCATAAAAAAAGTCAAGTTCAATTAAAAAAAAAAAAATACAACTCACTAAACTCATAAATTAGAGCAACCTGAGTTACCTTGACAAACTCGCATACCACACTAACCTCATATGAAAACAGAATAAAAAGACGTAAATTATAAAGCTAAATTCTTAACAATTCTAATTTTAAAAGATGAAATTGACAAAAAACATATTTGAAACAAAATCATAACAAAAATTCAAAAGCAAAAAAAATAAAAAATCAAAACATTGTAGATTACAATTGCAATCGACAGTGCAATGGGTGTTGGGTGAATAGTGGTTTCCCCATATCTTTTAATTTTTATTACTTTATAAAATTTAATAACATGATTTTTCTCTAAAACTATTCTTTTTAATTATATGTGAAAAAAAATAGACTATAAAAAATCCAATTCCAATTAAAAAAGAGAAAAAAAATCCATTAAATCCATAAACTATGGCAACTAGGGCAACCCAAGTTACCTTGACCAACCACTCTAATCTTATAGAAAGAAAAAAAAAAATATTTGACAAAAATAATTTTGAAAAAAATCATAACAAAAAGAAAAGGAAAAGGAAAAAACAACCATGTGTTCAAGCAAAAAAAAAAATCAATGGGGGAAATATTGTAGCAATCCATAATGTTTTGTGAGGAAAGCTACAATATTTTCTCCACTTACTTTATAAAGTTTCATAACATAATTTTGCTTTAAAATTATATTTTTAACTACATGAGAAAAAAAAAAGAGTATAAAAAAGCCAAGTTCAATTGAAAAAAAAAACAAAAGAAACCCCACCAAACCCATAAACTAGGGCAACTGGAACATCCTAAGTTACCATGACAAATCCACAAACCACGTTAACCTCATAGAAAGACAAAAGAAAAAGAAAAAAAATTTGACAAAATTGTTTTGAAAAAAAATCACAATAAAAAAATAAAAACAAAAGGAAAAGGAAAAAAAATCATGTTTTCAAGCAAAAAAAAAAAAAAAACCAATGGAGGGAGACATTATCGGAATCACAATGTTTTGTGAGGAAAGCATTAGTTTATGTAAATGAGTGACCCTTTGGGAAGTGGAAAGAATTTTAAAATGAGAAATTACTTGTCAACTTTACAAGAAAACAAGTAAAAGAGAAATTATTTTTTAAAATCTATTATATATGATATATAGATATTTTTGAATTGACTCACAGGTTAATTGAGCATTTTTTAAATAAATTTTAAAGATGTTCTCTCGAATAACCAAAAAGCTTTTAAGAGAATAAATTCTATTTAAAAATGATTCTAATATTTAAATTTAAAAAATTAACAGATAGAGTAAACCTATTTCACTACCTAGCATACTTCATTTGTAATAAACAAGGTAATAATGCTTAAGTTTTGAACATTCTCAACCAATTTAAAAGTATCTAAATACCTCAATAAATTCTTTTTCTAATAATTCATTTTTAGATAAGAACATTAAATTAGCATGTGTTAATGATTATTAGAGTTCGGTTTCAACTTAGGAGACTTCCTAACAAAAACATGAGTTTTTTTTTTCAAGTTTTGTATTTTTTTTCTATTCTAATTCGAGATATAATTTTTATATTATGTATTTTTTTTATTTACACAAGGGTTAGAATACACATTTATAATGTATTAGAAGCCATTGAATCTGACATAAAAACTTTTGGCAAAAGGACAAACTTTTTTTAGCTAACTTCTTTTTTTTCTCTTCTTCTTCTTTTTCTTTCTATTATCTTGACTTTATATAGTGTCAAAGTCTTTTCTTAACAACATCCATAATTTTCTCAATAATCTCTCCTGAAATTTAGCAATAAAAAACAACTTCCTTCTTCCTTCACAACCAACCAACAGACTGTAACAATATTTTCATTATTGTCACTTCAGAATGCTTATAATTATATTTATATGAAACTAATGAATGAAAACTACTTGTTGTAGAAGGCTCAAATCAAGCTTTTCATATTAGGCAAGCTTTTATGGTTTCATTGATAGATCAAAATCGTGTCCACTAGCCCTCCTTACCATAGAGAACACATTCATTATCATACCAAACCTAGATTACTTACATTAGGTTCAACTTGATCATTGTTAATGAGCACTTTAATTGCATTTTTGTTTACTGATGTATTATCTCATATGATTGATTATCAAACCTCTCGCTTTGTTTGGACAAACTTAAAATAAACCTATGTATCATCATTAATATTTAAAATTATATCTCCTCCCTTAGATCATTTTAAATTTCAATAGCTCCCTAGAGATCAACTTTGACATGTATGATATGTGAAAAATCATACAATGATGAATCGACAACAGTTGGAAATCCACTCACATTCATAAAATTTATCTTGTATCTATTCAAAGGTGTACAATCAGAGTTCAAGAACTTAATGACCACTCTAATGGATCAATTTGAGCATGTTACCTTCTAGAAGTTGTTGAGTTTATTCTCAATCCATGAATTCTTACACAATGATTACTTTCATATGCTCTTCATTAGTTCCATGTTTGTTGATGATGTGATTACCTCTTTGGCTAACATTGCTAGACAATCCATTTTCACTAATAAAGGCAACAATTTTAACTTTGGTTTATTCTCTTGTCAAAATGGTCTTTTCAATAAGGAGAATGATAGAAATGAGTGAGATCACCAAAATAAAAAAAACTTTATCCTAGAGAATGAATGAGGTTAGAATCATCCACATCATAACAATCAAACCCAATGCTAATTCTATAATAACTCTAATCATAGTATCATATCATGTTCCTTCCACCTTTTCAAGTGTTGTTTCTCTCTCTAGAGGAAACTCTTTGACCTCTTTAGTCTTATATCATCCATATTCTACCATCATTATTTCAATTTATCACTCATATTTAAATCATTGCCATTCATGGAATTCTAATATCGGAGCAACACATCATGTTATGCCAGATATCACTAGAGTCATTTATGTGGAACTTTATGATACCTTTAAACAACTTGAAGTAGGTGTTTGTAAGAAACTTAATACATAACGCACCTTGGCTATGCTTTAATTCATATACCTTAATGTTTCCTAAAACTATCTTTTATTTTATATGTTCCTGATATCACAAAATCCCTACTTTTTATACAATAATTTATGTTATATAATGATTTTTTTTAATTTCATGATTACTTATTCCTTATCAGAGAATGAGTCTCTAGAGTCATCTTCCTATTTAATATAGTTAAAGATGGTTTATTCTAATTTTGATACCTATCATTTATTCTTAGTCATTAACTTTTATCAATTACAAGAACTACCGCTAAAGTTTAGCATTGATGACTTGACCATCCATTCTCTTGGATTTTTCATTAAATTCTCTCTAATAAAGCTCTTCTATTTTCTTCCACCACAAATTATTATTTTAATTATATGGTTTGCTCCTTATACAACTCATCTTCTTAGTCATTAACTTTTATCAATTACAAGAACTACCGCTAAAGTTTAGCATTGATGACTTGGCCATCCATTCTCCTGGATTTTTCATTAAATTCTCTCTAATAAAGCTCTTCTATTTTCTTCCACCACAAATTATTATTTTAATTATATGGTTTGCTCCTTATACAACTCATCTTTTTAGTCATTAACTTTTATCAATTACAAGAACTACCGCTAAAGTTTAGCATTGATGACTTGGCCATCCATTCTCCTGGATTTTTCATTAAATTCTCTCTAATAAAGCTCTTTTATTTTTTTTCCACCACAAATTATTATTTTAATTATATGGTTTGCTCCTTATACAACTCATCTTCTTAGTCATTAACTTTTATCAATTACAAGAACTACCGCTAAAGTTTAGCATTGATGACTTGGCCATCCATTCTCCTGGATTTTTCATTAAATTCTCTCTAATAAAGCTCTTCTATTTTCTTCCACAACAAATTATTATTTTAATTATATGGTTTGCTCCTTATACAAGTCTAGTCGATCTCATTTAGGTTCATTAGAGCATGTTAGTTCGTCTATCTTAAACATAGTTTTTTTATGATATTTGGGGTCCCTCACATATCATTTCAATGAATGGATACAAGTAGTATGCTAAATTTTTAAAAAAACATTTTTCTTAATATTTCTAGTATTTTTCTTTACGATATAAATCGAAGACTTATAATGTTTTCATTCAATTTTAAAAGTTAGTTGAAAATTAGTTTGGAACTCGTATCTAAGCTGACTCCTTACAACTTGATTCTTGCTAATTAAGCTACTAATTTATTATTATTTTTTTTTTTTGGCATATGTGCACTTTTGATTTATCATTAAAAACATTGAAATTATAACAAAAGGGGCAAAAATACTTTATCCTGATATCTCCATATTCTTTTTTATGCTTCTTTCCATTTCATTGATCTTTTAATGAGATAGTTGCTTGCAATGACATATAAAATACTTTTCTTTCTAAGAACAGTCGTTTTAATAGTAAAAATAAACTGGGGCTAAAGATAATTCTTTTTTTCAATCAATAGTATTGTAAGTAGGCTATTTATTCTTCAATTTCTGTACCACCTTTAAAATTTGAGTGTTAGATAACAACATAAAAAGCAAACATACCCACCATTTAAACTAGAGACCTCAGAGCAAGTTGGAAGACTAATGGATAAAAGAATCTAAAATGGAGAATAATCAAGTAACAAAACAAGTAACAGCCATGAAATTTGAAAAAAGAATAAAGTAACTGAGGAAAGTCCAGGAGCTACACAAATGATAATGGGGTAGCAACTAGAAAAAGAGCAGCAAGGATGCATTAACGACAGGTGGTGGTGGTGGTGTTAAAAGGACTTTGGTCCTTTTAATTTCCGTTTTCCTTTGAAAAAAGCAAAAGCCTTTCAGTAAAAGACAAACAGATTCTGGTTTTCCCCAAACCCCAAGAAAGACCAAGAAAAGAGAGAAAACAAAGGCAAACACCAATACCAACACCAAAAAGCATATGTTTTTGAGGGACACCCCCACCCACCCACACGAGTGGTTCTCGAGTTGCATGCAAAGCAACGCACCGCACTCCAGCAATACAGAGATAGAGACTATTATTTTTCCCCTATAAACACCACATGACCATATTGTTGGTGTGTAGATTCACTGTAGAGAGAGATCAGTCTCACCTCATAACAAACACATCTATATATTGGAGAGTGAGGAAGAAAGAGTGAGAATCGTGTTGGTTCATCTCTTCTTTTTGGTAATGGTTTTAGCTGCCTCTCTCTTTCTCATTCAACAGTGAAATCCCATTTCGTTCCCTGTTCCCTTTTCTTATAAATTAGCATCCTCTGTTTCCTCTGGTTCTTCCTTGCCTCAAGATATTTAAAACTTGTAGTTTTTCTCTTGCAAACAAGCAAACCCTTTGAAATGGGCAAGAGGGAGAGTAGCTAACATGGAAATGCAATTCACTTTTGAATCTCTCTAGCCAAAATCAAGCGAGAGAAAAAAAAAAAAGAGCTCCTTTTCTCATATTATTCCTCTTTTTTAGGCATTGTAGAAAGGAATCCATCGGGTTTTTGAAGTTCTGTTAACTTTGATTTTCCTGTCTGGGTTTATCTGGTTTAGTTTTGGTCAGAATGAGTCTACAACACCTAATGAGTGACAGGCATGTTTTCAATGGTTATCAAGACATGAACTTTTTGCCTCCACCTCCTCTTCCAGCTTCTCAACTTTCTCTCTCTCATGCATTTGGTGTTATGGGTCAACCAAGAGAGATAAAAACTAGTAATCCTCAAATGGATTTTCAGATTTTGAGCCATTCAATGGACCAGGACAGTAAACCATGGAGCATTCAACAGTTAGAAAGCTGGGGAGCTAAGAGACCTGGTGAGGGGAATTTTGGTGTTCAAAAAACGACCTTGTCTTTTAATTCAGGTGAGCAAGAGGAGCCTAAAACCTCTGTTCACGGTAGAAATGGGAATGCGAAGCTTTGTGCTCGAGGCCATTGGAGACCAGCTGAAGATGCTAAGCTCAAAGAGCTCGTGGCCCAATATGGTCCTCAAAATTGGAACTTGATAGCAGAGAATCTTGAAGGAAGATCAGGTAAACCCCTAAAAGTTTTGTTTTGAGCGAAAAATGTCCTCAAAGATGTTAGCTTGTGCATTGATCACCACCATTGAAGACAATAAAAACGGTGTTTCTTCCCCCTTTTTTTTTTTTTTTTCTTGATTGGCTATTTTTAATAAGTTTGACCAAATTGGTAAAATGGGAAAACAAGTTTTGGAATTCCATTTATTTTTTTCAATTTGAAATACCAAATCTGTTAGTTAATATATATATATTTTTTTGCTTTATGTTTTGATTTTCAGGTAAGAGTTGTAGATTAAGGTGGTTTAACCAGCTAGATCCGAGAATTAACAGGAGAGCATTTACTGAAGAGGAAGAGGAGAGACTCTTAGCTGCTCATAGACTTTATGGCAACAAATGGGCTATGATTGCAAGGCTATTTCCTGGAAGGACTGATAATGCTGTTAAGAACCATTGGCATGTGATCATGGCTAGAAAACATAGAGAAAATTCCAGCATTTACAGGAGGAGAAAGCCCTCTTCGTCCCCTCAAATCTTCCCTAAAGGATCATTAGATGTCACTTTGCAAAACAATGCTTGCAGTGAATCCACAACCATCTCTAGCACCATTGATGAATCTGGCTCGACATGCACTGATCTCTCACTCACTCCCTCTTCAACCAAAGTACCTCCTAGACTTTTCACCAGGTTCAGTCCTCAAGGTGGCCGGAGGGGTATGTGCTTATTTCCCCCATCCCATCTGTAAAAGACCATTCAATTTCTTAAATTACTTTTTCCTTAACGGGTTCTCACTGTTTATTTAACGTGCTCTTGTTTATATTAATTATATCTTGCTATGGTTTTTCGGGTTTGCAGGTTCTTCAGTGGATAAGGAAGTGACAATGGAAAATGTGGATTTTGACAGGTTCTATGGAAGTGAAGATGGGTTTTATCAAAATGGGCCTATTGGAGCGGTTAGGGGTGTGGACCAGTCTGGCCAGTCTGATTCGAACTCAGAAGATTCCGCAACTGAGTCAGTTGGCACCAACAGGGCCAATCCCTCTCGCTGTGGTGACAATGAAAACAGGAATGAGAAAATCAACATGCCCTTCATAGACTTTCTTGGAGTAGGAGCTGCATCAGATAAGTTTGGTTTTCGGTAAAACTAAAGAAAGAAAAGGAAGCGCCGGTAACAAAGATGAAAAAAGTGGGAGGTCTCAGGTGTCACTGACAATGTTTAAAGAACAGTAAAAGCTCCCAGGTAGAAAAGGAGAACACCGATGAGGCGGTAAAAAGGACAGGGAAGAAATAGTAGCTAGGAGCTGCAAAACAATAATCCTCAGAAAACTTTGTAGTCTTGGAGTTATCCTGCGGCAGTGCCTGCAGCCAATGTTATTCGCTCTGATCTGTAGCATTGTGGCAAAATCTTGTATGTGCATGATGAGAGAGAGAGAGAGGAGAGAGAGAGAGGCAAAGCCAAAGTTGGTTGTTTCTCTTCTGACTACTGACTCGTAATGAATGAATCTGCCCATCTTTCATGACTTTTCAGAGCAGTGCTTGTCATTGTTGTTTGGTATGCCATTGTTGACCATGTTTTTCACGATACTTTCTTGCCATCTTCCTTGTGCCTCGCATGGATTTATGCTTTTAGTCACCTTATGCTTTAATCAGCGGTTCATGGCTTTGCCAAAATGCTGCATCAGGTGGGGTCTACAAATCTTGGATGAGCCTTCATGCTTCTTTCAATTGACAGGTGCATGATTCCGAAAGTTCTTTGTAGTTGATTGTAATTTGTTTGTAACTGACATGCAATCATGGTTTTTCTCTTCTTTTTCGCAGAAATTATCTAATGAGCATTTATAATAATTCACAATACAAACATGGTTTGCCTGATTTAAAAATAAAATAAAAATAAAAAGGGTTATAACCTTGTAAGAAAATGGATAGTGATGCAACTGGTATATATCATGCATATATAAAAGACAAATAAAATTATAGATCTTACAATAATCAGAATCCAAAGAGTTTGAGGTAGCAGGATTGAACCTTAAGTACCTCAAAAGCTTGTTGCGAGGATGATTGCGCTAAGAAAAACAGTAAATAATATTTACTTTCCTAGCATCAACTCTTACAAATTTATTCTGACAAATGATTTTCACAGATAGAATGATTATTCAAGCAAACCTTGTTATAGCTATAATATCAAGTTTGAGTAGGGATGGGAAATTTTGAAAAAACTAACGAGTTCGGTTCGGTTTTGATTTTATAAACTTGAAACCGAAAAAATCAAACCGAATTCAAATAAAAAAAAAACCGAGCCAAACCGAAAAAAACTTGGCAAAACCGAGCTTAACCAAAAAATTCGAGTCAAACCGGAAAAACCGAGCCAAACTGAAAAAACCGAACCGAATCGAAACCAGTCGATTATTATTTTTTTTAATAAAAATCAAATCAAATAAAAAAATAACCACTTAAATTTGAGATAAAGTGAGCTAGGAGCTTCAGCGCATAATTTCAATCAGATATGTGCAGTGGTTGGTTTTTGTGAGGTTTACAATCCAAGCGAGTGCGAGGTTTCTAAAAATTTTATCTCAAGAAAAAATAAAACAATCGTGGGCTTTGGATTTATTGGGCCTTAAGCTATATCTTCATTTATTAAAGAAGATAAAGGCCCCCATATAGGATTGTTGTTGTTATTGGCTGTGCCATGAAATATGAAACGAAAAGAATTTGTTTGGTAAAGCTTTGCAAATTTGTCTTTTTATTGAAAAAAATGAATATATACAATAAGTTTTACGGAATCCTTTTTTTTTTTTAATTAATAAAAGAATATGTTTTTTTTTCATTGGAAGGCCAAACGGGTCTTAGGCTATCCAACAGGGCAGTCATATCCCATCTCTAAATCTTACTCCATCCCTCTTAATAAGTAAAATTCCTAAATATTAATGGCCTTTTCTTTAAAGAGTTCGTATTTAAATAAAAAAAATGCTTTTCTTCAAAACACTCACCGATATAAAGAAAAATGTGTTAGTAATGAAATTCCAATGATGTTTTACTTTATGGTACCATCTATTGATTCATAATTATTTAAATTGATTTAATCAAATATTCATCTAAAATTTGATGATTCAAATTTAACTTAAGCCCTATTTAAAGTTAGATAAATTAAGAAATTGATCTAGATAAATTCAATTAATATGATCAAAACCCATTTAATTTATTTGACAAAACTCGATCAAAATATGTTTCAAGTCAAATATTAATTCAAGATTTTAAATTATATTGTATTTTTAAAAAAAAGTAAAATTCTTTGTCAACTCATTGCATTAACACATGCTACTCAAATTGATGTTAATATTATATACAATGTTTCAATTAAATGAAATGATAAGAAACATATGTTAAGTTGGGCTTTGAACTCTTGACCTTTTATTTTTATATAAACCAATATTAACTAGCTTGTGATGTAATAAAATAATTAGTATATTTATACATATTTAATATATCATTAAAATTAAGTCATGTGTCAATGACTCAAGAACTTGCTGAATCAAGATCTTGATATAACTATATTTTGATAGCTCAAATTAAGCTTCCTTGATCATATGAAATTAACTTTATTTAGATAATATTTGAGAGTATGATAGCGATTATTTTTTTAAAATGTTTTTTTGTTCAGAAATGCATAAAAATAAATGTTTTTTTTAAAGTTATTTTTAACATTAGCACATTAAAATAATTTAAAAACAAAAAAAAAATTTCGAGCAAGTTTTTTTTTTTTTAAATCATGAAACACTGACTCAACCACAAAGACAAAGAACCCTTAATATTTGGGGTGGGCTCTTATAAACACATTCTAATTCTTTAATATCTGTGCTAGACTCTCATATATATTAAATGAGTGTTTGAGAACGTAGGACAACTCGTGTTTTCTAAAAAGTTTTTTAAAAAAACTCGGGTCAGAAGATTTGGATAACTCTATTGAAAAAAATAAAAAAAACATATAAATTTCTATTTCCAATCAACCCAATATTAAATGATGAAATTGAAAAAATATATATATTTAATTTAAAAAAGGATAGAAAAAGGAGTTAACTTGGCAATATTGTAAAGTAATTCAATTTTTTTAACATAAAAATATATATAGGTATTACTAACATGATTTCTAATAAAAAAATTAAACCGTGTAAATATTGACCCGATATCATCATGTCAACTTGATAAGTCTAAATACAACTCGAATACAAAAAAATATCCTGAATTAACCTGGTTTAGCCCGGTAAACTCGTGACTTGAATTATAATACTACCCATTGAATGATAAATTAAGAAAAACAAAAAAAGCACTTTATCCTACGTCTTTCAGGTAAAAGAAAATGCAACTTGAAATGTGTGATTTGGAGCCTGTTAGAGCTTTTAAGCGTTATGCTTGTCATAGATTGGGCTTAACATAATTCTGGGCCTCTGATTTGTTGATTTTCCCTTTTAGCTCCCTCTGTTCACAAGCTCTGAAACAAAGGACTCTCCCGGAACCGAAGGAAGGATAGGAGACCCTCAGCTTATTGCATTCACTATTATGTTTATTTATTTTTTTCAACTACTGAGCTGTCCAAGTTCAGAGTTCTTATTTTTTCTTAAAAAAAAAGGGTTAAAAAAGAAATAAATTAGCTCAACATGAAGCTTTTCCATTTGGAAATCTGTCATGAACGTATCCCAGTTCGAGCAATTACAATTTCGTGTCCAATTAAATCAGGTGATGATCAAATATTATTAGTATATATTTCATTTAAATTCTGCCAATATATAGAAAAATAATACTCCAATCCGCTCAGCTTTTGCAATGAAATGCCCGGAATAAAGTGAAAGAGCAAATACAAGTTTCTCTTTCACACCGCTCCCTGATGGTGATCAAATATTAAATGAAAATATATTTCAGGCAAATAAAAAAAAAGAAAAAAAAGAGAAAATGGTAGCTCCTTGGTTAACCAGAGTTGATTCCACGTAAGGTTCACACTGACCTAGAAAATCCTGCTGGATTTGCGTGGAAAAAGATGAACAGTTTGCATCGTTTCAAATCATGAGCTTGATTCACTATTTTATACGAACTTTGGATTCCTGAAGTCGGTCGACTGATTTACTTCCCAGTCAATACAATCCACACCATAAAATCTCCAGGCAAATCTTGAATGCAAGGCATTTTAGAACCATAAAAAAGAATCTAAGGTGAACCAGTTTTTTATTGTATTTGCCAACCATTAAACCTTTGAAAAACCTTGGATTCACATGGTATTTCTCAGAAAATGTGCCTGATGTTCTCAGAATTCAGTAAAGAAATCTCCAAACAAACATCCGTCTCCTTTGGATTGGCTCTCTTGGGCGGTGTTGAAGCCAAGCTGTTTTCATTTTTTATTTTGAAAGCTTTCCGACGGGAATCCATTTATTGTCCATCATGCAGTTTCATCAAGTGCTATGCATATTCATGTTCATTAAGAAGAAGAAGAAGAAGATCTAAGCTAAAAGCTGACAATATTGGTGCTCACTCCCCTCCGCTAGATTTACAAAGAAATTAACATCTTTTTCTCAAAAAGTATTAGATGGAATTAAAAACTTTATTTAAATTGCTTGTAGATTAATGGGAACCAATACGGGAAAAGAATGTTTTGAATCCAAAAGAAATTCAGTTTTGAAGTTGGAATTTAGATGATGTTTTTTTTTTTTTTTAAATGTTTTTGAAAAAAATAATTTTTTAATTTTTTTTAAATTTTAAATTAATATTTTTTTAATTTTAAAAGCTGACTATATTGGTGCTCACTGCCCTCTCCTAGATTTACAAAGAAATTAACATCTTTTTCTCAAAAAGTATTAGATGGAAAAACTTTATTTAAATTGCTTGTAGAATGGGAACCAATATGGGAAAAGAATGTTTTGCATCCAAAACAATTTCAGCTTTGAAGTTTTAATTTAGATGATATTTATTTTTATATTTTAAAAGTGTTTTGTTAAATTTTTTTTAATTTTAAATTAATATTTTTTTAATGGTTTCAGTTCATATGTTAATGTTAAAAATAATATTTTTAAAAATAAAAAATAATTTAATATATTTTTAAATAAAAATACTTTGAAGTATCATATTTATAAACATGCTAAATTATCCTTTTAAAAAAATATATATAATAATAACGGGGACATCAATTATTAGTATTATTTTTGATGGGCTTGAAATTAGTGTTCTGAAAGATTTCTTCCGTCTTTTTAACATCAGGACGGGACACGTGCTCCCTTTTGATTTCAGATTAGAAACAACGACAAATTAAAGCCGGTGATCTTGAACTATAGCTGTAGTAGGCGACAAAGGACTTTAAAGGACGGTACTTGTGCTTGCTTTCACTTAAATATGGCGCTCGTGTGTCTGGTCTGTGCTCTAATGCTATTATTAATATTCAAAACTTTTCAACAAAAAAACACACCCACACGTGTGTGACCAAAAGTTTTCAACACGCATGGCGGGGTCACGAGGTTGTGTACGGTTCGAGCAATGATTCTAGATGTAAATATTTTTGGATTTAATTTGTTTTTTTTTAAAAATAAAATCAAACAAAAAAATATTAATTTTCTTCACAAACTCAATTCATTCCTTACTCATTAACTTCAGGACTTATACTTAAACTTTTATAATTTTCAATTAAATAGTCCAAGACTCTATTATAATATTTATATTTCTCATTTGGATTATACTACCTAAGAAATAGTTGGTATATGAGGTTTGATGGAGTCAAGACAACAAGTTTAAAGTCTAAAAAACTCGTGCGGCAGAGATATGTTAATCTTTGACAAAGATTCTTGAACAGTTAATGCTATAATGAGATCTGGTTGGGCCAAATAACTAATACCTGAAAGCCATCTTCTTATTCATCTCTTATCATACTCTGAAGCCCATGGTTGGACTTCTGATTTTTTTTTATTTTGATAGCTTGTTCAATCCTTTCAACAATCCTTATAGCTTCATAGAAATGCTAAGCTAAACTTCCTATTAAATGCTCATAATAAGAGGATTTAAAGGTGTTGACGAATAACATCACCATTTCTATTTCTATTAGTGAAGGTTGGATATGTGTAGCTTTATCTCATCATCTTAGCACATATGCCTCCACAGACTCATGGTTTCTGTTCTCCATGACCATCAAGCTGGTTTTGTTAAGAGTAATTTTCAGATTAAATTTATACTACTTCAAGAAGGCGCTTACCAGATCCTACCACTTATTAATTTTGGCACTACCCAGTCTCATATACCAACTCTAGGCAGATCATGTGAGACTATCCTAAAAGAAATAGATTAGTATTTTGTTATTGTAGATAACTTTGGCCATCTTATTGTAGTTTGATCAAAGATGGGTGTTTGGGCATTCTAGTTAGGTATACTTGACGAGTCCGTCACTCTAAACTTTTTTGGCATCATAATGTTTGGAACCACACAAACTCTAGCTGATCATATAGAGGCAGACAAATCATTTCCTTTAACTACTTTCAATCTCTTTTCTAGAGCAAACTTTTTTTTTCCATAGTTCATGGGATCAACATATATATCATTAGAGGGCTTTTTAGGAATCAAATCTATAGTAACCATAGTTTGAGTTGGCTAGACGGGGGCAATAGGGATAAAATATTGCTTTGTTGTTAAATCTATCCCCAAGTTCTAAGATATACGAAGTACATGAGCTTATGATACTTTTATAGGAGAATTTGCAAACGTTTCCACTTTTAGAACTTAATGCTTGTTTGAGCAGATTTATGAGTCTAGCCATTTCATCTTTGATGCTCTTAATCTCCTTGGGATAACAAGCCTATATTTGAGCTTTTTCTTTGTTTTTCATCTTTCCTTTAGTTAGGTATAATAGACCTTCGGTTGGGGACCTACGTTTCAACCTATGAACATACATGTTAAATGTATTATCATGTTTTCAATATGATGAGCTCTCCTTTCAAGTGGCCATACACAGTTATAACTCTTGCATGATGAACATGAATTTTGATTCTTGCTCAAATTCTACAACTAAAATTTTCCGAGTGAGGACCATTTTGTCACTTATAAGTCTTGAACTCAAGATGCTACATGTGTAGTGAGCATACACCATAAAGGCAGGTTCTAATTCTTCTATGTGAGACAGGGGTAGGTTCATTACTTAGTCTCTAAAAGAGTCTTAAATATGCCTAGTGACGATCTTTGTAAAGACAATATAGGGGTGTTGAGAGGAATGGTTAAGGCACATATGTCCACCTTTACCAAGCATGCACATATGAGTTGAATGTTTTACGCATATGAAACCTGACCAATAGTTATAGAGCAGATCACTAATCCCACACTTAACCTAGAAGTTTATGTGTGTTTTTAAAAAATTAAAATAGGTTATGCATGAGGTATTAGTCCATATACAATATATAAAAGCATGTTCCATATGTACAAAAGAATGCATGTTGATAATAAAAAAAATGATGAACAAAAAACAGTAGAATTTAAAGCATAAAAAAGAAAAAAGTACACACTAATTAAAAAAATAAACACAACCAGACAAACAAACAAATATTAATCCACGAGTTTCGTAGTGGAGTCGTCATTTTGTCGCATGTGCACAACTTCGTAATGATCATCCTCCTAGATAGGATCTTTGATGGTGATGTGGGTTAAAAGAATAATAAATTTTGTTCTTTATCAATAAAAAAATAATGGGAGTCGCCACCTAATATTTCATTTACTATAAACTTTATTGATCTAATATAAACTAAGGCACTGCTATGTTTTCTAACCGTTGATCTATTTAGGATTTAAGTAAAGTCATTCTCAATAAAGAGGTCCTTATCTAATCAAGTTAAAACTTCACAATTTTAATACAAAAACTTTTAAAAAATAAAATGATCTATCTTTTTATTTAATATTAGAAATACATCTTACGTATAAATTTATAATCTCAGATATTAAAAGAAATGTATGTCACGTTTAACGAATAATCATAAATTAGTTATGATATCCTTTAACTAATTCTTCTATTTTTTTTCAAACTATAATAAAAAAACATACTTTTTTTTATAAGAAATAAAATATGCATGAAAATTTTAGAATTTAGCCGCATACAAGATTTTTTTATTTCTTATTATTTTATTTTTATTTTTTAGGTTTTGTTTGGTAAAAACCAAATTTTCTTGTAATAAAACTACGAAAACAGGCCTATGAGGATGTTTTGCCAAATACACCCTTAAACAAAAAAATCCTTTTGGAAAAACAATTGCAAACCAAACAAGATCTTAAGCCTTTGACTTAATTTCACCTAACTAGGTTGACCTAAAAATTTTTGTTCAACCATAAATCGAACAAAAAATCTTGGTTTTACCTGAAAACAACTAAAAAAAAAACCAAAGATAAAAAAATAGATTAAACACTAAAAAGAACATAAAAACTTAAAAATTCTTGAACAAAATGAATCAAAAATATAATAATGAAGAACACCAAAACCCATCCTAACAGCATGAAACCCAAATTAGACCAAATGTGATTAAAACAAAGACATATTCATGTTGGAAATCATGCAAAGATCAATAATCTAACATTTATTCACTTTGATTATTACTTAAACGTCACAATTTTGTTAAAATAAATTTCAGTTCAAAACTAAAATTCTAGGATCAAATGCCATCAAAAACTTGTTATTGAAGCAAATAAATCGTAGATTATTTATTAATCAATCATGACAAAGGGTGATGAGAAAAGAAATGGATCTAAATTGATCCAAACTAAGGGGCTAAGACAATGTTTTTTTCAATAACACGAAGAATATTACCTAGAAATATAGTCACAAACCCAACAAAAAGCAGCCACTGTCATGCCAAGAAAATGATATTTGTAGCTTCTAAAGCATGCATTCTTTAACCCAATATATCACACTACCATACACAAACATGTTAGAATCTAAAAAACTAACAAATAACATCAAAATATCAAAATCATGTATGAGGTAACAAATCTAAAAAAAAAAAAACTATTAACTTAAAACAAAATACATGTTCATGTAATATGGATTCAAAATTAGTTTTTCTAAACTCATTTGGGTTATGAATAGATGTAGCACAACCAAGAAGAACATCATTGTTTAAACATGCATTGCTTAAGTTAAAAAAAAACTAAAACAACACTATATATAGATACACACACACACACACAACTTAAACCATAACATTATAATATCAAAAACATCATAAACAACTTTGAAAAGAACACATTAAATAAAGATCACAACAACAAAGAGGTGAATACAATATCACTTGTTAAGCATTCCAAACTATTTTTCTATACTTGTAAATATAAATATAAAACAAAAACAAATAAAAAAAAACACCTCAAGCAATTCTAAAGTAAGTGTTGTAAACCATGATAATATCAAAAACATCATAAACAACTTTGAAAAGAACACATTAAATAAAGATCACAACAACAAAGAGGTGAATACAATATCACTTGTTAAGCATACCAAACTATTTTTCTATACTTGTAAATATAAATATAAAACAAAAACAAATAAAAAAAAACACCTCAAGCAATTCTAAAGTAAGTGTTGTAAACCATTGATAAGAACTCATTTAGGAGCTTTTGTGTATGAACCCACGAAAAGAAGGTTGGTTCTTGCACAACAGTGTTACAGTCATGATTGATTGAGTTGCTCACTTTCCAGGTCTCTTTGAAGCAATTCTAACATCATTGTCACCTGAGACCACCTAAAATTGGTAGAACGGATGTGCACCTTTCATTTGGATAAAGAGATTTGTAACTCCACATTCATTCTTTTAAAGTTGCCAACTCGATCGACCAAAACTTTTAAAATAGAGATCAGTTTATTGAATGATGTGTCACTCACATACTCTTCATTAAGTTTGAACGAAGCGTCATTTAGTGTTTTTAATTTTGGATTGAAAAATTTCAATTGAGTCCATATTCTTTCAATTTCTTTTAATTGCACTTATAATTACTTCCAAACTTTTAATTTCATGCAATTTCACCCCTTGTAAACTTAATTGTTAGACTTAAAGTTGATTGTCTTTTTTTTAGTCCTTGGTTCTCAATCTTATATTTTAACTCTCAAGTGACCAACATACATCTATTTTTTTTTTAATTTAGCCTCTAATTTGATCAATTTCTGCCGCTACATTCTTGCACCTTTTTTAGTTTTGTCATTGGCTTTGGATTACTTCAATCAAGTCTTTAATTGCCCATCAAACTTTAATATTATTACAATTAAGCTCCTGATTTGATCAAATTAACTCTTAAAAATTGCAATTCAACCTCTAGACTTTAATTTCTTCAAATTAAAGCCTGAATCGACTTTAAAAATTAATTTTTATTGCAATTAAAACTTTAATACATTCAATTAAACCTTGAAAAATTCCAATTGAGTCTTTAAACATTCAATTTTGAATTATCCTCCTCAAATTGGATTTTCTTTCCTAAAAAGGCTTTAACCAGTTGAAAATACACTATCAAATTTTCCAATCATGTATATTTTGATCTTCCTCAACCACTCTTCAATAATTTCCTGAGTTTTCTGGTATATTCTTCTCACTGATATATTTTTGATCTTCTTCCAATATTATTTTCATTTTTTTGTATTTTTTCTTTTCTTTCTTTCTTTTTTGATTTTTTTTTTGTTTATGTGAAGCCCCAAAATGGATAAAAACAATTGTAATAAACCTCCTATAGTTTACTAGTTTTTTTCCTTTCTCTTTTTTATTTTAAATGTCACACTTTAAATCCTCAATCACTCGAAATTTCCAAATTGTATAAAATAACCAATTTGCCCTCATATACCAACATTAAGATTGAGATCAAACACCCTAACCTTATAATACCAAGAAGCAAACCCATATCTTAAAACCATAAAATTCAAGAAACCATTATCATTAATTGATCTAGTCTTGATTTTTTTATTGATTTTTAAATCTATTTTTTATTTTGTTCTTGTTTTATTTGTTGTAAATATTTTATAAGTGAGTTTGATAAATTTTATGTAAGGTTTTCAGTTTAATAAGAAGACTTTTGTTTTAGTAAATAGAGAAAAAAAGGGGATTATGAATGTAGCTTTAGACTTAGGGTGATGGATGGTGAACAAACCCAAATCAAACACCCTAAACAACATAGTGTTGTTTAGGTGATGGTGGTGTGGGTGTTGTGGTTTTTGACTTATATGATGATTTAGCTTGGTGTTGTGGTGGCAAAGAGAAATAGATGTGAGTTGTTCTCAATTTGAATTAGGGAGTTAGCGCTCAAGAAGAGGTGATGGAATGTTGGTAAGAAGTGGTTTGGTTTGGTTATAATATTTATAGAAAAGTTATAATATTTAATATAAGAGTTTTTTAGTTATTACTTGAAATATAATAATAACAATCTGATATATATATATTTATGTTTTATTAAGGAAATAAAGTGCTATGAACTTATAAATTCCAGGTTAGAAATATATATTTTTTATTTTTAAATAAAATGCAAAGTAAAAATAAATAAATAAAATACAATAAATTTTTATAATTATCCCAAAACTTTGTATATCAAGCCAACATGCGCTTGAATAGCTATTCTCTAATTAGAATGGTGGATCCTACCTTAAATATCAATATTAATTTGATTAACATATTATATGGTCTAGCATTTGTATGTCCTAAGATAGCTTATATTTTTATGATCATCATCATCGTTTAATAATATCAAAATCATATAAATGACAAATAAATTCATAAATATATATCTTTGAAGTTCAATAACAATTAATTATAATAAACATTTGTTTGTTAAATTTCAATACATCAGTACTTGAGTTTGATCATTCTATCTTATTATAGAATAATAATCATTGAAAAATAAAAAATATCTCACTTGCACATAAAACCAATCATGCATTTATTTTACATCCATTGACTCAAAGATGATCCTCAATTTGTGAGTGAAAAAATGAGTACACAAATAGATTAACTATAAGGGTTGGTATTAGATAGGGTCGGGGAGGGTTTTTTTATGTAATGCATTTTTTTCTTTAAGTGTAAATTTAAAACCATATTTGCTATGTAATTGTGAAAAAAAATTATAAAAAAACTAATCGAATTCTTATATTATTGGAATGGTAGAACGAGGATAGGATAAATTCGACATTGACTAAAGTCAAATTCATTCAAATCTCTTTTTTTTAACTGTAGTATTGTTAAATACAAATATGATATTGCTAAGTGAAAATTGATGCTGGTAGGGTTAAAGTATTTTTTTGAGAAACCAACCCTCTTAAGTTTTATTATATTTGTTTAACTAAAAAAATATATCTTTTGTAATTGTTTTTTTTTGTTAACTGTAATTTTTTTTTGAGTGATATTGAGATATTTCATAAAATTTAGAGGGATAATTTAAATTTACACATTTTTTTTATTACCATTGAAAAATATGAAAAGAGAGGAGAATATGAGCCAAAATAAAAGATGCATGTGTTGTGTTGATGTGAGCAATAATGAAAGATATTGAGCTAATTGAAATAAAAGTTTTAGGTGAAATTGAAATAACACATAAATCTTGATGGAGGGGTAAATTAAAATTTACCCAATAGAATTATATTATAAAACATAACTAGTGATATGAACTAGTTAGTAAATCACTATGGATTAGTGGGATTATATATACATCATTAGAGAATTTTTTTTTATTGTTTAGAAATCATGTATATAATGTATGTACTTAAAAATAAATACATCAATTGCATAACTTACATAATATATCACCTAGTATTTGATAGAGATATTAAAACAATACTAAGAATCACTAATGTATTTATTTTATATATTCTTGTTATTCTTCTTCTTTTTCATCATCATCATCATTATCTATTCTTAATTACAAAACTAAACATCAATTATAAAGTAAAATAATAAACTATAACGTTTTCAATATAATATTATAATGATAATAATTATATATATTAAAAAAATTAGAGAAAATATTTTTTGTTATTTATAAAGTAAAATTGTGTTAAGAAGTAAAGTCTGAATATTAATATTTGTTTTGTAGGGTTTATAACAATTATAGATATGAACACAATTTTATTTAAAAAAATAAAAATACTAGGTTAAATGAATCCTTCATTAGCCATATAGTTCCAGCCAAAATAAAACCTGACCCACTTTGATCCATATCATACATGTTAATCATACTAACCCATCATCAAGCCTTTGTTCATTTTCTTTCTTGGTAGTTAGCAATAATCAGGTTGACACCTTTTAAGAGCTCGTTGTGAAGTTCTAAATCTTCAAATGACATGAGAATTTTTGAAATGAAAAAGAAAAATCTCCTCTACAACCCTAGTTCCATGAAATTAAATGTTTACAACCCAATTTTTTCATGAAAGTCCTCAACATCTTATCATTGATCAACCAACACTTAACATTTAAATTTGGGGTTGATCAGAATGACACCTTTAAACGAATGAATTTGGAGCTATATAACTCCAAATTGAGTAATAATGGATCCAAATGAAAGGTCTGAATCCTCTCTATCAAATTCAGGTGGTTTCAAACAAAGATGACATCAAAATTTCTCTGACAAAGACTCGAAAATAGGTGATATAGTTAGTCCTAACAGGGCAACTATCATAAAAAAAAAAAAAACAATTTAGTTTTCTTGTGTTCACAAACAAAGGATCCTCAATGAGTTCTTAGCAAGAGGTTATATATGGATTTAAGACCTCTCAAAACCTTATAAATATCCCCTCAAGATTAAGAAGGGGCTAGATAGAAAAGAGGAAAAGAAAAAAAGAGCAAGAAGTAATATCAATAAGAAATATAAGGGTAGAATAATATCTAGTCTGGATATAAGTTCACTTTACTGGGTTTTGTTTCGGGTGTTCTTCGTGTTCTTTAATTTTTTTTTTTTTGTGTTTGATCGATTTTGTTTAAGAGTTTTTGAGTTTTTTGAATATTTGATATGTTTTTTTTTCTTTCGTTTTGTTTTTGGGTCAAACCATAATTTTTTGTTTGGTTTATGGCCGAACAAAAAATTTCAGATCGACTTAGTCAGGAAAAAAAAACAAAACAAAAAATATTTTTTTTTCTTACATTAGCTAAAAATCCTAAAGTTATTTAAGAATTTTTTTTTAAAAAATCTAAAATACTTTGACATGTTTTTTTTTAAATATTGTATGAATTTTACAACAAGTTCGTAAATTTTCAAAGGATTTTGGCCTACATTTGAAAAACACCAAAACTTTTTATGTTGTTTCTTTTTAATGCACGCGATTATGAATGTATGCATAAGACATATTCCTAATATTAAATAAAAAGATCATTTATTTTTTTGGCATTAGAACATATAGGTTTTTAATATGATAAGATAAAGATCTTCTTAGTGAACAAGACTTTTCATAAACCTTAGATGAACCACCAATTAGGAAATTTTTTTTTCTTAGTTTATATTAAACAAATAAACAATGCAACTTACCTCAAGTAAGATGTAGTAGTGGTGTTAATACTTTTCATTTATGCAATCAGTCCCCTCTTTTTAGATTCGGAGATCTATTAGGGTTTTTAATTATTAAAATATTTTCATTTAGAGCATAGCGAGACATCCGCTTGTTATGCTAAGTCATATTAATCTAGCTCTGATTTCGTGTGCTATATCATTAGAAGTAGAAATGTTGCCATAAATTTAGCATAGTGAATGTAATAATTAAGTGATAGCCATTCGAGTACTGTTGTTGTATTCCCGACATTCATCTAAACAACCGGAACTTTTTTCTTTCAAGTGCTTAATTCACTCCTTTGATTTGCCAAAATTCAGCTAGCTGCATGCACTGAACCTTCCCCCTTCACACACACATTTTTTATGCAAACTTTTACTGTCTATTGTCTTCTAAGATTCCCCTGGTGATGATTTATTATCTCTCTTTATACTCAGATAAAGCCATGGTTTTATCTAGGTTCTCAAATATCATAGAGCTAGACATCTTATTAAATTGCAAGAAGGAAAGAACAATATATATATATAGTCATAGAAAGGAACATCTGAGCGATTGAAGTTTGGTACATGATTACATCTACTTTGTATCATTAAACTTTCTGCGTTAGAATGTTTTAATGCCATTTGTTAGAATACCTCGAGGAGACGTTGGGAGCGACGTCTTTCTGCGAGCATCTTAATTATACTTATGATTGCGATCCTAAATCTCGCAGAAAGTGGTTTGCGATACATGTTGGTCCTAACTTAATCCAAAATTGTAATCATATGCTGTGCAATTTTATAGCACTTGGGCCCCAAATTTCTAATCCAAACAAAATGAAGGGATCGTGATTATAATGTTTGATGGAGAAGCAAATGCTTTCTCCAAAGTCAGCTGGAAGAAGAACGCCATGATAAGATGAAGAACCTCATATGAAAATACAGTAATTGGGGTGCTCATCAATAGCTGATGTCATTGTTAAATCCAGGTTTGGTTTGCAGGATTAGGCAGGCAGTGGCATGAAATTGTTCTTGATGATACTGTGAGAAGGAGGACTTGGTTGTGGTCCATCAACAAATCCAAAGAGTCCTTGACCATATAAACATGGTTTTGTCCGTCTTTTCTAGTGATAGTTTTTACTTTTTAGCAGTCAGTATTGGATTATTAACTTCTTTTTTTAATGGTGAAGGTATTTTCGAGACAATTTACATTTCAGTCAAGACTTAGTTGTTTCCCATACAATTTTAAAGTTGCACTCTTCATACGTTTGTTTTCGAATGAATTTAATATAATTTTCAAGACGTTGATCTTAAAATTCGAATTCAAAAGCTAAAAAACCAAGAAAACTTTCTTAACCATCAAATTAATCCTTTAAATTTTAGTTTTGATATACAATCTTAAAGCCATACTCTTAGAGGGTGTTTGTGAGTGTGGTAGCTGTTGCTTTTCAAATAGCTTTTCGTGCCGAAAAGTATGCCAATAATGTTTTTTTATTTTTTAAAAATCATTTTTGATATCAGCACACCAAAACGATCCGGAAAGTACAAACCGAACTTAATTTTAGCAAAAAAAAAAAAAAAAAATTTGAATTTTGGTGAAAAGCCGGTTTGGCCGCAATGCCAAACGGGCATATTGATCTAATACATTCAAGTGAATTCAATAAAGTTTTCTAAATGTTAATCTTAAAATTCAAACATAATAGTTGAGGAAACAGTAAACTTTCTAAACGACCAAATCAACCCCTTAAATTTTACTAAATTAATAATAATTACTCTAATTTTAATTTCTCATATGAAGAAAATTTTATTTAAAAGGCTTCTATATGTTAAAGAATAATATAACTTACATCTTGGAACTTCACCTAACAGTTTAAGTTATCGGATTAAGATGATTCTTTGATATGGTATCAAAGTCTTGATGATCAAGTGACCATGAGTTCAAACCTTGTCATTCTCATTTATGTAATAAAAATTAAACATAAAATAATATGGGCAAACCTCTCCTTTCGCCGGGAATTCACGGGACCCACTCTCGCCTTTACTTCTATTTCTTCTTTTTAGAATCAATCTGTAGGTGGCTTTTTAAGTCCGCCGTCAAATTCCAGGGTTCAACCCTAGACAGGCGGTGAAAATTTCCTAGCTGAAGTACGGTAGGGGCAGAGGGAATTTCCAATGGAGCGGTGAAATGCGAAGAGATCGATGATTCTTGCGCCGAATAATGGAATCACCACGAGCTCTCCTTCACTTAATCTAATGGGGAAGTTTTTCTCATGAAAGGAAACCCATTTCTTTATATGAGGTCTATATGATTTTCATTTGAGTAACTCAGAATCCCATTAATTTAATGATTTTATGCAAATTCAATAAAACTTCAATTAATAATAATAATATAATAAAAAGAGTATTCGCGATCCTTACAAGTATATGAAAGGTACAACTATTAGCAGATCTACACAAATCGAAGGTCCATTAAGAGAAGATAGAATCGTCAATAAGACATTGGACTAAATAACGCTTTCCATATTCCTATATCTTTTGTATCCTTGTTTTTCTAACTCAATGGAAGACCTAATGGAACTTAACCTCTATATGTGCATACAAAGAGCAGTCATCCTCCGTCCCTAAATCCCATAGCACATTTCATTTGAACTCGAGACCTTTAATTGGGAATTTAAAGTCTTAATCATGCGTTGGGCGAGGCCTTTGAGATATCTTTTATAGGAAGTGATCTTAAATATTGCTTGGTCTTGGATTAAGGTACTTGACCGATTTTTTTTTTAACAAGTTGGGTATATGTACTATGCTTTTATATATATATATATATATATATATATATATATAGTTACACGTCCGTAACTGGTCCACAACTTGAGACTCACTGTGTTAATTAGCTCATACCACTCTTTGAGGCAATGACGAACCATATTGTTAATTAATGAGAGCCTGGAAATTGCATAAATTGTATGACGATAGGACATGAATCCAAAATCTTTACTTGATTATTGACCAAAAAGTTACCACTTTTTCTAATTATACAGTATAGGTTTTTCACCATTTAAGCTTATTAACTATAGGAAGTGCAGAATTATAGAAACTATGTTGTAAATATATTTACTTGTACTTCCTATGAATAAAGCTTGTTAGCAGCCATTCTCGTTTGCTTCAACTTGTTGAGTGGCGACAGTTTTTTAACTACATAACCTTAAAGATGCATTTAGACAAGAGGTTTTAGTCCTCCGCTTATTAATTGAAGGGAAGTGATTTTGGATCGAAACTCTGCCCCGTAATCATGGGGTTTAACTTAAAGTCTTGAACATCACAAGGGGCTCTGTGACTAGTTTCGCAAGGTTATATGCAAGTTTTGCTTTCCTTTTTTTTTTTTTTTTTTTGCCAGAAAGGAATAGATAAGCTTGGTGTACTGTTTCCTTCAAGCATAAAAGGTATGCCTATCTTTTTCTAATTTCTAATGACCTAACAAAAGCTGACAAAATGTCTTTCTGCTACACGTTTTCTGTAATTATATTGAGTTTTGGAAGCTTCCTGTGAAACAACAGAAAAAAAGTTCAAACAAAAAATAAGTGAAAAGAAGGCAAATAAAGACATGATGATCAAATGCTAATAGTTTCTCTCTCTCTCTCGTTTTTTTTTTCCTTCCCAATCGTCCATCATAGTAAAATATTGTTCCTAATACATCCGCTTAGCAAACCAACATGTAGAGGAAGCTCCCACTTCTTGACGCAGCTTTAATACCGATTTAAGTTGATCTTGAAACCTGTAGCAAGAAGCCCAGTATTTTAATGAGTTCTTTGAGGTATGTTTCATGAAGCATCCAAGAAGAAAAGGAATATATAGGAGAGAGATAGCGTAGGGACTCTCATAACATAATTTTAAATGCATTGATGGACTGCTAAACCTTGCTTGCAAACCCTAATGGCAACCTTAAACTAATACTTCATTGGAATTGCCAACTGTAAACAGTACTACTCCATCTTATGTAATCTTGAACTGATTAAAGAAAAAATAAAATCGTCCCACCAACAGAAGAGAGAGTTTTTTCATGGAATTCCAAAAATTCTCTCCTGCCTAAATCAAGCAAGAAATGGTAAGTGAGGAATTAACTAAATCTGAACATGAGAAAGTGGTAATAATTAAATGACTACACTAAAAATGGCTCCAAAGCAAGCTTCCACATAAAGAAAACACTACAAAGGCAAAGACGAAGGAGAAGAGAGAAGCAGAAGACAGGAAAGAAAGATCAGAAAGACTTTGGAAGCCTCTGAAACACACAAGTGGATAGTTAAGCTCCAGAGATGATTACCAGGAAATAGCTTTCACCATGATGCAAGCTCTGCATTAGAAACCCAAATTCATTAGTGGGTACGGGCACTCCAGAAGAATGGACCAACACTACATCTTGACCAAACATTGCTTTCATGTCAAGTGCTCCCCTTGGAACTTCTGTGGGAAGCCCGTTGATGAAAACTGTGATGAATCCTGAACAACAGCACAGAGATAGTATTTTTAGAAGAAAATTAAGCTCATCATGCACCAACAGCTTTCATTTGATCCAAGCCTCATTTTAGTAATTAGCTGAGCACATGACGATAGTTGATTTTCTGTCTACCCCTTTTTCCAAATCTTAAATTTGAAAACAAAATCGAGCGAATTGAGAGGGAGGGAGAGGGAAATGGAATAACATTATGTCAGTCCAAATACAAGAGGGGTTTAGAAAGAAAGTTGAATTTCTGCTATAAGTTCCTTAATCTCAATTCTGAGACGGTGAGATTTCAAAATTTTGTAATCGATCTTGGTGCTTCATAATAAAAAAAACTGAAAAGGACACTGGATAATTTTGAGGCCCTCAAAACTTAAGGATTTCATGTGGAATTTTTCTAGGTACTGTAAGTGAATCAGGAAGGGGGGACCATTGTTTTTCACGGACAAGTACAACGAAACTTTCACAGAGTAAAGCATACAGCTACAGTCACATCATTAAAAGCTCCTATCTAGTTTATTCCGTAGCACTCTTGTGCTCTTGATCAAGAACAAAAATTAAAAACCATAATTGAAATCTAAATAGGTTGTAGCAAAAGAAATTTCCACTTCTAAACAACTTTTTGAGGGGATAGCAGGAGTACATGTTTCTTGAAGAAAAATCACACCCATCTTCACAAAGATGGAAGGAAAAGAAAGGAATTGGCCGCTAGAGCTACTTCGGAGATATGGAGTTAGCTCAGGTTCAAGGAGGATGAGGGTTCTGATCATAGATATAATATTTGGGGCAAAATTGTGGCTTCCATTTTGGGAAAATAAGAAATTGAAAAAAGAAATGAAGAAGAAAGAAAAAGAGACGCAGCCTTGCACTCACCAGCAGTTTGGTAATGCAAATTAGAAGTCTCCGATGGGTATAAAATTGAAGTTACACCAGAGGTTTGCTCCACTTCTTGAAAGGCCATTTGATTAGAGAAAGAATACAGACTCTCTCCACCATGATCTTCATCAACAACTCCATAAGAAGAAGAGGAACCAACAAGATAAGAAGACGGGGATTGAACAAAAGAAGGAGAATTTGCAAACCCAATAGAAGTGTTACAGCCTTTATATTGAATTGCACCACCACTAGCTTGTGCCTGTTGATTAATTGTTTGCTCTCCTGCAACCAGACTAGCCTGCATCTGGCGTTGCCGGCGGCGAGATCTTGATCGTCGGTTTTGAAACCAGTAGAAGACATTTGCATCACCAACAGAACCAAATTTTTCTAGAAGTTTCCTTATTCTCACAGTTTCATCCTTTGGTGGGTTTACCATTCCACTGTTAAAGATGGACTCAAGTATCAGTATCTGCTCTGGCTTTGGAGTCCACCGTGACCTCACCGGTTCGCTTCTTTCGGTGGCATGGTTGCTTGGACTGTTAGGGTCTTGGCCTTGATTATCTTCCATTACTGTGAAATGAGGAAAATAAATGTTTGTTGATGATACCAAGAACTAGTTTTTTTTTCTTTTTTTTCCCCTTAAAAAAAAAACTAATAATATAGGAGCAAAACAAAGTGCATAAACACAAGGTAGAATGCTCAGAGAGGTGAAGCTATATATAGCGATGAAATGAATATTACTTTGAGAATTTACATAATCATCCTTGGTTTTGACAGCATTTCATTGATTGAATTTACAACTTTACCTAATTTATAAATTGTTATGTTAATCTTGCTCTTCCAAGTCAACCTCCCATCACCTGGCCTTGTTAGTTTACTCAAATTTATACACACAGAAACACTAGTCAAAGATTACTCCAGAGTCATGTTAGTAACAAGAATTTAGAAGCTAATTATGAACTAATTAATTGATTAAGCATGTGTGTGTTACCGAGAGAGATGCAAGGTATTTGATTAATTATATCGTCCGTTCAATATATCACATTACAACATATGAATTAGTGAAGAGCTCAAGTAAAATGTGTCAGAGTTTGATCAATTAATCAATTTTTTTTTAATTAATCAATATTTGATAGACCATCCTGTTTGACAATTTTGCCACCAACATGCAATGATTAAAAATATGGGTAAAAATTCAAATCATAGAAAAAGCTCCCCACTTGCATGTTGCTTAATTAACTAAATTGTGTATATTTCCATTCATATATGTACTTTTTATAATTCTGAATTCTACTCCAATAGTTAATAATAAACTTGTTTCTCTAAACATATCTTTAATTTAAGATTCTTAAAAATTAATAATTTGACCAGCCAATTCAAAAATTGAATTCATTATACACATTCATGATCACATCCATAATTTAGTAAAACACTAATTTAAAACAAAGATTTATATTTGATATTCTTATCAAGATGATTTAATAGTTTAACTTTGAAATCTTTCAACTCGACTTCTTATCTAATAAGAGTTTAACATTACGAGCTTGTTTGTTTTTGTATTTTAAAAATATTTTATGAAAAAAATTAAAAATTTATTATATTTTTTTGCTTTAAATTAATTTTTTTATGTTTTTAGATGATTTTAATATGTTAGTGTCAAAAATAATGTTTTAAAAATTAAAAAAATTATTTTAATATATTTTTGAGTGAAAAACATATTAAAAAATAATTACTTTCATATTTCCAAACACCCTTTAAATTTTGTTGAAGTTATCTTGATATGATCAAATTGACTTAGAGAATTAAAGGGGACCCAGTTAACTTAAGGAGTTAAAAATAACATAGATTACCGTTAAAAAAAAAACAAACTTTAACTTAAAATAAATTCAAGTTAACTTTTCTTTTTAATATTGAGATGATGATATATTGAATCGATTCGACTCTCATGATATAACTAGTCAGATCTGCAATCCTAGTGATGGACTCCACTAAGTTGAAGAATTTTTTTAAAATTATTTTTTATATAATTATACAATAACAAAAATAGATTCTTTGAAAATCGAGTATAAACTTAGTACAAACTAAAGGTTGAGATATTCATGTGAGATTATGATAATCTTATAGAAAATAAATCAAAATAATTTATAAATATAAATTTAAAATAAAAAATATTAAAGGATGAGATAAAAAAAGGTGAATTTTTTTAAAAAAAATATTAACAGTGAAGAAGATGTGTGACCCCAAATCTTGTAGAGTTGCAAGGTAATTTGCAGATAATTAGATTATCGCTTTCTCTTTATTAGTATTAACTAAAAATCGAGGTTGCATGGGAAAAAACTCTGAAAGGAGTGGTCAAAATGGTAATGTGAAAGGCAGACAGGCAAAGTTGGCTAGGGTTTTCCAGCTTTGGCAAGTGCATGTGCAGGCATGCATGGAAAGTTGAGTCTAGAGAATTGTTTAATGCCAGAGATGAGAGAAAGAGTCCAAATAGACGGTCCAGAACCGTGCAATAATTTATTAACAATGACGTATAAGGAAACATGGCTCACTGAGTCCTCTCCTCCCCTCGCTTGATCTAATCTTTTTTATATTAAACGAGAGGAAGGAAAGGGGCCATAAGGTTGGCTTATACATCGAACACTTTTTTACGTGTATCTATATTTGTCTACAACATCTAACACTTCATTTTCATATATATTCTATTTCTGCGTTTGCATTGCACGAAAACTGCAGGGAACCGACTACTTTTGCTGTTTCAGACGTCGAGGTTCCCTCGTTCCCCTTCGTTTACAAGAATTCTGGTGTTTTTTTGTACCTGATATTGTATTTATATTCATGGGTTACTAGCTTCTTGTAATTAAAATACAAAGTTTCATTTGTTAGCCGTGTAAAATTGATTATTTATGTTGTTATATTGCCTCATAAATTTGGAGGAATGAGCCAATTGAAAGTTATTTCGTTAAATTAGGAAGTACAATCATTGACAAGATATAGATGTTTGTTGCATGACATTTACATTGAAATAACCCGAATGAATATTCCATTAGAGAGATCATTAAGCTATCTTATATAGAAAGTGCTATGCATTGATCTTAAATACATGTTGTCCTAATCAATGATAACTAATGAGTAGATAGCAGGTATAACATAAATTATATCAAGATATTTAAGTAATTAAGAAATGATTCATTACCTTAGGTGATGCGATCCCATAAAAATACAAAAACCCACAATCAAGTAAGACACTTCACAAGAAAGCTAAAATTTGATTTGGAATTGAACTTGACATAACAATAACCTGATATTGTATCTATATTCATGGGTTACTAGCTTCTTGTAATTAAAATACAAAGTTTCATTTGTTAGCTGTGTAAAATTGATTATTTATATTGTTATATTGCCTCATAAATTTGGAGGAATGGGCCAATTGAAAGTTATTTCGTTAAATTAGGAAGTACAATCATTGACAAGATATATAGGTATTTGTCATATAACATGTACATTGAAATAACTCGTATGAATATTTTATTAGAGAAATCACTAAGCTATCGTATATAGGAAGTACTATGCTTTGATCCTGAATACATGTTATCCTAATCAATGATAATTAATAAGCAGATATCAGGTATAACACAAATTATATCAAAACATTTGAGTAATTAAGAAATGATTCATCACCTTAGGTGATGCGATCCCATAAAAATACAAAAACCCACAATCAAGTAAGACACTTTACAAGAAAGCTAAGATTTGATTCGGAATTGAACTTGACACAACGATAACCTGTACCAAGACACCAAGACTTATAAGTAACCGAACCTTCACGCAACACCTATAAAGAGATATAAACAAAAAAATATAGAAGACACCATGGAGCTTGGTCAATTCATCAATAAGTCGAAGTGGTTCAATAAAGAACAAAAAAGTATAAGCAAAATCTCACATACACAGTAATAATTGTTGAAATCAAAGTCTATTTTTAAAAAAAAAACCCTAAAAAGAAGCTAAAAAACTCAATTTATAATAGACAAAAATATCCTCAACAATGCTGAAAAATAATAAAAGAATTCTAAATAATAAAAAAATAATTATAAATCCACTAGAAAACTAATACAATTTCCGCATAATAACATATGGACCTTATCGTGATCCTTTTATGATATGTCCTATTGTCCTAAAATTTTAACCTAATATAGAATAAGAAAAATTTCAACCCAATCTAACGGTCGGATAACACATTATTCTTATTAGAGTAAAACTATGAATTAGAAAAAATAAATCTTTAACTACCAAAATTAATTAGCCCATGAAGTTGATAGATTAGACCCCTCATGTGCTTAAATCAAATTGAATAAGATCTAATTTTTATTTATTGATATTGACTCCTTGAAAACCACATTGGCCTTTATATTTTAAATAAGATCATTGAATGCATATTTGAGCTTATTTACCCTTGATCTTGTTATTAACTCAATTGGAACTTGCAATAGATTTTTTTGGTGTAGTCTTGACTGTATCATCCTATTTATCCTAAAAAATGATTCATTTATGAATTATCATCTACATCGAGTAAAGAGATAACAAAAACATTGAAAGTAACACTAACACCATACTTACCTGATAGATATATTTTATAGGCATTATAATTAATTCTTTCAAGGAGTTAAAATGGTTTATCTCCTCTTAACATCAACTTAGATCTTCTTTGTTGAGAAAATCTCTCTTTTCGCATATGCATAAAAAATTAACCCTTTTTAACTCTTTATTAGCTTCGAATACACATTGCTCTTTTTTTTTTTTTTTGTATTTGTTGCCTTACATTTTTATAGAGAGCCTTTAGTGCATGTGTTTTTTTATTGCCTTCAAGACTAACTCTTTTATCAATAGGAAAAGAAAATAAATCCAAAGATGCAAAAGGATTAAATCCATAAATGATTTTAAAATAAAAATAATCAGTAGTAGAATATTCACTCCTACTATGCAAAAATTCAATAAATGATAGACAATTTATTTTTAATTCTTCAAATTCTTTTGAATAATAGTTCTTAATAATTTAGTTATAAGGTCCTATTAACTACTTTAATTTGTCCATCTATTTATGGATGGCAAGTCGAACTATCTCTCTAAAGAATAAATTCAATAAGTTAGTTGCATAATTGGTTTTATGATAAAAATATAAAATATATCATCTTAGAAAACTCATCCACAACTATAAAAATGCAATCCCTGCCCCTTTTTACCTAGGCAAACCTAACATAAAATCCAAAGATATATCAATCCAGGTTTCTTAGGCACTAGCAAAAGAGTATAAAACCATGACGTAAAACTATAGACTTAGCTTGTCTATAAGTTATGCATTTATAAAAAATTATTTGAACATCTATTTCCATCTTAGGCTAAAAAAAGTGCTTATACAAAACATCTAAAGTCTTAACAATTCCGAAGTGTCATATTAATTTGCCCCATGAGCTTTATGAACTAGAAATTTAAGCATAAAATAATTAGGTATGCACAATCTCTTTTTTTTAAATAAATATCCAAGAAATATTTTTTTATCATACAAAAGTCATAATTTTTCAGATCAACATATAAACATTGTTTTTGTAAAACAACACATACATTCTTTAAATGTTTATTATGCTCCTCTAAATTATTGTTATTGATCAAAATACCATCAAAATAAACCATAAAAACTTATTGATAAAACTATGCAAAACATGGTTCATTAATCTCATAAGGTACTAGGTGCATAGTAAGTCAAAAAAGCATAACTAACCACTCATACAAACCATATTAGTTTTAAAGGTGTTTTTCCGTTCATCTCCCTCTTTCATTGTTATCCGATGATGTCCACTTTTCAAATCAATTTTAAAAAACATACAAGAAACATGCAATTCATCTTACATATTATCAAATCTAGGAATTAGTTGTTTATACTTTGCTTAAATATTATTAATAACATGACAATCAACACATATCCTTCAAGTCCCATGTTTATTTGGTACTAATAACACTAGAATTGCACATGGACTTATACTTTCTCTTATGTACCATTTTATAATCAATTATTCTACTTTCGTTTAAAGTTTCTTTATCTTCTCAGCATTACTTCTATAGGCTTGAATATTTGATATAGTGCTCCAAGTACAAGATCAATTTGACACTTAATTCCCTTAATATGTGGCAACCTATTAGGAATCTCATCAGGAAAGATGTCTTTAAAATCTTGTGATAAAAAAAATATAAACATTATAAGGACATTGATAAAGGTCATTAGTGTTAAAATATGTATCCTTATGTATAAGTAGAATTATAGACATGTAAAAAAAAAAATCATTCTTAATCTTACTTCTCTTTGCAAAAAAAATTAACATGTTTCTTTACTTTTGTTCACCATTCCTTTCTTCTCTATCTTTTTTTTCTCTCGTCTCTCGTCTAAATCGCTATTAATTCTTATTTTTCTTGAATCTAACCTTCTTCTCTATTGGCTCATTTTATTTTCACTTTTTCTAACTTTCCTCACATTATTGATCCTTTTCTTCAGCTTTGCTTTTTCTTTATAATTTCAATTGGTCTTCATACACTTGTTTAGGATACAATGGTATAAGTGGGAATGTCCCATCCTTATCAAGATAATATATATTCTTAAACCCATTATACTTGACTTTTCTATCAAATTACCAAAGTCTCTATAATAATAAATGAGTAAAATAAATAGGCATACTATCACATAAAATCTCATCCTTATATGTTCCAACTGAAAAAGAAACTAAAACCTTCTTAGTAACTTTTACTTTTCCATAATTATTCAACCATTGAAATCTATAAGGCTTTACATGTTTAATAGTGTTTAGATTCAATTTTCTAACAAGTGTAGTATTAACAACATTAGTACAACTCTTATTATCAGTAATCATACTATATATATTTTTTTTATTTATATAGCATCTAGTATGAAATATATTCTTTATTTGTTGCTTTAAATCATCCCTTTTAATCTAACCATCAAGTGTTCTCTCAATCACCAGTATCTTTTCATCAACTTGACACACAATATCATTATAGTCCTCGAGTGGTGGCATCTCATCCTCTTTGGATTTGTCATTTTCAAATTTAATCTCCTCATGCTTTTTTATAATCATAATTCTTTTTTTACACTGTAAAGTTATATGTCCACTATTTAAACACATGAAACACTTAATATCATAATTACGATTAGATACCTCCTTGGCTTTAACTTTTTTTCTTCAATGAACAAATCATTCCTCTGAATTTTATTGCGTACAGTATTCAACTTTGATGTGTTAGTGCTATCTCTCCTATAATTCGGCCTCCAAGTAAAAAAGAAACTTGAATTACGTCATTGGCAAGTACTACATATTCACTTCAATTGCTTCTCTGTTTTGGTAGTTATATGAATCATATCAACAAGGTCAACGTTATGCTGCAACTCAACCATATTAGTCATCTTTCCATTCAAACCATTAAAAAACCTTGTTCTTCTAGCTTCTCTATCTTTCATAACATTAGGTTTAATCATGGTAATTGATTAGTACTTAAAAGTGTATTTTTTTTTTATCAAAGTTTTATATCATTATTTTGCACTTGAAGTATCAATAATTCCTTAGCTAAAGCATGTTTTATAATAACATATATAATAATATAAAATACCTTTAATTTATGATAAATGTTCATCTTAAATGCAGGCCTATCACATAAATCAAGGGATTGATTGATGAGTTTTACTACTAAAATTGAGAAGACAAAGAGATGGTTAAGCTTATAAAACAGGTGTTAGTTCAATCCAAACTGGAACACCATTAAGTTATTGGATCATAACTGGAGCTGTAGAACTTGAATTTAGGTTTGCTCTATATGGATGGAAAGTTAAAACATAGGCCTAAAACTTTCATGAGGAGTCCAAGATTCAAAAAGATCATTTTCAAGTTCAAATTATACCAACAACGGAAAAGTTCGAATCTATCCTACAGCCCAGACATTATTCAGTGTTCGGACCATATCTTGAGTTCTAGAAGTTTAAATGCATCGATTATTTTTTTGTTAGAAAGCTGAGACAATGCCTTAGAACTTGCATGACATAAATGATCCGATTGGAATCTCTTTTGTGTGTGGTTTTCAGTTAATTAATAAAAAGAGTTTACATTATACTTATTTCTAATACTATTAGTGGTCCTCTAACCTTGACAATTGCTTTTATCTTTGATTAATCCTCAAATTAATCTTACATCTCAGAGTCCTCTTTAACTTATTATTATTATTATTATTATTTGTAATTTATATAGTTAACTTTCATGTGGTTCGATCCCGGTCTTGTTGAGTTATTTATTACTTCGACACTCCTGTACTTGGGAGAATACATCAATCTTTTGGTCATGTCAGTAATCTCTATTTTCTTATGGTAATCCTCTACGCTCCTAAAACCCTATGACAAACTCTGCAATCTTTGATATAGTTCCATATAATAATGACCTGGAACTAATATTTTTCTTATAACTTCTTTCATCTCATCCCAAGTCTCTATGGGTGTCTCCTCCATTCCTCTTTTTTAAGATAAGTTGATCTCACCAAATAATAACATAGTCAGTAAACTCAATAGCAACAAGTTGTACTTATATATATATATATATATAGTGGTTGAAACTAACAAAAAAAATATATCGCTATAACTACTCGTTTTTTGTATAATTTTCTAGAAAACCTAACCAAGTAAATTTAAAATATCCTAAATCAAGATCTATCTTTAAGAAATCCCAATAATCAAGATTTTTTTTAGATTTAAAGAAAGTAATTAAACTCTATGTTTCTTTGAATCAAGATTTGCAACAAACCCTAAGAATAATTTTCTTGCAATTTTGTTTTCTTTTTCTTATTTGATCGCTTTACTTAATCAAGTTCACAAATAATAATATTTTTTTAACTTGATGTCACCACTAGTTTTATAGAAGATAAAGAACTTAAAAAGAATGGAGTATGCCCAAAATTTGAAGATAAAAGAGATATAACATGATATAGAGTAATGCTCTGATATCAACTAATATGAATCCTATGTATTTAAAGATCCAGAAACTCATAGCCAAGTAAGACACTTTATAAAAAAGCTAAGATCAAGTTAGAAATTAAGTTTAGTATAAGGATAAACTGTACCGAGGCACAAAAACTATCAGTAACAGAACCCCCACCCAACACTTAGAAAAAGATATAAAGGAGAAGTATAAAAGATACCATGAAATTTGGTTAATTCTTTGATAAGTTAGAGTATTTAAATAAAGAACTAAAAAATATGAGCAAAACCTCACACATGCAATAATAATTGCTAAAATCAAATTATTTCCCCTAAAAAAGACCTAAATACTAGCTAAATAACTCTATTTATAATAAGTAAAAATATCTTAAAAAATGTTGAAAAAATAATAAAAAGTTCTGATTAAAAAAAAAAGGCAAAGAATAATAAATCCATTAGATAACTAATACAGTTCCTGCATAGTAACTTTTGTACCTTATCACAAGGTCTTCGTGATATCCAATTGCTTTGAAATTTTAAACCAATATAGAACAAGACATTTGAAATTGTCTGGTCAAATTTCATTTAGATCCAACTGTTGGATAAAACATTATGCTTGTTAGAGTAAAACAGTGCATTATAAAAAATAAGCCTCTTACAATCCGTTGATGGCATAAAATTGTGTTGTATTAAGAAATTTTAATTAGTTATTTTCGGTTTTTCTTTTCCTTTTATGGTCTCTGTGTTTCTGTTGTAGTAGAGAAACACTGGTTTCTTTTTCTTTTTGTTGTATTCTCTTCCTTAGTTTCTTTAAGTCGTTCTTTATTTTATGTCATATGCTTGTATATTGCTTCAGCTATTGGTTTTATAGTTTTTTCAATATACTTTCAATAATTATCCAAGATAAAGCTTGTGAAGATCTCTCATCTTTAGCCTAATGTATTGTTGTTTATCACTTACCCTAAGTGTATATCATGTATTTAACATACATACATACATATATACATACATTCTTTTCATAATTCAATCTGTATAATCATGAACACCTCATTATAAAGAAATTTTTTTTTTTAAAAAAAAGAATGAGATGTCTTGAAAAATGTTAGAGACAAATTGATAAAGTAATTAATTAATTTTAGAATGAAAAGAAAGATTTTTAAATGTTATGCAAAGAAGTAGAAAAGGAAACAATTAGTTTTTTCAATAAATGCACACTTGAAAACAAATCAATCTACATTTACAGCACGAACGTTACTTCATTTATTCTTATCTTTGTCATCAATCAAATTAAATTTCAATCAATTTGGAAAATATCATACAAACTATCAAAATAGTTAAACAAGAGGTAGAATAACTAAATAATAGTACATGTTGTCTACTTATGATGCAATTATATATATATATATATATATATATATATATATATATATATATATATATATATATATATTCCACGTAACATCTAAAATTTAGGACAATGGTTTTGGATTTGTAGAAATATTTGTATGCAAGTTGGAACATTGAATTTATTTTTGTTGAGACCTTCATTCTCAGTTTAGAATATTACGTTGATTTGACATTGATTTTGGTTTAATAAGTATTATGCTTGATGCAAATTTTAACCACCCAATGCAAGTAGGAGTAACATATAAAACTTAGAAAAATAATTTTTAATTTGTAAAAGTCTCTACACGCAAGTTGGAATAGTTAATTTATTTTTGTTATTTAGGATTATAATTAATGTTATTTAGGATTATAGTAACATTCCAAACAAGGTTGGACAAATTTTGGAAAAATCTTTTGCGTAGAATTAATTTTTTTTTATCATTTTAAGGTGTTGCTATCAAAAATAATTTTTTTTTAAAATATATATATATATATATATATTATTTTAATTCATTTTTAAATAAAAAACATTTTCAAAATGAACTATTATCACATTCTCAAATACTTACTAGATAGAAAATCATTCTTTTATCTTTTTCAATGGTAAAAATTATGGAAAATTATAACCAAACATTATGCAGGTCTTAGATGCCCTGCCTTAACCCATTACAATAGAGGACAATTGTTCATGGAAGAGGAATCAACATCATTCGATCCCAGACTAGTGATCAGAGGAAGATCATAATTTGTTATTCACAAGGAGACATAAAAATTGAACGAAACTTAACTTTACTAACACAGCTACATTGACTCCACCAAACAAAATATCTTCTCAATCTTTGTAGTTTGAAATGAAATAGAAGCTTATTTTAAGAAACAAAATCATATAATTAATTAAAAAAATAATAATTGTATCGAAGATCAATAAACTGAAAATAATTAACGTGCACAAAGAAAATCCTAAGAAGCTTTCAAGATAGTAGAGCGAGACGGGAGTTGTATTAATTATGTAGGAGTTAAAATTTTTATCAAATGTTTTATTATTGGTATTAAAAGTCATTGCTAATAATAACATTAAATGAAATCAAGATTTCAATTAATTATGAAAAAAATAGTTACTCTTGGATATTCTTAACAAAAATTCTCTAATAAAATAAATTTGATTACTTAATAAAATAATTTGATCACAAACTTAATAAATTAATTAAATAATTTAATTACTTAATATCTTTCAAACTCAATAACTCAACCTCATTCTCTACCAAACAAACTTCTTTGTAAACTCAACACCCTCAATAACTCAACCCGATCGCAAAGTTAATTGAGAAATCAAGACCAAGACGAAAGTTTTTATAATACATACCATCGTTATTTCCTTATGTTCCCTCTCTAGTGCAACATTCCTTCCTTTAAAAATTAAATTGAAATGGTTTTCTCAACGAAGGAGATGAAAAGCTTGGTAAGTGATGTAAAACATTAAAAATAAAAAAGTAATCTAATTGATTGGAACGTTGAATTAGGTTTTTTTTTTTTTTTTTTAAAATACCTGTTCTAAGGTTCTGATTTCAATGCATATCTTATTCTTTATGAAAATAAAACATTTCCGATTCATAATTCATCAATTCTAAGGTGGAATCGATTGGTCTTTCAGATTTTACAAGCTATTATCATAAATATTTACCTGAATATTACAAGTTCAAAATTAACCTATTATCAAATCATTTAAAGTAAGAAAATTGTGTTCATATTATAATTATCAAACCTGACATAAGTCTTAAGTTCTAGATTTGTTTGGTTAACCTGTGATTATCGAATCAATATGAATTTATCTGAAAATAATATTTTAATTTGTTTAATAAAAAAACTTAAATAATATCAGTTTGAACAAGAATTAAAAAATAATAATGTGGTTGATCAAGTCAGGTATCACATGAGTTTGAGTATGTCAATACAGTCGTTAGTTGACTTGAAAAATCATTTAGGTTTAACTAAATTAACTTTTAAAATAGCTTGAAAAAAGCACTATCCAAATTAGATTTCAAGTTTAGTAGCTAGTCAAATTTAATAGTTAGGATTAATATAAATTATAGCATTGGATAAATATTTCAGTTGAATTCATTTTTGTATACAATCAAACAAACCACACAAAACTTTCATGCAAATTCACTATCAGAAAATTGATAAGTACAAATAAAACGTGATGAAATATTTCTATTAGTAAATTACAATGAATTTTATTGGTAAAAATATCTTCTCGATATATAACTAGATACTTATAGTGGGAAAAAAAGGAATTAAAACAAAACCAAAAAAATATGATGATGTGTCATTTATACCAACTAAATTACCAACGGTATTAATATTGTCCGAAAAATCTATCTATAAACTCATTGATATAAACTCATTGATAAATTGTTTATTATGTAAATTACAGAGAACTCTAGAACTGTTTATTTCTCAAATAAACTATTAATTACTAATTTTTACATATAAAAACATTAATTGATTGAAAATTTATCAATGTTATTTTCCATAAAGCTTTAAAATTGTTAAATTCTTAATTTTGTCGGTATTCTCAATTATTGATTGGGCCGTAAAAAAAACATGAGGTATAAAAAATTTAGTGCTTGTATGTACTTGTGTACTTTTTTCTTTATTTTTAATCAAGTGACTTTATTTTTATTTTTTTATTTGAGTGTCTTTACCTCGATTGTTTTTCAACAAGTGCAACTACCGGTTTAATGACATTAGGCTCCTGTCATATCAGTTTTTTTTATAAAGACACGTTTGTCCATTCAATCTCTATAATTTGGTTAATGGAGCATTAGAAGTCTTTCTATCCACACTCGACTCCTTTATTTTTATTTTTTTTTAATTTCAACTTTATGGAAAGACCCGTCTCAGGTTTCTATTAGTCCACTTTCAGGAGAAAAAAAAATGAAGATGCAAATTTCATTAATTTTATTTTATACAACGTTATTAGAGTATCTTTTTAAAATTATAATATTTTGTATCTGGTAATCAGTTTGTGATAGGAAAAATAAGTAAAGAGTTAAGAAGAAAAATAATTTATATTATATTTTAGTTCTTACTTTTTAAAATAAAATATAAAACAATTTCTAGAAGTAAATAAATAAATAAATACAAATTAATTTATATTGTATTTTTACAAAATATTATTTCAATAATCTTCTTTGAATTTCTGACCAATCTTTTTTTTATTTTTTTTTAATTGAAACCAATATAACTTTGACTCGTGTTTCTTTATGCATTTGATAATCCTTCATTTCTTGTTTATTAATTGTATTTGTTGGAATCTATTAAGTAGTGTTTCATTATTGTTCTAGGATAAAAGAAATGAAGATAGTGGATATAGTGGTTACAAGAAAAAAAAGAAAAGATGAAGACAAAATTGTGTTTGATATTAAAGCCTCGAGTCTTACTCTAAATTGACCCTGAATCAGGTTTTATAACTATTATAATAATTATTTTTGGTCTTATATTAACCTAAGTCAACGGTTAATTAACCCCATTCATGCCTTGGGTCTTAACCTGGGTCAACACTCGAATCAACTTTTAAAATGAAGATAACAATCACTTTTATTTTTATGCTAGCTTAGATTAACCCGCCTTGACCTAAACCTCGACCAATAACTTGGGTTTTGCTCTAGATCGACTCCCGAGTAGGGTTGTAAAACTATGATAATAATTATTTTTATCCTTACATGTCTTAATTAGATAATTTTTGAATTGAAAGATTTTTTCAATATATTTTTGAAGACATGTCCTCTTTGTATTTCATTTTTTAAAAAAGAGAAATTCACTTCAAAATTATTCCAAAGATATATTTATTTTTGTATTTTTGTATCTTCAATAAAAACACATTTGTATCTCTATTGTACTCATTTTTTCTATCTCAAGACACTAATAAAATGCAATCTTAAATTATTAATAGAATGTACAGTAAATATATAATTGTATCCTTGTTGCGGGATCCAATATTCATGAAATTAAAAAAAAATCTATTCTTTTTATTGTAATTTATAAACCCGAGAATAAGATTAAAATGAGAAAGAGAGTGACATCATATTTTAAAGAGAGAAATATGATTAATAATAACCCTTAAAAAGAGAAAACAAAAAAAGAAGAAGAAGGGAAGAGATATTTCCTTTGTTTTACATCTTTATTGTTTAAGTTTTTTGTTTTATGATTAATGTGTTTTAGAATAGATATATATCACATGCATATTTAATAGACACGTGATCAATACAGAAATTCAAAAGGCAAGAAAAATAGAGAGATTTAATTGAAAAAATAATATTTATAACATAGTTACTGATTTTTTCATTACTTCCAAAAGACATTCTGTGCTAATATATAGAGGGAGGACTGGAGTAATTGGTTCCATATGGTACGGAACCCGATTGGAAAATTCTTTCGTTGAAATAAAACGAGAGTTGAAATACTTGATTGATCATAAATTACAAATTGGAATACTCTATTGAAAACAAATAAAGTTGGAATACCTTATTGAACAAATCCATTAAATTATATTCTGACTATGCATTCTTTTTTACTCTTTTTTTGTCTTTAGAGAGAAAGAAATACAAAGAATTGTCATCTCCTATGATGATGTTGGCTTTATTGTTGAACAACGGAAGTCCTTGTATTTGTTCAAACATATGAACATACGTTATAGTTGTTTTTTTTTGTTTTTTTATGATTTAAACTAAATTTATTACATTTTCATTTTGAATATAATAGCTCTATCAATAGTAAATATATATAATAGGGCTCTCCATTATTTTTATAAATGATCAAAGACCACATAAATTTAATTTCTTGTCTAGCCACATAATTAATTTTGCTAATCAAATCAATCAAGCTAAAACCAACTATTATACTAATGGTAATTTAATTTCTTGTCTAGCCACATAAGTGGTTCGGTGTTTATTTTTTTAAAATAAAATCTTGAGTTGAGTTTAAGTCTTGTGAATGAAGTATATCATTATTGAAAAAGCTTTATTTTTTAGTAAATTATCCTGGCTCGACCGGATTAGTTAGAGTACAATAAACTTTTAAATATCAAGGTTTAGATTAAAAAAAAAAATAAACAATGTAATTTTTGCTTTAAAACAAGAAAAAGTAAGTAGAATTAATCAGATAACGTCTAATAATTAGTTTTTAATGTTTGGCAAGAGAATCAATATGATGGTAGGCACATTGACATGCTATCGTGTGCTTCAAACATGATTTCACTTTTACCAACATTTCCACCATCACCTTCAAAGAAAACTTAACCAATAATGATGAGAAATGAATAAAAAAAACACAAAGACAATGGTCGATGTTGGTTAAGGAAGAACAGTCATTATAAGGCCTGTCTTAATTCGCTTGGCTCTTAGTTGTAAATTTCCCCACCTCTTCGTGTGCACATTGCCGGTGTTTGATTTTTTGAAGTCAATGTTGCACGCACATATTCTGCCGACCGTCCCAACATGGTTTGATGGTCTGGTTAAATGTCGAGCGAATTAAAGAGAAAAATGCTCACCACCTGTGCCCTAAAAGCAGAACTAAATGTTGGTCGGTGTCTGATCTTAAAAAGATCTGCGAATTCTTGCCCAGAAAGAGAAAAGTAAAAGAACAGAGAGAAAAACAACAACTTTTAATTATAAAATAGGTGCTGTTGCAAGTGGTCTGTGAAAGTCTGGTAGCCTACGCCTTAATCCGTCACCTTTACAAGGTTTTCTAGGCTTTTTGGACATTAGCTACAAATGGAAAACTGCCAACTTATGTTACAGTAAAAGGAATCTCCACTGTGGGTGGTGACTGTCACTTCACAGCTTGTTCTTGGGGACTTTGATTGATTTGATGCCACTGGTGCATGCACATCAGACCTCACCTAGCGTTTGCGGTATCGGAAATCACAATCCAAACCATTTACTTTACTAGTTTTTTTTTTTTTTAATTGCGGTAGTTTTTAATATATTTATTTATTTAGAGTATATTAAAATAATATTTTTTAAAATCATAATATTAAAACTATTCAAAAATATAAAAACAAATTAAATTGAAGAAAATGTAAATTTTTATTTCTAGTTTGTTTATTTTATATTTTTAAATTATATTTAATATATTAATGTCAAAAATAACTTTTAAAAATAAAAAAAATATTATTTTAATATATTTTTCAATAAAAAATATTTATAATTGTAGCCAAAATTCTTTAAAATAAAAATACTTGCTCGTTTGTCCATTGTGTAGAATCTGTTCATGCCATATATATTTTATATATATATATAACTTGGGATGTTTGAGTAAGTTTATACGCCCCATAATTAATTCTTAAATTTATTAAACATCTTACAAATCTAGTGAATAAATAAAATATCACGCGGGTTACATGCATGTATAAAAAAATTAAACCTAGTTATAAAGAAAGAGATAAAGTCCCTTTCCCTGATAAACCGCGACCTCAAGTGCTGTTAATTGAGTTGACGTTTGATAGCCTAGTTATAAAAAATATCTGAGTATTTTAGGCCCAATAAATTGATTAAATCAGACGGTCATTACAGCAATTGTTCAGAGCCGAGGGCCCAAACAAGACAGAGGTCCTCTTAATATCATGGTGGCCCTCTGTATAGAAAGTGCTTGTCTATTATGAAAGAGGAAACTCTTATTAGATTAATTAATTAAAAGACACTGAAACGTTTAGCTAAAGCACTGTACACTCACATAATTAGTGCGAATTGTAATAGTTATGTGACTTTTTCACTCTAAGTTCTCTCTTTTCTTCGATGTTATTCTTTCAAATTGGCCGAACTTGACGCTTGAATTGACTTCATGCTTGGCTCTTAAGGTGCTATAGAAAATTCTAGTATTTAGTTGATGCTTGATTTGGTAAAATAATTAAAGATTTAGAAATTAAATTTGAATATAAAATTATTGTTTAGGAATTGAATTAAATGAAAAGAAATGGTTAGTACTATAAGAAGGGCTGTCATATTTGGACGGCGCATGCGACAACCTCTAACCTTTATTAATAGCCTCTAATCTATTGTTGGCCTTCTACAATGTCATTTGATTCATCTTAACTCTCCTCCTTCCACGGCGACACATGTACATGAAGGAAGTTCAGTTTGGCTTTAGTGACCCAATCTTCCTTTCTTTTTTATTTCTCTTTTCTCTCTCATTCCCTTGATTTTCGTGTTTGTCTCTTTTAAAATTGAAAAGTGGTCTATCATTTGTTTTAGAATGTCAGCTTTGGTCCTCAATCATTGGATTAAAATTTTTTTTTCTCATTATCATCCTTCAACATTAGGTTGCCTAAGAATTGAGTTATAGGCTAACTTGCTAAAAATTTCAATGTTAGGTTAACCATTGAGTTGACTGAGAAATAATTTAACAAGGGTTAGGTTGTCTTCGATATGCTGACTCGGGTCACGTATTTGACAGCCTTACCCAGGTTAACTAGATTTTTTTATTTTTAAAATTAATTTTATTTTTAATTTTATCCTTCAAAATTGAATTGGTAGAGAATATGGCTTTATAATATATATTTTTTTAATTTGCTTTCCATCAAGTTATTACATTCTTATGACAATATGAGGTTAATTCAGGTGGGCATGGGTAAGTTTTTATCCTTTTTTTAAATTAAATTCTTTTATTTTATTCCACCTTTTAATATTTTAGTGATTGAGAATTGAACTTCATGATTTTTTTTTCTTTCTATGAGATTATCGCGGTCTCATTACTTGGATTGCAAATTTAGTTATCCCAGGTTAACATAGGTCGATCTTATATGTTGTCATCTAAGTGTTTAGAAAAAAATATTACCCAATATATCACTATCTCAAGATTAAAAAAAAATATCGTTCATTGTGCAGCAAATTATGAATTTATGATACAAAAAAGTTCTTGGTAGAAAACAAACACGTTAGCAATGCTTGAGTATTTTTTGTAATGGTTAAAACAATTGATTTGACATGCAGTGTAGCACAAGTCATTAATCTAGATTAGTACCTATGAATGCTAAACAAATAATTAGTTAATTCCTTTAGTTTAACTCCATATGGAATTTTGGTATTCTTATTTGTTTTTCATTTAGTTGTTTGTTAGGTAGTGTTTGGTTACTATCCTGAGACAAAATGGATTAAGATATTGAAAACATAAATATGTTTGGCTCAAGAAACATAGATATGGATATAAAAATTAAATTTTCATTGGTATAATTTGGAGGAATTTTTGTACTTCCAAAACAAGAAGTATAAAGGGCACATGTTCTTAAAGATATTATTTTTTTATTTTTTATTCCTAAAATATCCTTGTAAAAAATTCTAAATTCCAAAATTATCCAATTAAGACATATAATGATAAAAATAGTTATTATTATAGTTTTTAAAACCCAACTTGGAGGTCGATCTATGACAAGACCCAAGTTATGGGCCAAGATGGTCAACCCAAGTTGACTCTAGTCAATAAAAAAATAAAAGTGATTGTTATCATAATTTTATAACTTGACTCGAGGGTCGACTCAGAGCAAGGCCTGGGTCACCTTTTGATTTGAGCATTAACCCCCTTTGACCTGGGTTAACATAAAGATAAAATTGATTATTATCATAATTTTTTTATCTGTCTCGGGGTCTCGACCCAAGGCATTGCTCAATTGAAAGGGTTAACACAGGTTGACCCTTGTCAATATAAGAATAAAAATAGTTATTATGATAGTTTTAACACAAGATTTGACCTAGTGCAAGGCCCCGATCATGGATTGAAAATGTTGTCCCATGTTGACTCGAGACAATGTTAGAATAAAAATGGTTATTATTATAGTTTTAAAACTTGATTCAGGGTAAGGCCCAGGTTACAAGTCAGAAATTAAGATCAATATAATAATAAAAGTTATTGTTATCATAAATTTAAAATCCAACTCGGAGGTTGACTTGTGGTAAGGTCTAAGTCACAAGTTGGGAGTGTCAACTAAGATTAACTCGAGTAACATATGAATAAAAATAGTTATTATTATAATTTTAAAATTTTTATATGGAAATCAACCCAAGTTTGATGAGCTTGCAGGCCTTACCATGATAACTTTATAGCAAACTTGCTTGGATTTATGAAAATTCTTCCTGATCATGTGTGGCATTTCCTTAACATAAACTTAATTGTATGTTGATTTCAATAAATAACTTGATGTTTGCTTACAAGTATCATTTTACATCTCATTCCACCATCTTAGCAAATGGGATGAAAAATCCTGTGCATATACATTTATTTCTAATATCTTGAATTCATTGAATCTGAGAACATGTCTAGCTAGCTATATCCATCTCCCTTGTAAAAATAAATTGCTAGGAGATTCTAAATGCATGTCTTGTTGAGTTGTGATCTATTTTCCGGCCGAAATATAGAGAAAATTATTATAGGGTAAATTTTATTGTTTATTTTATTTTCATAATTTATGCATAAATGAGACAAATATTCCCCATGCAAGTTACAAGTTCTTCTGTTCTTAAACAAGGAAAAATAAAGAAGTACTTGCAAAAGTTAAAAGAAAATGTCTGAAGCACACACAGCAATTGCTATTTCTTCGGATGACTGTGACAGTGTTTGAAAAAGTAAAATTGCAAAATGTATTATAATTATAAGCACAGCATCAATCTCAACTACAGTGCTCTTGTATTCTTTTTCTTCTTCCCGTTACCCTTAGGTTTCTTTTGCTTTTTATTTTTGGCTTTTTTGCTGGGAGGTGAAACCTTGCCTTTCTTTGGCGGACTTGGGACAGTAGGTTTGTTTTTCGGATTCAAAACTCTACAATTTTTCCTCACTTCTCCATCATTTCCAACAAGAACCCCAACGCTCCCCATCTTCACCATTGCATTTCCAAAACTCTGCTTAAATCCATTCCCATCTCTCGCAAAACGTGAAACGAAACCAGAAGTAGAGCTATCTATGGCAAGTTCCTGGTCAATACGCATTATTCCTCTCTTCAAAAGGAGCTGTTTGTAGAACTCATTATCAACCACAAAACCTGTGCTTGGTCCAACAATACAGTAGGGTCAGTATTTGGATTAGCACAGACATTTCTCAGGTTGGCAGCTAATTTAGGATCCATTGATGGATCATTTTGAAGACGTTCACTGAAGAAACTACAATGTGCAACACCAACAGTATGTGCACCTAAAAGGATCACCATTTCTTCAAGGGTTAGACCTTTTGCTCTGAAAATTTGAAATGCTTGAGACACGTCCACTTGTGGTCCAGGCAAGTTCACATCACCCGCTCTAGAGACTAGCCCGTCACGTCTTCCTGTAGGCACAGTGTAGTTTGGTCCTCCAGCAAGAACTACAGCGTCTCTGGTTGCAACTGTTATGATGTCTGCACATGAGACTTTTGAAGGGCATTTAGCCTCTAAGGCTTTCTTGATCTCATCAATAAGCTCGTATTCACGGACGGTCTGGTTCGGTCCTGAATCTTTCTCTGCTTGGTTTTGAGTGGTTGAATCTATAAGAATAGATGCATCACATCCCTGCGCAATAAGAAGTTGCTCGTGTTACCTTTATGCATGAATCTATGTAACCCAAGTTGCGCACACATTAACATGTTTATTGCACTAAGATTTGTAACATTATTACCTAGTAGAGGCAAAGTTTATGAGAATACTAAGTTAAATAATTAATCTGTTGATCTATAAATCTCAGTAGTTTTCAAGGAGGAAAATCTTACTCTAACGAAGCAATCATGAAAATGCATGCGAAGCAAGGCTGCGGTTACGGATTTATCTGTGTTGAACCGCTTTTGCACCGCCTGAAAAATGATAGATTCTGCATCAGGGCAAGTTGGTTTGTAAAACCCAACTCTTAGATCGGCTAATACAGCCGGAACAATGAAGAGAATGAGCAGAAATGAAGATTTCATTCCCATTTTTTCTTATCCAGTACAAGAGAAATTCTTGAACTTTCAAGTTTTAGCTATGGAGTCGATGGCCACTTTGAGGGTATTTATAGATGAAGAGTTACAGACAGGTGCAGCTAGCACGACTAGTTTCTTGAGAGAGGCATGGCTCCTACTTAGAAGTTTTTTAATAATCATTTCAAAGAACTTGATTTTTGAAATGGCTATACCCTCCCAGCACACAACAAAAGATGCCCTTGTTTTGCAGCCAGCGAATATTGCTAGTTTCCTTCAAGATAAAAATCATTGCTTTGAAAACAAAATAAATTAAATGGATGAAGCCAATCATTAAACTATAACAACAGGCAAATCTCAAGGCCGGTCGGTGAGAAAATAATGATGATAAAAAATAATATCATCTTCTGACCATCTGTATATTTGCCAAAATTCCGAAACCATTCGTCATTCCTCTCATAAAAAAATAATAATTAAATTTTGTTTAATATCTGCTATTGAGATTGAGATGTTGGCTTGACATGTCTGTTTAAGAGTATGAATGTAGTTGTTGTTTAAAGTAATTTTAATTTAAAATATATTAAAATAATATTTTTTTTATTTTTTAAAAATTATTTTAAAATCAGCGTATCAAAATAATCTAAAAATATCATAAAAAATACTAATTTAAAGTAAAAAAAATATAAAAATATAAAAATATTTTTAGAAACACTTTTGAATCACAAAAATAAATAGATAGACGTTCCAGCTGTCTACAATGTGAGATCTCCAAATGCTAAGAACATATAGATGACTACAAGACTATATGTAATTGATATTTAAGTATATTGATCATAGAATTAATCTCCAAATGCCTCTCATCATGCTAGTCCTAGCTAGGCATAAAGAAAATATATAGTAAGAGAGTCACAGGATAGACAATATCTTCGCAAGTGTCTATCTTGAAAGCTGTCAAAAGTTTTCTTTAAGATCACCCTTTGTACAAGCAGATAATTGGCGACCCCGTGATTACTGGTCACTTCATTAAAATTAAAATTTTAAAGTTCTGGTTGTGGTTGTAAATTATATTAAAATAATATATATAAATATATATATATATATATATATATTGAAAATTATTTATTATATAGTAAATCAAAATAATTTAGAAATATTAAAAAAATTAATTTAAAATAAAAAAAAAATTGAATTTCCGTGAAGAGTTAACTTTAAAGGGCAGCCGTCAAGAAAAAGCAGAAACAAAGTGCTATTTGTATAACGCAAAAATAAACGAGTCAATCAATTTGTGGACATCCACAACGTTTTTTTGGGTGTCTCTTTTCCTCGTCCTAATGGTACTGGCACTGTCCAAACTCTTATTATTTTTTTTATATCTGATTTTCCTGTATAAGCATATTATGAAAACGGAAGATAATTGTAGTTAATTTTTAAAGTGATTTTTAGTTAAAAATATATTAAAATAATATTTTTTTATTTTTAAAAATTATTTTTTATATTAACGTATCAAAATAATCTAAAAATTTTATGTTATAAACATAAGAAAATTAATTCATGTCTTGGAATTTATTTCCCCACAGCTTTATTATATTGTTTTTCAAAATTTGAAGTCATACCCTTCGAGTTTCATACCAGGAAAAACAAAAGATTATATTTAAAAAAAAAATCTGTAACTGTTGAATCATTAATGAATGACAGGGGAACAGGCCTGCACGTTGAATGCAATTATTTGCCTGTTTCTGCGCAATACAAGCATGAAAGAAAAGTTGTAGGATGCTAAGTTTATTCTCAAATATATTTTTATAAGGTTGACCTAGATTCAGTACCCAGGATGGTTCTCAAAACATGGTCGAAATTTGATGGTAGCATGCCAAGACCACAGCTATTCTGTCGGTTGAAAAAAACAAAAAAATGGAGGAAAGGAAGAAATTAAATTTAGTTGTTTTTCTCTTTTACGGGTCAATGGAAAGCTTGTTTCAAAGCGTAAATGTTCTCTCTCTCACACACACACAGTGACTTGTACAGGGCCATCACTGTGTCCTGCTGTTCCATGTCAAACTCCTGAAAAAGCTATGAACAGTTCCCATTCCTGGATGTCAATTCTGAAGCCGTTTCAGCTTTTCTATTGTTACAAGAGACTAATATAATTACACAGAATTTGTGATATAACATAAAATGTAATACCTATATAATAAAAGATACTCATTATAGATGCATTCATTGCTGGATAAAATTTGTGTTAGACGAGTTAGATAGAGGCTGTAGTTTCCTACTAATGTATTCATAATTACAAATGTAGTAAAGGGTGGTGATCAATTAATAAGAGCCCGGCCGGGAGGTTAAATATTTGTGTTTTAGTTTCAAACATTTGTTGTCAGAGAGCTTGAGTTGATTAGGATAACAAAGAAGCAACAAATGTCTTAAAAAAACCAGACACAACAGCTTCACTTTTGTAGCAGCAAAATCTCCAAGCAACAGTAGAAAAATGCAGTAGCAGTCCTTAGAGCAAAACACACGCAGCAGCAGCATAGACACAGAGTAGCAACTCCATACATAGCGGCAGTGTCAACTTAATTCGCAACAACAAAAATCATAGCAGCCTCCATTGACATGATTTTAATTTGAATGACTGAAAGATTGACCGATTAGGTATCGACAAGGTGAAAGGAATTATAAAATTAGTTTATTATTTTTCCTCATGCAGAAATAGATTATAATCTACCAAAAAAATTCTTAACGCTTGTTTGTTTAGTCTTGACTTTTGTGTTCGCGATGTAAAAAACGCAATTAGGTGTTTGATAATACATCAAACTGTGTTTTATATTGTGAAGCCCACCAAAAAATTGAGTTTGAAACGCAGTTTTTGTGAAGCAATTTGTTTAACTGAGTTTCGTGAAACTCTGTTTGTTTTTGCATTTTAAAAGCATTTTTTTCAAAATTTAAATTTTTTTTATTTTTTTAACTTCAAATTATCTTTTTTTGTATTTTCAGATCATTTTGATGTACTAATATCAAAATAATTTTTTAAAAATAAAAAAAAAATTATTTTGATGCATTTTCAACTAAAAAGTATTTTTGAAAAGCAACCACAACTAAATATTTTATATATGTTTTTTGCTGCATATAAATTTCAACTATAATTTTTATAAAACATGTATCTAAATCCAACTAACCATATCTAACTATATTTTTTTTTAATTTACTGTTTTTAAATCATAACCATAAAGTTAAGTAGTGCACAATAAACACTACTGGTACCTTACCCGACAAGAAGATTTATTACCGGATAAAAAAAATGGAATTATCCTTAATAATCTCTATTTAATGCACGAAAAAACATTAAAAAAAATGTTTGTTAATGCTCTGGCCGTTTATCAGCAAAAGCAAGATATGCTTCGCAAAGTAAAACTTACTTTAAGAGATTTGGTTCCATTAATCAACTTATTACTAGATTAAGATCAATTAAAAAATATATTTTCAAGTCACTTGCAGTTCTTTGCAAACAAAATATAGAAAAAGACACTGTCAAATTGGTTTTATTTTTTAAACTTGGAAATTACTTAGTGTTTTCACTCATGAAGATCTTGTTTTAGATCCTCGTTGTTAAACTGTTTAAGAGAGATTATTAGATAAAATCCTGCTGATCTCCTGTTATCTGTCAAATTCAGGATTTTGGCTGGTCTTACGTTTTAGATTAAAAGCAATACGATAAGGCAAGTCCTGTTTGCTTCTTTTGCTCAAAATATTTTTCTGCTCAATTCTTTCATGTTTCCAAACTTACAGAAGACTTGGAAATTTCCTCGTCTTATTTATTTATTTATTTTGGTTATGTTGTCAAGCAGCATAGGAGTCTAAAACTCAAGCATATCATAAGATGCGACTTCAAAAATCTTTCCCGAGAGCAATATTACTTAACCCACGTATAATTGTGCTAAAGGGCGTTTGATTTTGAAAGTTAAATTGACAAACATGCTGGAAAGGTCATAAAGGACACAAAAACCCTTCCCCCAGCAACATTTTCTGAAGGGTTTAAAAGCAAGAATTGGAATCTGCTTTAATCTGTTTAATGATGATAAGAATGACTTTACGGCTTTATCTAGGAAATTGCTGAAACCATTCTTTCCAAGGAGATTACTCATATGGCACATATTCCTTAAGAGTGGTGAATCGTTCCTGACATAGGAAATGGAACATTTTTTGGGAAAAAAGAAGGGAATATAAGCAAAGGTTCAAAGATGAGCTTTATTATGATTAAAGAAAGCATGTAAATGGAACATACACTAACTTAAAAACGACAAGATCAAAAAACAAACTCACCATGTTTTAAAAGGTTCTCCCCTGTTGGAAATACTAACTGGCACAGGGAAATGCATTTGATTACTTGAATCCATGGACAAAATTGACTCGCCTAGAGCAGATGTTTTAGACTAGTTTCTTTGTAAATCAACAAGGAAGGAAAATTCTTTTGATTGAGGATGGCCTTGAAAGCTGTGACATATTATTTGGGAGGAGAAAGTGGACAGATGAGACTAACCATCGAACAGTTGAGAATTTTGACCAGCTTTTCACAAATGAAGCAAGGAGACTGGAATCCTCCATAATATCGAGTAAAATTGTCTGTTGTGGGAGATATGAACTGAAAAGTGCAAATTAATTTCTGTGAACCTAGATATATTGCAAGACTTTATTAAAAGTTCCAGTGGTACCAGCAGGCGTTACAAGATGTCGTGTATCCAAACATGAGCAGCAAATGCGTTGGTTGCTTCCTGATTCTCTCCCTTAATGTGACATCTCCACCGTGGCAATCTTCACCTGCATCATGTCTGGAGTGTCAACCTGGGATATTCTTGAAAAGTACATAAAATGATCCGAAATGCCTGCCAAGCTTCCACAGCAGACAGAAATATATATTTTTAAGGATTGAATAATCTTTGATTTCTATCTCCAAATTATATGACTCATACTATAGTACACTTTTCGTTTCTGAGACGGATCATTCTTGGAGCCCCTAGCGAGCTAAAAGAACTTCAGGTGAAATTTACTCAGAGCCTAGGCATGACCTAAATTACTCGACTTTACAAACTCGGGCACAAAAAGATTAAGTAAACAAGTGCAAAATAATACAAACTCTAGAAGAGATTTACTATTCCAGCTGACATGGTTGAGGTGTAGCAAACGAGAACACAAATTACAGCATTTGAGAAAAGATACTGGACTTCCGAAAACTTTGGTTTGCCTTCCAATGGATGATGGCTTTAATTTATACATACAAGCCAGGGCTTCATCTTATTTTTCTGCAGAATCCAAGCAGTAGATAGGTATGAGTGTATTAGTTGAACCTAGAATAGGCCGCGGACCATAACCACCACGCATTAAACAACCTCTGTTATTTACAATGACGACTTGAAGAGATGTGTTGACAGCACCGCTGATTATGTAGCAATTGATTCTGAAGAACTTGCCTTTCAGACTTCAATCAGAATTAGTCGAGCAGAAATATCATGCGCTGTGAAGGAAGATCAATGTGGTATACTCTCCACAGAAAACACATCCCATGGTTATGCCTAGAGAAGATCACGGTCGCAAGTGAGGTTCATAATGGAAAATCTCAGCAGGTGTCCTTCAGCCACTCTCCTGGAATGTATGAGAGCGAGAAAGAGCTGCTGGGTTTGCTTCCAGTACATGAGTGATATCAGATACATGGCCATAGCATTCTGCTTTGGTTTCAAAATTCTTGAAGATAGTAGTACCTTTTGATGTGGGATCCTTCTGGTCAGGCTTAAGACCTAATGTTGCCCATAAAGGACTCTTTGAAGCCTCGCTTGGGTCATCAATTCTTAGTGTTTTTGGGACCAATATACATTTTTCTGCCTTCTCTTCATCCATAAATTTTGAATCTCTAGAATGCTTGCCTAGGGTTGGTGAGCCATTTCCTGAGCTGCAACTGGTGTTAGTAGAGGTTGATAGAGAAAGGCAGCCATTCGATCCACTCAGTGATTCATTTCTTGTTCCAGCAGCCCATGTTGGCATGCAACCCCAATAAGAAGCAGGTACAAATTGTAAAGGAATGTTTGGAGGGCAAATGCTGGGAACAGCCAACATTGGTGTGGGGCACAATTGAACTTGATTGGGAATATTTGTCACGCAAGCCTGGCCAGTGGAGTGCTGAGCTGCGGTCACGGAAGCAACATTATTCCAAGCCGGGTTCCAAGGAAAAACCCATGAAGGAACAGAATAACAAGGCAGGGAGTTTGGCGCGCTGAGTTCGTTAGAAGATGCTGGCACATCAACTTGCTCTTTCTGCATAATATTTTCTCGTAATTCGTTTGCCCAAGCATTGGAAGCTGTCTTGGAGGATCCACATGAAGACGGCTCCTCTATATTATCTTGACGATTGACTGAACTTATCTCAACATATCTTTTTTGGTCTCCAAGATTAAGCACATTCTCCATGGAATCACAAAGAGGTGCTTCATGACCAAATTTTAGAACCATTCCATTTGCTACTGAGGGACTCAAGGTGGTTGCGGACTCAACAGAAGATTGAAGTTGGTGACTGATTGAGTCTGAGTTTTCCATTCTGGCAATAGGCATCCCGTCAGAAGATACTAATATCTGACGATATTGAGTGGCTAAGTGCTTATTCTTCCGCCGGCCAGCACCAATAGGGACATTTCTCATTGATCCCCCAGCTGTCCAATATCTTTGGCAATTCTTGCAGAAATGCCTTGGTTGGTTGACATTATAGTTATTGAAGTAACAGAATTTTGTGTCTAAACTGTTGCATCGTGGACATGGTAGAATTTTATCTGGCTTCTTAAGGACTTTCTCTTGGTCTGTGCTATTAGTCTCCAGTGGACCTTCCTTAGGCTTAGCAATTACTTGTGCCTCATTCACTCGCATTGCAGCTTGGCTTTCTTCCTTGCCTTGTCCAGAACCAGAGAACATTTCAGGTTCTTCTGAGCTGTCTTCACTAGGACCCTTGGTTTCTACTCTTGTTATCTCACTGCAGCTTCCCTGATATTAAACAAAAAAAAAAAAACATTAGACTAGTTATAGAATTGAAAATTTGAGAGAGAGAGAGAGAGATTAGCAAAGGTGAAATGAAATTAAGGGACTGATATATCTTCACTGCATTTAATTAGAGTAGCTTTATGTCAAAAGACCCTAAATAATAATAAAGAGAACAAAACAAATAATAATTTAATTCATTTCCAAATGAGATTAATGCACTCCTGCTACCTTCTTATCTTCAACGAAAATGAGCGTGCCTTGAAGTGATCATGCTCAGCCACCAAATTTGCAATTACCACATTCAAGCATGATTCAAGAAACAGAAAATTTATAAAGAAAAAGGCAACTTTTGACAGAATACAAAGAATGGGAAACGAAGTTGATCATCAACTTGCTTATAACTTTCCAAGAAAAAATAATTAAGCACTTGGGAGTTTGATTGGCATGATTGAATCAATTTTTGATACAGCAGAAGAAAAACTATGGTGAATTATTTGTTTTTAGCCCCACTACCCATCAACTGGAAAACCAAAATCTCATGACTAGCTCTGATTACAATATTATGTATTTTACCATGTTAGTCTAGAAATTTAGATTTTTCCAATTAAACTACAATCAAATATGAAGATATTTCAGAATTTAATTCAAAATGAACAAGGAAGAACAAATGCAACACACAACCTTTTTTCACAAAGTTTTATCTCCTTATAAAAGAAGAAAAGCAGAAATAGTTCACAAATTTCCCTAAAAATAGTAGTTTCATCTTTCCATGCACACCAGTTCACGATAAAATCAGAAATGAAAATAGTATGTTCACCATCGAACTAAATCGCACATGCACAAAATTGCCAATCTTGAATATCTCACATAAAAAAAAAATTATATATTTTCTGGGACCAATTTTTTCCAAAATTCAAAGTTACAGTTATTATCATTCCTCAAACAGGCAGATGCCTTCTAAACAATAAGCAAATGGAAAGAGAAAAACGAAGAAAGAAAGGAAGTTTCCTGTTTCAACAACAGAGGAAACAGAACATGGCACAGACACCTCCTTTTTAACACTATTTTCCATTAAAAATGTTCCTACAAACAACACATAACATCCTTTATTTTTTACCTGCAAGCCTTACAACAACTCATAACGCAAATACCTTCACTATTTATTTCCCATCAAGAAATGACCGCTTTCCATGCCAGCGTTTACTCAACCACAAACCAATACCTTGAAACAACACCATAGAGCCTCTACAGCAATCATTTCAAGATTCATTTAAGCTCAAGCTCATTCTTTCTTGTACCAAAACGCAGCCTAAAACATCTATTAGTTCAAAAACCAATACAAAACCAACAAACCAGATAAAATCTCAAGACTTTCAGCTAGCAAACTAAACTATAACCCCAACTCAAAACCAAAAACCAAAATGGGTTTTTCATTATATACATACACATATCCCTGTAAATATGTACCTTGGCTAGTGGTTCGGCCGGAAACTGAGTATCAGGTACAGGAATCTTCCTACCAAAGAGCTTGAAAGCTGGATCTTTAGACTCACCCTTCATGGCTTTTTGTTTTTTTTTGTATCAAAATAGAAGTTGCAGACTTTGAAGGGTAGTAATAATAGTGACACCAAAACCCATATAGAAATTAGTACTGCAACAAAAAGTAAAAAGAATGTTAAAAAAGATTGAGAAAAAGAGAGAGGGAAAAAGATAGGCTTTTTTCTTTTCTCTTTTCTTTTCTTTTCTTTTCTTTTCTTTTTAGACAGTAACAAGCTTTATAAAGTTAAGTAGCTTCTCTCTCTCTCCCTCACTAAAAACCCACAAACCCTCTCAAAGTTAGCATACTTCCAACAAGTCCACCCTGAAAAAGGAGCAGAGGATAGCAGCATAAAGAACGTGAAGGATCAGAAGTTTTATTTTTATAGGAAAAAGCTTTCTTGCCCCTATTTTTTTCAAGATATTCAATTTGTTTATTGTTTATCAAGTTTAGTTGGTTCATAGATAGGAGAAAAGGCTGTCATGATCTCCTTAATTTTGCCACCTGTTTTATTTATGTCAGCTTAAAGATGATAGGGTGCTGGATTATTTTATGCATAAACTTTGAGAATAAAGTATTACAAGTTGTACTATTGATTATGTGCTTTGAATTTATCTACAGATTCCTTGAAACTAATGCTCAAACTTCTAAAATTGGATAATTGTATTTTTCTAACTCTTTTGTTTTCCTCAATAACCTTTTAATATTTTTTCATTTAAAATCATTAAATCGTTTTTTAATAAAATAGGAGTGCAAATAAATTAACCACAGAATCTACAGTATTTGTTAAAAAAATTATATATATATATATAAATCTATAAACTCCATATATTTATATATAATAAATAAATTAAAAAAAACATTTAAATAGAGAGAATTAAAAAAACATGTTTTATGATAAATAAATTAGTGATGAGACTAGTTAGACTTAAAATAAAATAATAATTTTGTTGTGAGTAATGTTAGAATATATATATATATATATATATATAGAATATATATACCCAAATCACTTGTTACTATGTAAACAATAATCTTGAATTTTCTCTTAAGTGGTTTTAGATTCGAACCTTGTTGTTATTAATATAATAGTTACTGAAGGTTTATATGGTTATTAATTTTAGGACTTATGGGATTAGTTAAAGTACGCGCAAGTTACCCAAAACATCTATGTTAATAAAAAAAATCTTGAATTTTTTTAAGTTTGAAATGTTATAATTTTAATCTTGTTTTCAAACTCAAATTAAAAAGATTTTGAAATTTAATCTGAAAAATAGGACTCCTACTAAAATTATTTATATAATACTAAGAAAAAAAAGGAAAAGACAAATTAAAAGTGAATTACTCAGAAAAAGTGTAGGAAATAGGATTCGGTGGCAGTTGGCATCCAAGTCAGCTAAGGGGGTGACCTATTGACCAAGCGATGTAGTGGCTAAGGATGTAGCTTACGCAGGAAAGAAAGACAAAAGCAAAAAGCAAAAGGGACTTTTTTGGGCCCACGTCAGAAAAAAGCAGAAAGTTACAAAAGACTCCTCTCCTAAGGCTCTCGCCTTTTACGCCGCCTTCAATGCCTTTGCCGGATTGGATTTTTTTTTTTTTTTTTAAACTAGAACAGTTTTGAGAAAGTTATCAGAAGTTACACAGTTTTGAAAAGTTCTACAAAAATGGAATAGTTTGTAAGAAAATTATTGTTCGACATCACGGTTCTTAAAGAAATGTTGTTACTTATCATATTGTTGAAGAACTAATATTCAGAATAATGATTTAAATAAAATTTGTGATTTAAAATCATGATTTTAATATAATTATTATTCTTAATAATAATTCTTTAATAATTGCAATTTTAAATAGAGGTTTTATTATAAAATTGTGATTCTAAATTGTGTTTATAATGTATTTTTAAACTCTATTCTTTTTCTCCATAGTCACGGCTCTTAAGAGAAAAAAAAACCTCAAAAAAAAACAGTTTTTAATCGCCCAAAACGCCGTTCAATCCACTACTAAAACACTAGAATCATCTTCCCCTTATCTCCATGAGTATTTCTACAATTGTTTTTATTGCAAATTGCTAGCCCAAGCTTCTATGTCAAGCCTCTACGCCACCACAACCGGTGGAACTACCAACTACACGTCATAAAAATAAAGGTAAGACATTAGCATTGTTTGTTAGTTTGATGGGTTTAATTATTAAATTGATAAATTTTTTATTTTGATTTAATTAGGTATTTCTACTATTTGATAATTAGTTTTTGTTGTATTTAATAATTAGATAATTTTAAGTTTTGAATATTGCAAATATATATTTTTAATACAATTTATGGGATTTACGGAATTAATTATGATTGAATTAGAGAAATTAGAGTTTAAATTGATTATTGGGTTAGTTATCATATTTAATTATATTGTTTGAATTGATATAAATTTGATTTTAATTGATGCAATTAGACTAGAGTTTGCATTGAATTTTTAGGAAAAGCATGATAATTGTAGATTTTGTCAATTGAGATCATTTTTTATTGAACATTCAATTGTCATAATTTATTTTTAAATTGTTAAAATTTTCAATTGATTAGTTGTAAAAATTATCATAATCGAACTTTTGAATTTAATTATAGTTTTATTGCTATTATTATGGTCTATATAATAGCAATTTGTGTTAGTGTTGAATTGTGAGATAATTTATTTTTGATGAAATGAGTATTTTATTTTACGAATGTCTTTAAACTTCTTTATGTTGTGTCATTGTGATGATATTATTGTTCTTGATTCAAATAATAGTATTACTTATATTGACGAAAATATTGTGTTCTTGAATGGTACTAGTGGCGTGTCATTTGAAGATACCAAAAAAGTTACAAGTGGAAGACTTTTTAGTTGAATTATAATGATGTTGAAATAGATATCACTAGGAGGTGTCTTGTTGAGGAACATCAGTATTTTTCAATACCGATTTCATGTGATGTGGGTTTTAGAAATATGATGGAAATGTTCTTAAACTAGAACAAAGATGATAGAGTTGTATGTGAGTAGCCAACTTAAACTTAGTGGATCATATAATATGGAGTATGGAGATACTAATATATTGCCTATACCTGTTCGACCACTTAAACAATTATCACATTCAGCTAGTGTTGGTACATACAAGACATTGAAAGATAAGATTATGGGAATTTATGATGAAAATAGAATTAAAATTGTTTATTGTGATCAACGTAAGTATGACTCCTCCAATTCTAGTGATAATGAAGATGAGGGTGTCATGAGTTTAGTTGAAACATCAAATAATGATGATGATGTGATAAGGCCTAGTTCTAGAATTTGATCATGATACTGGAGTTGATGACATGGTTTGTAATGATTGGTTTTTTTATTGTAAAAACATCAGCTGGTAATGGTGATTTGGTTGTTGGAAAAAAAATTAAAACTAAAGATGATTTGGTGAATGCTATTAAGTAATGACATATTACACATTCACTTGAATTTGAATATCATGTTCAATGCTCAAATCAAATATTTGTTCAACTAGTGTGTTCATGCACTTGAGTGTTAATGGTATTTACGTGGGGAGACCATAAAAGATCAGATTCCTTTAAGATGTCAAAGTTGAAAGTAAACACACATGTACCAATACATACATAAATAAGATGATCATTAGCTTGATATTAAATTTACTATATTAGTGGTTGCAACTCTTATTCCAGTATCACTTTACCTATATTGTTTACAGCGTATAAGAAGAAATTAATGTGCACTATAAGTTCAAAATTTCTTACTATAATGCATGGGCTGCAAAATAAAAGATACTTGAGGAACATTTTGGAACACATGAGGACTCATTTGAAATGTTTCCTAGATTGTTTGTGGCTTTACAAGAATCAAATTCTAGAACAATTGTTGAGTGGAAACATAATGGATAACTTGATGGTGAAATCATTGTTTTTGGTAGTGTTTTCTAGGAATTTGATCTTGCAATTGAGGGATTCAACTTTGATAGGCCAATTATCAATATGAATGGAACCCTATATGGAAGGTTCAGTGGAAAGTTGTTAGTTGCAGTTGATGTTGATGTAGATAATGTGATTTTTCCTTTGACTTATGCACTAGTTAGAGAAGAAAATAATGTCAACTGGAGATGATTTTTACTACTCATTTAACGTCACATTACAAGTGATCATAGTGTTATATGTATAATATCGGATAAACATGCTAGTATTAAGCATGGAATGACAATAATATGGCCTGAACCTATTGGATATCATTGGTATTATGTTAGACACCTGGCAACTTCAATCATAAATTCAAATATTTTTAAGCAAAAAAAAGTTGCTTAGGATGTGTTATGAATCTTCAAAGCGTAAATTTAATGTATTGTTTTATGATATGAGTAATTGTCATTCAGAATAGAAAGAATGGCTTGAGAGGGAACCGTAAGAAAGATGAGCACTTTTTATGATGGGGGTCACTGATATGGCAATATGACAACAAACATTTCTGAATCTTTTAATCATGTGTTTGAAAAGTGCACGTGCTTTGCCTATTTCTGTTTTAGTCCAATTGACATTTTTAGGACTAAAGCTTATTTTGTTAAACCAAAAAATGATGTATATGACTACATTGCACAAATGCAATTATGGCCTCCTATTGTTCTGCTAGAATTGGATGCCAATATACTTAGATCCAAATATCATACTGCAATACTTTTCAATATTAATAATAACATTTTTCAGGTTCACACCCCTTATAAACTAGGTGTCAAAAAATAAGTTAGATGTTAGATAAATAGTTAAGTTGACATGAAACATGCACATGTGGTAAATGGTAGAGTTGTCATCGGCCTTGTTCTCATGCTCTTGCATATTGTACATAAATGCATCTTGATATTACTAAGTATGTTGATCAATATTATAGTGTTTGAATGTATAAGAACATATATAGGACTTCATTCAATCATTTACCTGATGAATTAGAGTGTAATGAGTATAATGGTCCTCAAGTGTACCCAGACCCTTGAGATGGAAAACCTATCATGGTTGATAAAATTCAACTCGATTACATAATGAGATGGACATGAGAGAGGGGCATTCACAATATAGATGTGATATATACGGTCAATTAAGGCATAATAAAAAAAAAACTTGTGAATATAGAAAACGTATGTGTTAAGTTAGATAATGACATGTCTACTTATTATTGTTTGTCATTTAATTTTAATTGTTTGTTTATAATATTTATTTTCTAATTTTAAATTATATTTTGTATTTTATAGATACACTTGGTTAAGATGACACGTAAGCAAGGTGCGCTATCTTTATCTACACGTAGAGTTTCTTAGTACATAGATCATGGTCTGGTTAATCCTTTTGTTCTACAGTTGCAGGAGTTACATAGATCATATGACATAGGGAATGGAAATGTATGTTTATTTTTCATTTGAAAAAATGATTAATTATTATGTTGATGACCCTATAATTCATGTTAATACATTAAACCTTTTCTTTTATTATGCAGGATTTGGGTAAGATGTATTGCAGATCATAAGTTGATATTGTTTCTAGATCTTATGATCCGATATGTCATATAGACGGGTTTTTATTATATTTCAGCACATAAAGATGGATTATGACTTGCTCACGACGCTCATTAAGAGATAGAAATAAGAGACTCATATGTTCCACCTTCATGTCGGGAAGATGACACCTATAGTGTAGAATGTTGTTATTCTTCTTAACTTGCCTATAGATGGGCGAGCAGTTACAGCCATGGTTATCTAGAATAAGATCACGTTATGCAAGCGTGCAATCGAACAAATACCCTTTTCTAAAATGTTTGAAGGGAAACACTTTATCCATGGGATGGCTTTAGGAAAACTTTATTGAATTAACCGATAATTATGATGGCGAGATCCTACAATGATATGTTAATGCATACTAATAATTCAATTAACATATTCATTTGTCTATATTTCAATTTAAACTTGATGTTCTATTGTACATGTATGTTAGAGTGTACATATTTTACATGTTTGGCAATATACTTTTTATGGATCTTAGTGGGATGCATGTGTCATTGTTATACATACCACTGTTGGAGGATTTTCAATCCATTCCACTATATAGTTGGGGTTTAGGCATCCTTGCATGTTTGTATAGGCATCTGTGTCAAGCTAGCTTGGAAAAGTTAAAGAAAGTTATTGCTTTTACAGATAAAATAAATATAATAAGTTTGTTATTTTTGTATTATATATATATATATATGAGTTGTTTTACTAATTGTTGTATTTTTTTGTACATAAAGCTATGATCATATGAGCATTTGCACTTGGGGTGACCATGAATTGATAAACCTATTTTTTCTATCCAAGTTTTGGAGGTTGATCTACAACTTTCATTAGGTTACAAGTAATATGTTATTGAACATATAAATTATGTTGTTTAGATTAAGAATATTTTTCATGGAAACTTTATTTAATAAGTTTCATTGCTTATTTATTAACAGATGGTGTGGGGGTAGATATTTTGAACATAATCCAACCTATGCTTTGTCATTTTATTGTAACAAAATAATTAGTAGGTAATAGTCAAATCAAGTATGTTGGTAAATTATGAGAAAGAAATAATTATTTATGTTGATGTTGGTAAATGATAAGAATTAATTGCTTGTGTTGATGTTTAATTTCTTTGATATTGGTAAATGTTAGGAAATTATTTTTCATGGGTTGATGTTGTTAAATGATGACAATTAATTACTTATGTTGATATTTAATTTTTTAGATATTAATAAATGTTAGGAAATTATTGCATAGGTTGATGTTGAATTTTTTTTTATATTTGTAAATGTTGGGAAATAACTTTTCATGGGTTGATAAATGATAAGAAATAATTGCATTGTTGATATTTCACTAGGTTGTGTGGAACCCTTTTTCAGAAGATATAGTTGCTCCTGTTATATGCACATCAACCATGGATTTATGGACATCAATTGTCCCCTTTATATTTTCCATTCATATATTTTTGAGCTTATTAAAATGCATTGTTCGAATCGTGTAATGCAAAAATTTAGCTTTAAGCAACACATCTCATCTGACATAGATATAATTGACCAATTGCATTCCATTAGTCGTTCGAGTAGACACGATGATTATAATTGAATGATTCACCATCTCCAACATGTATTGATATGGGATGCATAGATAAATTTTATTTTTAGAGAGGTGCATCCTGTAATTTCTAAGGAGAAATACATGTGTTAGTACTTGAGTATAACACGTTGAATCATTACACCTAACCCAACGCAAGTTCCTCCACGCGAGGAGATGGAGTATGAACCAGATGCACGTTGAATTCAAAATATTGTAAGCATATTTACTTTTTATAAGCTTTGACAAAAAAAAAACATTGTATTTTATTTATGGATTAATAATTTATATTTTCTTCATATTAGGTTAAACAGTTGTTATATGATGGTTGACATATTACGACTGATCTTCATAATCTTGACGATGATGATGGACTTGCTTGTTATTATGAATCTTCTTGTTGTGAGACATGTTGTATTACACTTGACCTATTAGGAGAAACATTGAGCCTAAATGATGTTGTCTTAGAGGATGAGACCACACAAACAGATGGAAGTCATGTTATTGATGAAGCTGATCCATCCACTCATTGTCGTAGAAGACATAGATAGGCTTAGATGTATTATTATGTTGTGTTATTTTTCTAGTTAAGAGTTATTTTTAATATTACTACTTTTATAATATTGTTTCGCTAATTGTCATGTTGATTTTAATATTGTCTTATATATTATGCATTTTCATACTTAGTTTATAATATCATTAATTAATAAATGAACATATAAACATATTGTTTAAAACTTTAAATCATCCATTAAAAACTTAAAAAATACACATAAATAAAAACAATGTTTAAAAAACACACGCATTAATTTGGGATTATAATTAACAAATAAAAATGATATTAAAATAGCTTTTGTTTCAATTATGGGTTTAAGGTTTCGTAATATTTGGTTTTGTTTGGCATTTGGTTGTGGTGGTTTAGACTTTGTGGTTTTGTTTGGCCTTTAATTGGGGTGGTTTAAACTTTGTTTTATATAAAATTTTGGGGTGGGCTGTGCTACTTAACACAACCGATATTGATAATAGGGGTTAGTTAACGTTTGTAAACACCCGCTATTGTCATTAGTGGTTGTTTAAAACAACCGCTAATGACATTAACGGTGGTTAATAAAACTGTGTTTTCCAATAGCAATTGAGTCAAAAGTGTACTATTTACCAAAACTTTTTTCTCCTTCGTTATTTCTTAATTTTTTTTAACAAACTGTGTTAATTTGATAAAAGACCCGCCAGATTGCTCATCTTAGAAACAAGAAAAAAAGTAAGAGATTAGAAACACAAAAAAAAAAAAAAGATATTTACTCTTGCTACCAAGGTTATTTTCTAATAATGTTGCGGTTTGATGATAACCATTTCATAAACATTTAAATGCCTTTATGTTCTTAGACTGTTTGAACGAGCTAATATCAAAAATAATTTTTTAAAAATAAAAAAATTATTTAAATGTATTTTCAAGCAAAAAACACTTTGAAAAGCAACCGCTGCTGCCCTATTAAATACCCCCTTAATCAAAATAAGTCCATCCTTATTAAATGAATTTAAAAACACATTTTTACACTTATTGAATATATTTATTAAATTTTAATTTTTTTAGGTATTAATTCTAAGATTTAAACTCCAAATATGAAGAATAAAGTAAGTTATTTTAGTCGACCAATTAAGAATTTTACTATAATAATAACTTAATAAAATCACAGGAATGTGCTATGGATGTTCTCATGAATGGAGCAAGGGAATCGCAGGCAAATGGATCCAATTCCTTGTAATTTGCATGCAGATTGGGTCGGTTAAATGTTCAATTAGGCAAATAACATTATATCCTAAGACTAGCTTAGCTACCAATTGAAAAGTTTGCTTACAGAAATGATCATTTTCTATTTAAGTAAAGTGAGACCTTCCCAAAAATGTCAACAAAAAAAAGTGATCATTTCTTTGTCGTCAGATTACATATTAATCGTCTAGAGAAGTATACCGAACTCGTTAATTGCCCGGTGTAGAAACTATTATAAATCGGGACCTATAAAAATATCAAATTAAATTTGGTGAAGAACTAATTTTTCCTGAATTATAAGAATATAGGGATTTGATAGCACAAATTATTATAAAAAATAAAACAAAAGGTTTTTTTTACTATTTATTTTACTATGGAGGCAGACAAACACAGTTATACTATAAATTGCTATAGTATATCTGAGTTAGTTTTTTTTTTTTTTTTGTCCTAAAAAAATTATACAGTTATAGTCATTAATTTTATTTAAAAAAAAAATTACTGTCCCATATTATATTTACATGGTTTCAAGCCCCATTATTTGTTTTAGTTTGCATGTTATGGTGTATTCTCGAATTAAAAAAAAAAAAACAACATTCAATTGATTCTTGATGATGCAAGATAGAATATAATTTTGTCAATTAAAAAATTAAAACAATAGGGAGCATATATAATACTCAAAAAAAAAAAAAAAAAACAACCCTTCTTTCTATTTTATAGTTCATTGGGCAAAAAAAACTATAGTTTGGTCCCTAAAGTTTTACTCTTTTTTTTGTCCCTATGTTTTGAAGATTTCACGTTTCAGACTTAAATCTGGAGGCCGTTTGTTTACACGGCTGTAGTGACGTTTTAATTCCACCAAAGTTTTTAGCCGTTTGATAATGTAAAAAACGTGATTTACTGTTCATGGGTCTCATATTATTTTTGCGTCCGAAACATAGGCAAAGAAAAGCAAGGAATTCCTGCTTTTCGCGCACTTTACATGCTAATTGTACTGTTCACTAAACAGTGCAATTAGCATGCACAGTGTAGCGTGCTACACTGTTCCAGTCGGACCAGTTCCGCTCGGATCGAGTTCGGTACAAAGCTCAACATGCATTGAATCTGGTCCGACCCAGTAAAATAAAAAATAAAAATTATATTTTATTCGAAAAACTAGTGTTTAACATTATTCAATGACACTACGTAAATTAGAAAGAGATTGCTTGATGACGTAACATTTGCAGAATTTCATCGCAATTCCAATTTTGTTCCTAATTATATTTTACCATATGTTGTCTTGTGCTTAAGAAACCAAAAAAAAGTATAGTCCTTATTAGATATATTTCATACGTGATAAAATTGTAGATAGTTTAATGAAATAATAAAAAATATTTTATTTAAAGTATTATTTATTGCGTGATATAATAACAATAGTTAAATCTACAATATTTAAATTAAAAACCATCAATATTAATATATATTTTTTAAAATTATTTTATAACCTCAATTTCAAAAGCATTATTAACCAAATACATTAAATTACTTTTTGTTCAACCTCAATTTTAACCACAGTTTTAACCAAACATACATAAATATCAAATCAACCTGAACCAAAAACACTTTTTATAAAAACAACTTTTTTTAAACCACAACCACAACAGCTACCACAATACTAAACACACTCTATTTTTATGTGTTTCAGTTCCTGGGATTTTAGGAGGATAGAGAAAAACCCTAGAAATATAAGAAGAGAAAAAAAGTGTTTGTTCTACAACATTTTGGCTACGAATAAAAACTAATTTTTGTGTTTATGAGTTCTTCTTGACGATAGGCTCAATGAAGGAGGTATTTTTCTTTGAACACGTCACAAAATACAGTCCAAGACCTCGAAATTTTTTTGTTTATTCAATTGGATTTTGATTTTTAGAGTTATTAAAAGCATTATTTTTTGAGTTTGCAAGGAATTTATTAAGATTTCTAAAATATATTTTTTTGTGTTTTCGGGCTAAAACACAAGTAGAAAATTAGGTTTTTGAAAGTCAACAAAACAACGCATTGTGTGCTATACATACAAAAAATTAAGGAGCGAACAACATGTCATTGACATTTTGAAAAGAAAACCAACAGTGTGGGTATAAGGTCCTAGGACAATGCATGCCCAAGCGTTTTTTCTGGGGTAAATGGCCTTTTTCTTAGATATATATATATATATTTGATAAAAAACAATCTCTTTAAATTATTATATTTTAATTATATTTATGTGATCATCTAATTATGTCATTTTTAAAGAAAATTAGGTCTTTTATAATAATATTATTGATTATGTTTTGGTGAATTATGTGTGTATTCTATTATATGGAATTCTTAAAACATGAGTAAATTTTGATTCTAAAACTTTATTTTACTCACGTTTCAATCCTTAAATGAAGATATAAAATTTTAAGAAAAGGAAAGTAGAGACAATCATTTAGTTGGCCACATTCTAGTCACACACACAAAACTAAAACTAATATTAGAGTCAATGTGTTTATCTTGAAGAAGTGAGTTCGATGAAAGTAGTTTAAACCTTTAATCATATTAAAAAAATCGAACCCGTGAAGTTTTTTTTATTCGGTTTGGTTGTTGAGTTTTGTGTTTTAAGACTGATTAAAAATTATTTTTTATTTGAAAATAAGATTATTGAGGTTTTTATCTTGTATTGTTTTAGTGTTTTTAGATGAAAATATATTGAAAATTGAATTTCAGGGTTCAAATACCTTGATTTTTGAACCATTAGAGTTCAAATACCTTGATTTTTGAACCATTAGAGGTGACCAAAATTTGTTATAGTGGATGACACGTCTTCTATCCAGAAAGAAACCATGTAATCCATTCATTTTTAAATAAAAAAAGACATACCTAGACTTTTGTTTTTCATTTTTAATGGTAGGCGTGTAGACCTGGCTGTCTAGGCAAGCCCAAACGTTTAGGCTTAACTTTGGTAGCTCTTTTATTTTTAAAATTCTAAAAAAAAACTATTTTCAAATAAAACTTTTGTAATGATATTATAAAAACTATATGATGAAAACTTACCTTTTCAAATAAGATTAGAAGTTCTTAATGGTAATGTTAGCAATTATATTATAAAAAATTATATATGAAACTAATATGTGTACTTTAAAAAAAATATTTCTCATAAAACCTTAATGAGAATAAAATGTCTAATATATTTTTTTTATAGTGAAAGTTTTATACAATTGTGTCAAACTAATTATTATTTACTTTTGTATACAGTAGCATAAAATTATCAAAGCATAGTTTTTTGTTTTTATTTGAACTTGCTTTCCAAATCAAATCATAATAATTGTTTATTAAGAAAATATTTAATAAATAAGAAATATTATATTTTTATATAAAAAAATACATAAACAAAGAAGTATGTTTTAGCTAGAGAAAGTTTTGAAAACTATTCATAGACAAACCTTTTTGGCTATCATAATTATGTCTTGATAATTTCTTGAAGAATTGTTTTTCATGTCAAAAACACGATGTTTCCTTCTTTGTTATGAAAATAATTTGGCTTTCATATAACAATTATTTTTTTGTGTTTTTATTAAAAATCTTAAATTAAATAACACTATTCATTGACTGAAATAAAAACTCAGAGCGTAGAGAAGATATTTAAGATATTATAATTTGTATTTCATAATTTATTTAAATATATGAAATCTAAATGAAAATTCCATTATCCGTTGATTTAAAAATATGTGTTTTTTTATTTGTATATTACATTTAAAAATTGCATTAAGAGATAAATTAATAAAATCTTTTTTTATCATAATCTTTAAATGAAGATTTCTCAATATATTTGTTATTTTTTTTAATTTTTTTATGTTTTTAATTTTTATTTTTAGAAAATCTATAAATACTAAAATGATAAGCAAAAGGGTAAAAATTATTAAATGTTGCGTTGAAAATGCATTTTCTTATAATTTTATATGTTTTTAATTTTTTGAAATTATATTGAAGAAAAGGGGTAAAAATGAGTGATGATATCTTTTTAATGTTCTTACATCAATGTCGTTCTTTTTTTTTTTTTTTTTAAAAGAAAATATCAAATTCTATAATGAAAAGAGAAGGAAAATGTCCGGTTGTGGTTTAAGTTTTCATAGAGTTTGCATATCAAGTCATAAAACTAAAATGTAGATTTTTTCAAATCAAATATAAAATTACGTTTTTTTTCGACATTTGTTTCAAAGGGAGGGAAACAAAAAAGAAACAGATGTTAATCTAAGTTTTTCTAAAACATGCATTGTAGAAGGATCGCAGTCAACTCAATTTTATAGCAGGCCAGGCCTTGCTCAATCTAGGTTAAGCCCAACCAATTTACTTGATGGGCCAACGTTTCCGTCTATGGCAACTCAATATTCTTTTTTAATTATGATTTTTACCCCTCAGTTGTTAAAAAAAGGATAATGATATTTTACCGAGGCCCTCGGTGAAAAGAAACCTCGTGAAAATATCATCATCCGGAAAAAGAAAAAAGAAAAAGAAAAAGAAAAAAGGTTGCGTGAAATCAAAAGGTAATGAAAAGAATGATGTGCCATGTGATTGGGCTCAACAAATATCAACGGGCTATGGCCTAGACAGAGGACCTAATATGGGCATGTCCATTGCCTAGAGAGCTCATCAGATTATTCGCCAAGGGCTCTCCTGTTGCTATAAATCTGACGGTAATAGGTTTTTTGTTTTTGTTTTTGTTTTTTATTTTTAATTGTGGGTAAAATATCTCTCACTAATATGTTGGGTAGGACTAGATAGATAGCTTGTGACAACCCGATTTTTTTTTAATGCGAAAAAGTACTGAAGTGATGCAAGTATTCTAAAAAAACCAAAATAAATCTGAGACGCATGTCCATGACTCAATTAAGGTTTTATAAGCTTGACTAATTTTATAACATTAATTAAAAAAAAGCATAAAAATGATAGGTAAAGTGAAAAAAATTTCAACAAAAAAAGGTAAAAAAAACTTGACCTGAACTCATCCGAGTCAGACTCTAAATATACAACTTGGCCATAACAATAGAGTATCTTTGGAAATTTAATAAAATTAGAAAGTTTAATTATTAGACAACTCAATGTTAAAAGGAAAAACTGTAAAGAAAATTTTTAAAAGAAACAAAAACCCCCTAAGTCAAACCAGGTTAACTGACTAAACACTATGGTCATGGACATAAAATTGAGATAATCTTATTGAAAGAAAAGATTAAAAAAAAAAACACTAAAACCAATTCTCAATCAATCAAATGTCGAATGATAAAATTAAAAAAAAAATCAATCTTAAAAAAATCAAATATTGAAGGATCTTATTTGATAATGATGAAAAAAATTAAATAAGAATGTAATAACCTCGTCGAAAGAAAAATACAAAAAATTCAAAGCTCAATTCCTGGAAAATAAAATATTGATGAATGAAATTAAAGAAAAAACAATTCCATAAACTCGTTCGAGTTCAGCCGGATGAGCATGCAAAATCCGAGACATGGTTGTGATATCGAGGTTACCTCATCAAAAGCAAACTAAATAAAATTTTAAAGCTTAATTATTAAACAATCGAATGTTAAAGGGTAAGATAATTCAAATTATATTAAAAATAAGTGAAATTCAAATAGAAAACAAATAGAAAAATGAAGTCAATCTCCAATTAAATAAATGGAGAAGAATGAAACTAAAAAAACATAAGCTTAAAAAAAATACACAAACAAACCATAACTAATCTTTTAAACTTGGGTTAGTCTATTAAATTCTTAACCTATAAAATACTAGACTGAGTTTAATTAAAAAGCTTAATACACAACTAATTTAATGTTGAAGGGAGAAATCAAGAAAAAAACTTTTCAATTTAAAAAACTTGCTAAAGTAAAAAAAAAAAGTAATTAAAAGAATGAGTATTAAATTTGTTAGGAAAAAAAATCAAATGAGCATGAAATTGCAAAACAAATTTAATTTTAAAGGTTATCTTAAATAAAATAAATAAGAAATAAAAGAACTATTATAACTTAATTGTTGACCATATTTTTCAAGAATTTTTGATAGAAAAATCCAAATATAGCAAAAAAAGAAAAAAACCAAAAAGTATATTTTTGATGCATTTGTGTTATTTTCGATATTTTAAGCGTCTTTTCAAAAGAATTCAAAACTCAAGATTTTGTTTCTAATGCATTCACTAATTAACACATTTATTTCAAAATCATTGATTAATCTTTCTTATGAAGCCTATTATAGCCCATTTATGGAATATTCTTCAAAATCACTTTTTTTTATCAAAATAAAAATAAAAAATAAAATAAAGGTTAGCAACGTGGAGGAAGCACATTGCGGAGGATTAAAAAAAACATAAAAATCAAGCTATAATTTTGGACGAAATTTGAGGACTAATTATACCTCATTATACCAAAAAATGAAAAAAACAATGTAGATTCAATGTCAAAATTAAATGATTATTGAACGAATCTACATAAAAAATTAAGTCGAAAGGCAAAATTAAATCTTTAATAAGTCATTGGATTTAATCATGGGCCAAATTAAAGTTTAATTATTTTTAAAAATGAATTTGGATCCAATTAAATGATTTAATTAGGTACAAAGACTTAATTATACTTTAAATGGGTCACATTAATTTTATTAAGGGCTTAATTGGTGAAAAATGAAGTTTGGGAGCTCAATTTGAGCTTAATTAAAAAGATTAGAATTTTAAGAGATCAAATTCAATTGTTTCCAAATCAATTGATTGAAATCAAAGGCAAAATAACAAGAAAATCAAAGTTTTGGGGTCAATTAAGGGTTAAATTAAAAAAATTCATAACCAAGGATGAATATGCAAAAAACACCGAACTATAGGAACCTAATTGATTGAAATCAAGGGAGAAATTGAAGAAAATAAAAGTTTAATGGTCAATTAGGGGTTAAATTAAAAAAATCCGAAATCAAGGACTAAAAGGAAAACGACGCCGAAATCTAGGGTTTGAAATTTAAGTTTTCTAGGGACTAAATTGCATTTAATTGAAAGTTTATGATCAATTATAGGTGTAATTAACATAAATCACAAGCTGAAGGACAAAATTGAACTTTGACTAAATCCCTAAATTAAAACCCTACAAAACCCTGAAACAACGCCGCTTTGTAAAAAAAAAAAAAAACCAAATGACGTGTCGTCTAGGTTTTGTTCATTGTCTTCTTCTTTTATCCAAAAAAGTTGTTCAGGTCATCTATTTTGTATGTGCATTTAATACATCTAATCTTCACCAAATTTGATAACAAATGCATGGAAATGTTCACCTAGGTTTGGTCCATTTAGGCAAATTGATACCATAGCAGTCGCAACACCTGCCTAAAGTGGCCAACTCAGATAGCCTTGAATCGTCAGATTTGACAGTTCATGTTGCCTACTTTGAACCAACGGTTATAATCATTTCCAGCCGAATCAAGGGTCGAAAATTTTCTCCAATGAAGACAAAATTGTCCTCTTCCACCTACTATAAATGGGGGTGGATTTCATGGCCTGATGATGAAAAAGATCGGGTTCAGACTTGGTAAAAAGTCAGGTTTTTCTTTGTTTTTCAACCTTCATCTCTCTCTCTCTCTTCTTTCTCTCTTTATTGCCATTCCCACTGTAGCACCACCGAGACCAAGAATGGCCCAAATGTCCACCACCAACTCTGCCGCAGGCGGGTAGCATCGCCAGTTAAGCCACCATTTGTTCCACTAGCTCCTCCACCTAGTTCATGCCAAGCCAGTGACAATAGCTCCTCCCCTTCGCATGACTGCCTTCCATTTCTGTTTGTATTCTGCAATTGCAAAATTGCAGGCAGAACATGAACTATTGTTCACGTTCTGAAAGTGATTCATTTCTCTAGTAGGCCAGACCTCATTTGGTCCATCCTAGACGGTTGGGCCAGGTTCGGCTTCCCCTCCCAAAAAAAAGAAAAAAAAGAGAAATCTATTGGGTTGAGATCAGCCAAACCAACCTAATTTTCCCGGGCTCGGCCCAACCCCCCACACACATAAACAAAAAAATTTCCAAAAAATCTCAAAAAGTTAAGATTTTCTTGAATGTTTTCCTATCAATTTTGCTTAATATTAAATTGTATTTTTACATTGTAAAATATAAATCTGGTATTAAAATACCTGGTTTTCTTTTAAATTTTAAAAAATAAAAAAATAAAAAAGGTGAACAGTCAACTTCCTTCAAATTCCTGAACCTATGGGCTGAGCAAGAAGATTTCCTTCCCACAGTCAACTCAGTATGCCAGACAAGGATACAAGGTGACCCAATGTAGCAGCTCACATCTAAGCTTCATCTCCCGAGGAGCCACCTAAAGACTTTCCACAAGCACCACTCTAGAAGGGTGGCCGAAGCCAAAGAAGAATGGAAGACAACCCATCTCCTGTTGGATCAGAACCCCTTAGTAGATGATGATCTGACGACAAATGAAAGGAGGCTAACTAGAAAGCACACACAACTGTGTGATGATGAAGAAGCCTACTGCAAGCAAAAATCCAGGGTACAATGGCATTAGCTTGGAGACAGGAACACCAGCTTCTTCCATAAATCTATGATCCACCGTCAAGCACGCAACAAGATACGTACTTTAAAGGATGCTTCAGGCAACCTCGTTAGTGATCATCAGGAAATGGGCAGAGTGGCAGCAGCTATGAAGGCCTCCTATCAGGCCCATCTCCTCCAACAAACCCTCTCATATCCCCTCCTAGAACATTTGAAAATGGAGCAAACTTGTCCATGCAAATCACAGACAAAGAGATCAAAGATGTTTTGCACTCCATTCCAGATGACAAGGCACTAGGGCCTGATAGCTATACTGTTTTTTTCTTCAAGAGCAGCTGATGTGTCAACTCCATAAGCATAACTCTAGTTCCTAAAACTGAGTCCCCCTCCAGCATGCACGGCTATCGCCTCATATCCTACTGTAATATTATCTCTATATAAATGCATCTCTAAGGTCATTGTGACCAGACTAAAGACTGTTCTGCTAGACATCATAGGGCCATCCCTGGCAGGCAAATCTCGGATGCCATTCTTTTGTCTCAGGAGCTTCTCCCCAACTACCATCTTAATAAGGGGCCTCCTAGATGTGCATTGAAGGTAGATCTCAAGAAAGCTTTTGATACAATTAGCTGGCAATTTATCATTGAAGGACTAAAGGCTGTTGGCATCCCAAACAGAATGGTTACATGGATTCAAGAATATTGCATTTCCACTCCATATTACTCCGTCAACTAAATGGAGGAGTTTACCATGTTATCAGGGCTCTCCATCAATCTTTCAAAAAGTTCCCTCTACCTGTTAGGAGTGGACGACCAAATACAGGACACAATCCAACAACAATTAGGATTTCAGCAACAAGACCTCCCTGTAAAATACTTAGGAGTCCCACTTATTATAACCCGACTAACTCATAGAGATTGCCTACCTCTAGTGGAGAGAATCACAGCTAGAATCAAGCTATGGACATCATCTTCACTCACCTATGCTGGAAGGTTGCAGTTCATCAAAGTAGTGGTGTTCTGTATTCAGGTCTATTGGACCACTTTATTCATTCTCCCATACTTCATAATCAGAAAACTGGAAAGCGCTCTAGCTGCGTTCCTATGGAAAGGTACATTCCTAAACACCACAAGGGCCAAAGGTAGCATGGACATCTATATGCTACCGCAAAAAAAAAGGGGGACTGATGATGTCTGAATGCCTGGAATAGAGCTGTCATGCTCAAGCACATTTGGCATCTACTAACTGACCAGAAGTCAATATGGTCTCCATGGGTGCATTCCAACCTGTTTAGAGGAAGATCTAAACATGCGAAAGACAATCAACTTCATTGTGGTTTTGGAGGAAGATCTTGCAGAGTAGAGAGTGGTGTAGAGGGCAGCTGGTCGCGTGTATAAGCGAAAGACAATCAACTTCATTGTGGTTTGACTACTGGCTGCCAGATGGAAGAAGATTTAGTGAGACCTTATTCATCAGAGGACTTTATCCTCAACAGGGCTATCATGGAATGCAAAAGTATCAGACATCATAGATAGGGATGGGTGGAAGTTTCCAAGAAGCCATCAAGACATCTGGAACTCTATAGCCTTCCAGCCTAGAACAAACAGGCACGATCATTTGAATTAGACCTCTTTTTTTTTTTTTTTTTTTCCTGATTTGATCCAGGGCATGTAGCCCGAACCAAGAGAACCAGTCTTCTCTAGTTATTTTGTTTTTCTTCTTTGGGGTATGCACCTTTGAATTATGTACATAAACCATTTTTCTTAATACAAGTAACCTTTTTTTAAAAAAAAAAACATTAAATTTCTTTTACGTTAAATATATTATCATTTGGATGTTTTTTACATAAAAAAAAATTAATTGGACGCACAACACAGTGCAGGTCAATGCTCTAGTTTATTATTTAAATTATAGGTGGAGTTTGAGTCTTTTAAGAGAGGATATTTTTTCCATTTTGTATGATAATATCTACTTGATAGATTGAAGAATGATTTAAAATATAAAAAAATATTAGAAGTAATTAGACTTGAATGACATATTGAAGATTTGAAAGGAAAGTTGAGATAATTCCCGTTTTTATTGACCTGTAACATATTCATGTTTTATTTATGAATGAGTCTCATATTACTAATTATCAACTATTAAAATTTTAAAGAGAATAACTAAACTAAGAATTGAGAAAAACTTTAAAAGGACATATAAATTGATTTAGAATTGCATCCTCCCTTAAAATTTATTAATAGTAATTTATTACACAATGTTATTAGTTCCCAACAGCAGTGTTTTAATTTGCATATGAGAATTATTACAATATCTACTTAAATATTCTATATTGTATATATATAAAAGTCTGTTCAATATTTAATTTATTATTCTAAGATTTTGTTTGTTTTTTTGTTTTAAAAGCATTTTAAAAAAATTTAATTTTTTTTTGCTTCAAATTAATATTTTTTTAATGTGTTGATGTAAAAAATAATTTTTCAAAAATAAAAAAATTATTTTAATATATCTTTAAATAAAAAATACTTTAAAACACAATAATAACCACATTCCCAAATACATCTAAATGGTGAACTACAAATGCAAGCACGACTTCGTGGTTATGATTTTTTGGCAGGAAATATATTAGAACCGGTTGTGTGTGAAATAAGATCAAGTATGTTTTAAAAAAATAATTTTAATAAAGTTTTAAAAAATTAATCTGTGTTTTCATGTTTTTGTAAAATTTCTTACCATATTTTTTGTTATCGTACAAGAATGACAGCATCAACGTGGATGGGGTACAATTATACGGATCATGGGATATGACAGGTAAAATTAATTACGTTGCCTAAACTCAAAGTTGCTTTTTGGAGCATTTGCTTGAACGAGGAGTTGAAATCCAATAGTTTATATATATATATATATATATATATATAAAGACCGTAAATTGCACGATCATGCATACATTAATACTAAATAACAGCAAATACAAATAAATTACAAAGAGCAAGAAAGTTAAGGAACCATATTTTATACAGAGAACATTCCCTTGTAGAAAATGAAACCGCACGTCAACTTCGAATTAAAGATAGATTATACACAAATAAAGATCCCTTCATAGCAATGGATTAAGGGTTTATTCTGGACAAACAAATATATCCTTCATAAAACAAGCTGACCACGAACAACAACACCCACACCTTTTCTTCTCGATCTTCATGCACGAACATAAAATCTTAAAATTTGTCACTCTAACCTTTCCCTGGGGTTTTCGGATCATGGTGATTGTTTGCTCCAGTTCCCGGGTAGTCTGTGCTTTCTAGGTCCATCCTCCCTTCAATATACCCTTCTCCCGCATCAATTAGCATCTCTCCATCAGTCGAAATCACAGCATCCTGCGAAGAAATAAAACTCCCTCATGAATATTGTGTAATTAAGGTTTAGATTCCATATAAACAACAGAGAGAGAGAGAGAGAGAGAGGGTCGTGTACGTTAAGTAAAGAATTGTGCGAGGGAGATAACACAGGGCTTTCTGAGTGGAATGATAGTAGTTGGGTGGTGGTGAGAAGACAAGAAATAGAAACAAGATTCTATCGCTTGACAGTTGACAACTACAACATGATGCTGGTTTCATTCATTTTACCTTCATAATCTTGGTGGTTTTGGTTTGATTTATGTTACCTTCATAATGGTAAATAAATGTTAATTCCATTCTCAAAAACTTCTTTTATATATATATATATAAAAGAAGAAGAAGACATGAGCACATCACTTAACCAAGGAAAGAAAACAATCATTTACATGCTTCTGAAAACTTCCATGATTGATGGACTATTAATTAACAACCAATTTAATCCTCAAAACCACTCACTAACACATCCCACAGAAAGAGAGAGAGAGGGAGGAAGGGAGGGAGGACCTGAGGCAGTAAATCTTGGACTTGTGATGATATTTCGTCATTTGACTTGAGGCTTCCTATGAAAGCAAGCAAAGTCAATGAAGATCAATAATTTGAGATAAGCGTTAACATCATGAAATTAACAAGCAAAACCTCTTAGCTAGAAACTCACTAGTTGCCGGAACTGCTACTGAAGATAGCAAGAAAGAGAGAGCCAGAAGGAGAGCCAGAAGCCTCAGAGAACCCGCCATGTTGAATCGAAATGATCAAACAAGACAATTCTAGCAGATACTGATAGATGTGAAAGCAAATAAGCAACTTGTAGTGATGGCAAGAGAGAGCACACAGAGCGGTGCTTTATATAGAGGGGATACCACCACACCTATGACTTGAAAACTTTTTTCTAAAATAGCGAGCATGTAAAAGAATCGAAGAGACTACTCACCACAAAGTCAACTTACCATTTTATTTTATTTTCTAATGAGTTGGTGAGTTCCCACTTGCCTAACTTTATCTCCTTGGTGTCATTTTCATGTCACCCATCATGTTATTTTGTGCCCAAAAAGATGTATAGTGGTACATACTGTTGGGAATTCATATGTTTATACATAAATTCATACATTAAAAAAATAAAAAATGAAACAAAAGTGAAAACTGCCTAAATCATTCACGGTTCAGCATGTGTCATGCACTGGCTTTCAATCTTGGGACTGTAGTGCCATGAAATTAATCTTACTGGGCCCACGGTTCCAGCATTTCTGTCGGTCAATGTGGAGGGATTTTTGTTTTTATCCTTTTTCTTTTTTACTTGAGAAAACTAATTATTTGCATTAACCACTACACTACAAAATGATGGATGCAGCTAAGGCTTTGATTTGATTTATAAAATTATGAATTTCGGGATTATTTTTCCTAGGATTGTACCCACTATACGATGATTTCCGCTAAGAATAAATTGAGGTTGTTGGAAAAAATATCTGAAATAGATGCTAGGATGTCTTCTTTGAATGTGGTTCATTTTCAATGTGAACATGATCAAATCCCATTGCTAATCTTTTTATAAAAGTATTTAATAATATTATTAAAATTAATATCTTAATTTTTCCGTCGGTGATACCATATATAATAAACAACATGAAAAATTCAATTTAAAAATAAAAAGTTTCAATGCTCTTTGACATATACTAACAAATTTAATCTGTCAATGATATCATATAAATTAAACACAATAAAACAGTGCAATTCAAAGGTAAAAAGTTTCAATGTCTTTGACCCTATCTCATGTGAATGATGTCATGTCATGTGCTTAACAGTCTCTAGTGACATGAATAATCTTTACAATCTAGGCATGATTAGAAAGTATCTATATGAATTATTATTGTCATCTACAACTCCATATGCATTGTTAAAACTAGAAGTTGACCTAATTATTCTTTCTACCATGGTTTTATAAGGAACATATGGTTCTTTATATGCAAATCAACACATGTATCTCTCTCCGAATCCTTTTTGTATAAGATACAACGTTACAACACTTAGATCGAGAAACTTTTTATTTTTATAACTCTTACATGGACATCTAACACCGTCTTCACTAATATATTTCGGATTAGATAGTATATAATTAATAAAATCTTGAATTTTATTATAATAATTCATCTTACGCAACCCTTCAAGTGAATATATATCGATACATCCATAAACAATCATCCATTATTTATATTAAATCTATATAGAATATTGATAACAACATGTATTAATTAATTATGTAAACTAAATAAATTTGCAAAGATTGATTTAACTCAAATTTATTCAATCTATTTTAATAGTACCCTTAATTCATTATCAATTATCTACATAAATTCAAATTTCTATACATTTACCAAAAATTTCAACACAACAATAAAATTGAAAAAAAATATAAAACAAACCTACTAAATAAGCCAATATTTATTTCATCACAAAACACCTAAGTCGCAAATTCAAAATAAATAAATTTCATCAATTTGCAAACAAATATATATTTTATAAAATCTCAAACAAACCCTAACATGTACAAATCATATAATCATACAACAAATTTCTATGGGAAAAAAAAAACTATAAAACAACACCCAAACAAAATACATATACTACAAAAATATGCAATAAAAATTAACATTTTAAAATTAAATTCAAATAAAAAAGAATAGATAGTTTTGCTTACTTGAAGTGTGGAATCTTTAATATTTTTTTATATATATAAAAGGGGAGGTGTGTTGTTTGTTGTAGAGAAAAATAGAGGAAGGAGAAGAAGTAGGGGAATGAGAGAGAAGGTCACTCGTTAGTTCATAAATTAAATATTACAGATATATTTATAAACGGATTTAACTAACGACTTTAAATCCATCAGTAGTTCTGTTTGTAAAAATAACATCTCATCTAATTTTTTTTGTTTTTTTTCATTTCTCATTTTCATTTCATAATTCCCTTGGTATGTACCGAAAAAATATTTTTGTCTGTGTTTACCAATGAATATACTAAGGAAATATTTTTTTTTGATAAAATTGAATACAATTTACCAATGAAACAATTCTATAGATGTTTCTACTTATATTTATCAATTTTCTAATAGCATATTTTCTTATTATTCCTTATAAAAATTGTTATTATAAAGAATAAAAGGGTTATAAGACTCATAAGCTTGTACTCATAAAGAGAGAGCAATACCAAAAAAATCTCAAAAGTTCAATAAACATCCATAGATATATCAAATAAAAATTATCAGAATAAAAGTTCATAAAATTGTTATTAATGTCTAAATTGTTTATAAGTTCTATTCACATCACATAAAATTAAATTAAGAAAAATAACTCGTTCAAATAAGAAATTCATTCTAATGTTATATTATCATAATAAAAATTCATCGATATTAATAAAACTTCTCCCCTGGTGTACTTTAAAAGTTTGAATAATATGAATAGAACACTATACTTTACAAGTTCAAGCATGCGTGACAAGCTGACACGTGTTTACACACATAATACTAATTGTTTAATGTTTATATATATTTTAAATTTTTAACTGTAAAAAAATTAATTTAATTGCAAGTTATCAAGATTTATATAAAAAATTATATTTTAAAAACTAAAAATCTGAATTTAAGAATCCTAAAACTATTTAATAGCCAAAAACCTAATTAACAAGAAATAGACTTAAATAATATTTAAGGGATGCATTCAAAAAGTCCTTAATATTTTCCTAATTGTAAGGCCGGCCCAGCTAAGGGATTAAGACATAATAGGTTAGCATTTAAAGTTGTTGCCATTCAATTTGAAGATAAAATTGCATTTTAAAAAGGAAAAAAAGGAGAAAGAATGACAGAAAAGACGTGCAGTCCATTTTCAATTTTATCAATCTTTGGCATTATTGTTTAATGATAATATTTCAATTACAATTGAAATCGATTCCTCTTATCTTTGGAGAATATGTGATCTCCTCCCAGCCAGTAATAAACTACCTTTTCTAGCGTCTTTTGAGAGGTAATTTTATTTTTCATTTTGTGTTTTGTTTGGATGTCTGACTTTTATTCTATCTATTTCATTCATTAACCTCCCTTTTGGTTTCTTTCTATTTAAGTGCATTTCGTAAACTATAACTAAAATTATATAAAAGAAAAGGGAGGGAAAATTAAAAAAAAAATAGAAATGGTAAAAATCTTAAAAATAATATCAATTAAGGGTGATCATTTTCGGTTCTGTTTGTTTTTATAAAAAAAATAACAAAATTGATTTTAAAAAAAAAATTAAAACCGAACTGAAACCAGTTCAAACATACTCATTTCGATATGGTTTTTTAGAACAAAATCTGTTCAAACTAGTTTGGCTTAATTTTTTCTGATTTGGTTTTGGTTTGGCTCGTTTTTTTTTCCTGTTGGATTGGTTTTTTTTTTTTGTTTTTGTTTGGTTTGATTTTTTTAATTTCATGCATATAAAACTGAACCGGTAAATGTTTTAAAAATTTTAATGAATTTAATTATTTTTTTTATGATCCGATTTTTTCAGTTATTTTTTTTATAATTTGGTTTTTTCAGTTATTATTTTTCTAATTTTTTTAATTTAATTAACTTTTTAGTACTAATATTGTCTCACATCATATCAAAACTGGTTCTCAAGAATTTATTCTTTCGAAGTCATTTTTCATCACTATATGATTTTGTGGCCGGCAGCTCATAAATGAAATCATTTTTTTATGCAAGGTTTCACATCATTACCCAGATTCTCTCGGTTGACATGTTTTCCATCATATTTTTTTGACTCGTTATCTTATACTTGGCTTCAAATGATTCGTGAAAGAGTGTGTGATCAGACGGGGCATGAGGTGGTTCTGAAGGTGTGTCGGTCGCTGACATCGGCGCATTAGGGACCATTTTTCTACTGCGGAATAAATCTGAGGTTGTTCTCTTCGTTTTTAAGGGCGGCGACGGCCATTGCCCTGAACCAGGTCTTGCCCAGACTGAAAGTCGACCAATATTCTGTCTAGTTCTACTGCCCTTGGGGAAGATCAAAAGCAAAACCAACTATGTTCTGTGGTTGTTTTCACTGTCACCGTGGTTGCTTTAAGCTAGCTACTCTAGCTATTGTTTTGATTTTTTTTTTTTCTATGTCTAGGGTATTTAACCATTCTAGCACACTTTTCTTGAAATCTATAAGAAAATAATATATATTAAAAAAATAACATAATTTAAACACAATCATGTACTTTAATATTATATACAATCACTATTATTAGAAATAGTGGATGTTTAATAAGAGATCAAAATGCATGTCTCATACAAATTAATTAACATATATAAAAGTCAACTCAAAATCTTATGAAGATTCAATGACAAAAAAATAAGATTTAATATCCAATGGTTAAGAAAAAAAAAGAAGAAAAGATGATTTGGTAGAAGAGAAAATGAGAGAAGTAAAAGAAAGAATGGATCAATTAATACACACTAGAACTCTAGTTTTTATACATCGATAGTAGTGGCGGAGCTAAAAAAAATTAAATGAGGGGGCAAATTACTAACAAATACCTGAAATTATATATTATATAGGTATGTGTTATATATAGAGAAATCAAATTGAGATGCATGTACTAACTCATGACAATCAAAATTAATTTAAGAATATTTTTAAAATGAAAAAAATTACATTATAATTATTCTTTTCGAGTTTTCATATTTTAAAACTATTTCATAATGTCTTCATTCTTAATTTCCTTAAAGATATTCTTTCTCTATATATACAATTAAACTTTTATTCATCTATTTCTAAATCTTCCAGAGACTGGTGAAATTATTGGCAATAATTCCTTGTTGACTTGTTGTTTTATATAAGTAGGTTAAATATAAATAATATATATATATATATATATATATATATATATTAATTTATTTTATTGTGTCCTTAATTTTTTGAGTTGTTCAGTACTTCATTTTTAATCAATAGTAAGTTGATCACCATTATTTTTCATATGAAATTCATAACAAAATACATATTAATTCAACAAAACTCATTTCAATTTATATTCATATGCATATAATATTATCCATACACATATTAATTTAATAAATCCATAAATTATCAAAAACTCTAATATTTTTAATAGCTAATTATTAAGGAATAAAATTAAAATTAGACAGTGAAATAAATAGAAAAAAATGAAGGAAACTCACTTAAAACATAAAGCATAAAAGTTTACTTAACTAATTAATAGTTTAGAACTTAAAGAGAAATTTTGTAGAAATAAGAAAGGTAGAAACAATAATTCAAAAAAAAGAAGCTTGGATCAATTAGTAGTTAATAAAGAAAATTAAACTTGTTAAGTTATTATATTAAAGTTTTAAAATAAAAAATATTTTGAAAAAAAAAAAAAGATTAATGGGGCAATTGCCCTCTTAATTCCCATTGTGGCTCCGCCACTAATCGATACTATTAAAAATATTTCAATGAGACATTTCTAACCACACCTTAGAAGACCACTAAACGAGATCATAATTAACCTTAAATCTCAAATAAGATTCCTAATCAATTACAATTTTATTTGGTAGTTTTTCAAGGTATGGTCAAAATCATTTCATCAAAATCTTTCTAACGATACCGGGTTTGTAAAAAATAAAACCTCGAGTATCCCTGGTAATCCATTATTTATTTCCCTTCAATCTTAATTTTCTTTCTTGCCATATTAACTTATTTCCTCTTATTTTCTTGGATATTGGATCTTAAATCTCATCTAGCCATTACATCTTCATAAATTTTTTAGTTACCTTTTATACATGTTAATTATTTACATAAGACATGCATTTTGGCTTATTATTAAACAACCCTATTCTTCGGTTGTATACAAAATAAATATTCAAAAAAGTTATTGCGATCAAAATATACTATTTTCTAAATATTTTTTAATTCAACATGTATCATATACTTATACTAAACTATGTCATTTTTCAAAAAAGAAAAAATCCTACTTTCATTAGTTTTTTTTTTTTTAATTTCTGCCCTCCTTTTCTTTTATTTAATTTTTAGTTTTTTTTAATAATTATGAGCAGTTCTCTGTTCACTACATGTCAGTGCCAAACAATCACATTTTAGTTGATATCAGTCGTAACAGCATTTAATAGTCTCATGTGATGCAATACACACAAATAGAAAAACGATAAGAGATTACTCATTCAAGTAGGTAAAATAAATGGTTAGACACTTAAATTGATCAAAAATTAAAATATTAAATAATCACGTCAACCTTTAATAACAACTTCAAGTGACGAAAAAAGCTTGAAAAGAAAAACAAATTAGGAATTAATCACTCAAATATGCAAAGTAAAAGGTTTAGCTAGCACCTACAATTAAAGATTTCTCTCGTCTCTATCATAAATTCTTTATCTCCTTGTTTTCTGCCTCCATTTTAGCTTTCTTGACTTTGGAGTTTCTTTAATACACAACACGCTTCTAGTTCATTAAAAAACAAAAATTTCAATCTCCTTTTTTGGTCTATATATATTTGGTTCCCATGTTTATATATATATATATATATATATATATATATAATGCAGCGTTTAAACAGCAAGTTCAGTCACTTCTCAGAATTTAATATTTTCTCGACTGGGTACATGAAATGGGAGTCGAATATATATCGAATATATATATAATAGAACGTTTAAACAGCAAGTTTAGTCACTTCTCAAAATTTAATATTTTCTCGACTAGATACATAAAACGAGAGTCGATGTAAAGGTGGTGTTAGAGAATCAAACTCCAACACCATGTTATAGAATTCATTCAAGCTAGCCAGCTAGCTAGTGCCTACACATTAAAAACTTGTAAAGATAAGAGTACGTAGCAAAGCAAGCCCATTATAAAAAAAATAAAAATTCAACATGTGAATATGGAACTTCACCCCTGTTAATTTATGCACAATAGCATACGATGATGTTGAAGAGAAAATATTAAAATAGCTAGCCCAGGAGCCATATAATATCATGATCATCGTTAAGCAATCCCGACGTGCTCAACACAACGTAGAAATTGATCGAAAGAGTTTGAGAAATAGCATTCATTGGTAAGTGATCAATCATAAATTGAAATATTAGTCTCTATTCCTTTCTTAGGCCAAAAGTTAGCATATTTATGCTTTCATGATTATTGTTTATATATATAATTATAAAAATCCTCTTATAATTTGATCTAATTCTACTTTCCTTCTATTTTACATTTTTCTTTCCTGTTATAATATAATTATTATATAGCTAGAACAATATTGTTGAGCATTTATGCTTGCTAAGTGAGTTGTAAGAGATTTGAAGGGTGTAGAATCCCTGTGGTAGGCAAATCAGTTACTCTTTCTTGATTTAGAGTTTCAACAGTCATGAGAAGAAATTTTGGTTAAGGTTTTAAACAATAATAAACTAGTTTTTTATTCAAGTTTCCTTAAATGATGTCATTGATAAATTAATAAAAAAACTTTAGACAAGATTGGGCTTTCCTTGGCTGAATAATTGATTTGCAAAACAAGTTCCCAATCAAGTTTGAAGACCCTCTAAAATTAAATTAGTAAATATAGGAGGAATGAGTGTGAAAAGAAAAATATGTGAGGAAATAGTGTTTGTGTAGAGTAATGTATGATATCAAGTATGTTTAAGTGAGACTGTTTTCTTATCTAGAGATCTATGATATTTATAAAAATATCAGAGACCACGTAAGTTTATCTAGTAAAAAAAAATGAGGAATATATTTATGTTTTTTTAGAAAGTTGAATTATAATGCTTATCATTGATTAATAGGTTGGGGATTCAAAATAAGCTATAATTAAGTGAAAAGGATGGTCAGATAATGAGGTTAGGAAAGTAGATGCATAGTTAAAGAAGATAATTACAAAGATAGTCATAGTCGCGTTTAGGGATAGTAATTAAGGCAAAGCTTGGTCTGAGATAATTAAAGAAGATAATCTATGCGCTAGAGACTCTGGTGTGATTTGCACTGGGTGATGTGTTCTTATTTTGAGATGTGTATGAATGTCATGTAGGCAAAAAAAAAAAAAAAATGTTAATAGTTAGAAATGAAAAAGATGGGAGGGAATAAGAAAGAGATTGTTTGACATAAGGAGAGTTGGCAAAATCATTTTGTTTTTAAAATTTATTTAAAAATATAGTTGTTGTTGTTTTTTAAATAATTTTTATTGTTAAAAAATATATAATAATAATATTTTTTTATTTTTAAAAAATTATTTTTGATATAAATATATTAAAATAATTTGAAAACATTAAAAATATATTAATTTAAAATTAATAAAAAAATAAAAAAATTTAATTTTTTTTTAAAATATATAAACAGTTAGCCTATGTATTACCAGGTACAACCCTAGCTAGCAAGCTATGCTCACGTGAGGAAGACAAATACAAGTCCTAATTTTTAATTACATGTGCGGCAACTTATTAGCATTAATTAATGAGGGTATAGTTTTTTTTTTTAATTTGTTGATGACATGGTTGAAAACATGGAATCAAAAGGCACCATAATTGATGCATGTCATCTCAGAGGACAGGACACATTTGAGTTTGGGCGGTGGACAGACGTATGACATTCTCCTTTGTCATGTTGTGTAGGACATTTACATGATAGCTCCTTTGTCTCTTGGGTTACTGGCTAGGCGAGCGGTGGCGCTTGTGGCCCCTCCCTCGGAGGCTTTACACAATAATAATACAGAGAAACATTTAGCGTCAATTCTAGTTAACCAGGGAAAGTCACATTAATTTATCGTATCACCAAAACTATTCGGCTTAATGAAAATTGATTGATTTGCTGTTTTTTAGTAGACAAATAGGACTTAGTTGATTATAGGAAGTGCTACTTTATACTATATGTATTAAAGTAATTCTATTCATCATGTATATTGGTTAATTATGTGTTGAAATACATACCCTAACTATTATATACTATATACTACACTACGTAAATAAATAGAAAAGATTGAATAATTAATTGGTTAACTATTATTCTCAACTTGATATTAAAACCTTAAAATTCATTAAAACTCATTTTTTTTTTCAATTTGTTCATGGTTCTTTGTCATGTTTCTCTTTCCAATCAGTTGCTATTGATAGCTCTTTTCTTCGAGTTAACCCCTCTTTTCTTTGTTGGAAACAAATGACAAATTTATTCTTAATGCACTCCTTTCTTTTCTTTACATAGATGTGTTGCATCTTGTTGTGGATTGTCAAACCTCGCACTATGTTTGACGTATTTTTGAGCAAGCACTTGCTTCTCCGTTCAACTCTTGCATTATGCAATGCAACTTCATGGTTTTTTTCAAGATCTTCATTAGAGTGATGATTTGATCACTATATATCTGCAGAAAACGAATGCTTTATTTGATGAATTATCAGCAACTTGTTGGCCTCTTTCACCATTAGATTTCAATTTATATTTGTTTTATAGATTTCAGATGAGTTCAAGGACCTGGTGACTAGTCTCTCCACCAAGGCTGACCCCTTTTTATATGTAAATCTTCATAATTATTTTTTTACTCATGAGTTTCGTTTCCTCCAATCCATGACTACAATTGTTATTGCTTCTTTACTACCAATTCCAGCCCAACCTCTATCAACCTTTGTTGCAAAACGCCAGCACTTTGATTCATCTCATAGTAGCTTCAACATTCATGATGGCATAGGGAGATTTCGTGGTGGCTGTAGAATAACAACAACAACAACAACCAAAACAACATCAACACATGTTCTAGTTACCGTGGCTTTAATGGGTATAGCAATGGCAATTGGCAACAACAACCTTTGAGTTTTGTTGATCTTACTCTTTCTTCTCATGTGTGTCGACTACATAAATCTCTATATGGGTTGAAACAAGCTCTTCGGGTATAGTACACTCGGTTGAGTGATTATTTTTTGTCTATTGAATTTCATGCTTCAATGGTTGATACCTCTTTATTCATCTTGTTTATGGATACTGATATATTTTATCTTCTTATTTACACTAATGATATTTTGCTTACTGGAAGAAATTTAATCTTACTTCACTATTTAATCCAAATGTTGAGCTCATAATTCAAGCTCTGAGATTTAGGAGTTGCCCATTATTTTTTGGTCATTGAGGTTCACCCTACTAGTATGGGTATCATGCTCCAACAAGATAAGTATATTCTTAACAGTTGACATGCTTCATAGAGCATGTATTTCTTCCTACAAACTAGTCAATACTCTTATTTGTACCTTAAAGCTTGCTATAGTGTCCAATTGTATGTTTTCTAATCCTATATGATTTCATGAAATTGTTGGTGCTCTTCAATATCTCACATTTACAAGATTAGATATTTGTTTTACCGTGAACAAAGTATGTTAATTTATGCATGCTCCTGCAGATGTATATTGGGTTGCCGTTAAATGTAATTTGGGTTATTTGAACGGTACGGTTTCTTTTGACTTACATATCACCTGCAATTCTTCCTTTAGTTTACATGGTTTTGCAAATGTTGATTAGGCTAGTAGCGTTGATGGTCATAAGTCCACGAGTGATTATCTTATCTATTTCGATTGTACACTGATTTCTTAAAAATCAATCAAACAACGTATAGTTTCTTGATTTTCGACTGAGGCTGAGTATAAGACTTTAGCTAGCAGGGCTTCTGAGGTCCTATGACTTTAGTATTTATTAACAGAACTGCATATTACTCCTACTTCTCTACCTATGCTTTGGTATGATAATTTAGGTGCCACTTATTTGTCCGACAATCTTATTTTTCATGCTCGTAATAAACACGTAGAGGTTGATTATCAGTAAGTTATCAAGAAGAACATTCCGATTCGCTTTATTTTCTTTAAGGATCAACTTGCAGATATTCTTACCAAGCCACTTTCTATCACTTCTTTCTATTTGTAAAAGCTTTAAATTAGTTTCATTTGTTCACATTTTTAAAGAAGGAAATGGTATGACATATAGTCTTGCTAAACATGCTCGCTTTATGTAAGGAATATGCATTCTTCTCCTTGGTGGCTAGTGATTTTCTTATTGTATTTGATGTAAAATCCTGACTTGTTTTTAAACTTTCACTATCCATCTCAAATCAAGAAAAACAAATCAAAACTTTTCATATTGTGTTTTCAGATGAGTTGTGAAGTTTTTTGTACAAGTAAAATACAAGACTCTTCATATTTTGAGAGCTGAACATGTCCCCCTCCATAGCATGGTGATTTGATATATATGGTTCAATTTTTTATAAATAAGTTAAATTATTCAAACATTGTATTTTATTTTTACCCAGGGGGTGTTTGAAATTATAACAATAATTGCTTTTAAAAAAAATTTCATTATTTAAACTATGATTTCAACTGTAAAAACAACCCATTTAAATGTGATGATTATAATAGTGTATTATATGATCATGTACACGACATGCCAACGTAATCTGACAGCACTGGAGCTAGCATATGTAATTGTCACTTGTCATGTTTGTCTCTCCACCAAACGAGTCCCACTAATTTCTCAAGAATCTTCATCTGAAATCAGTAGTGATGATCAGAAGGTACAGTATATATATACAGCAAAGTCACCGAAAGGATGATGACTAATCGAATTGCGGCATGAGTCAAAGTTCAAGTTTCTCAACATTTTTGACTTGCACACACTCTCCTCTTCCTTAGTCAGCCAGCCTATTAATTCCCGCAATGTCAGTCTCTTATCAAAGTCTACTCAGAAAAATATACACCGACGACTTTTTTCAATGTGGATTAATTGATACGAGAGACACAACCGGAGATATGTTGTCTCCGGCATCTCTCTCTAATACCATGGTGAATGCGCATTACATTTTTGCAGTTAATATATAGTTTTTTTCTTATTTTTTTTCCTCCCTGCGAGAGCATCATGCAGCTCTGCATGCTATGTAAGCGATGGAGGCTACATCTTGAGAGATACTTCCATTTTTCACAAGATTTCATACTTTTTATAAGCCCTTGTCTCCCTCTCCCTCTCCCTTTTTCTTGTTAATAAATCAAAAGTATGGGAACAGCCTGGAAACTTTGGCATAATCTATATTATTCTGCATCTTTATGGAGTAAAAGACAGGTGCGAACACAACCTGTCCTTTAATAACCTTTGTACAACGTATTCATGGCATAATCTATGCCATTACCAATTTCTACTACATTACTTCTCGAATAAGAAGATTATATAGATTGTATACGTGCATGATTATTATGATCAATAACTTATTATAAACAAAAACCCATTATACGCAGCAGATCATACATGGAGATTATTAATTCCCTAGTTGAATGAAAGATTAAGAAAAAGGAAACATGGCAGTCTTATTTAATCCACAATTTGGTTCATGATGTGGTTTCGTGAAAGCAATTTCTTATTTTACTTGGGTGCTGTAGGGCTCTTGAAAGAGTTTTTTCTGCGCGACTGTTGACGTGTGAAGGTGATGATACCCAACCACGTATACGTTGGCTAGAAAATTAATAAAAGGACTGTGGTAATGGCAAAATCTGAACCCACCGTACCAAGCTGGGTTGCTTTCAGAGTCATGGAGCAAGAGCACTAGATTGCACTAGATTGATGGCGATTCATCTTCAAAAGCAGGCCATAGCTTTTAATTTCCACTTAATATCATGTGGCGAAAAAAAAAATAGAATATTATACTTTTTAACTGTCAAATTACAATCTTAATTAAAACTCTCATCAGTACTATTTCTCGATTATCATAAAAAATATCTTAATTAAAAAAAAAACATATAAATGTTACGTAAAGACTTAAAAACGATTTCACATCAATTCGATCAAAACGACCAATAAAGAAATAATGGGTTCGTTTTTATACAACTCTTCATTGATGAACAAACAAGCAAAGGGATCCATATAAAGGAAAATTACAATTAAAATCAATTTCATGGCATTATCCTTAGCATCCACAGAAACAAGGTGATCCATTCCAGTTTTACTCTGAGCTAAAATAAAGAATAGCTCATTTAGCTCGAAGATGAAATCAAAGGGTAGCAAGCTCATGTTATTTGGCGAATAATGAAGCATAATTGCAAGATGGAAAGAAGCAGTTTGAGCAGTTGTTTAACAGCGTATGGATTCAAGTATTGTACAGTAAAAAGCTTATGACTTGCGAATATGAATTCTTGAACACACAAAGAACCATCCAATAAACCTTACAGGAATATTACGTTACAAAGTCATCTACAAAATGGCGTAGTTTTCCACCATTTCTGTACAAGCCCACTTTTCACTCACCTGTCTGCTCGATCACAAAAGTCTTATTAAAAAAAGCAAACAATGACAAAAATGGGGGCAAGAGCCTACCCTAGTCAACACAAGATGTTTGTCGCGTTATGGGAGTGTGAAATTGAAAATTTCCTACACTATATGTGTATGTGATGATCCACAAATTCACTAGTGAGTTGATGCTACTCGAAGATGGACTAGGTTTGTCAACATGCATGCATCATTACAAAAAACTTCTGCTCTAGTTGAGTTGTTCAAGCCACACACGTGTTTTGTGATTCCTGGCTCCCAAACACAAATATCACAGCCACCATATTCAAATCTTTGAGAAATCTTATCCTTAGTGTACATTGATCTATTCCAAGAGAATCTGCTGTTTGTGCTATTCCTGTCTGTTCTCATTGTTCCCTCAAAGCACATTCTCTCTGTTAGATTCTTTGAACGGTGAGGCTGTACCAGATTCACACTACTGTGGGGCATTGGAGAATTTATTAGAGTTTAAGTGCTCATATAATTGTTGCTGATCCATGGTGCATTTATTACGACAATGCAATAAAAAAAAATGTTGAGCTTCTCTTTGCTTCTTTTCTTCCCCTTTTCCTTTTAGTGTAGGGAAAAGGTTTTTGTTTAAGCTTTAATCCGTACTTGTAGGCTCAAATTTGTATGCCCACATTCTCTCGCGCGGTGGGTGGGTGGCCAGATTGCTGTAGGTGGGTGGGTGTCATATGTATTTTGAGTTGAACACATAATGGTAAGCACAACAACGATGGGGCTTCCATGGAGCTGTCACTTGTACAAAATATGAGCCTAATCCGAGTGCTTTCACCATTAATATATTGGGTGTTTTTATTTATAGGATGTGATTATAAGCAATCAATGGTATGGTATATAAGGAATACAACCACACAATTAGAAAAATAAATTACAATCTTTAATTATTTAAAACCCTTGATTTCATCATTTGATTTGATATTTTATTTTCTCTATAATTGATGATTGTATCGATTGTTAGTTTGTATACCCTATAATCAATCAGTTAGTTACACATGATATTATTTTATTCATGTAAAACATATTTAATTTTATTAAATAAAGGCATTATTTATTTTTAATATTCATTTATATTTAATTTATAAATTTAATGCTTGATAAATGAATCTAGAATAAAGATAAAATTTATGAAACAAATTAAAACACTTTGCGAAACAAATTATAAAGATGTTATAATTATGAGATTCATATCGCAGCAAAGTATTGTTTCTAAATGTTCCTAGTCAGTGCTCTCTTAATAATTGACATTTATTAAAGTTGTTGAGATTAGTACATATTATGTTTTGTCCTGTATGAAAAGAAGTAGTTGATCTCATAAGCTGAGGTATGAGGGATACTTAAAACTAATATATAATTGCTTGTCAGATGACATGTACACTGAACTGACCCACATGAGAATTTCATACGGAGATATCAAATGTGTCCATGGAAATACTCACATGACGGTTGTGTAAGTGATTCTTAGACTTAAAATCACTAAGTTATCTTATATATGAAGTTTTATGTTTTGATCATGTTACATGTTATCTTGGTAAATGTAACAAATGAATAGACATTTTATATAACATAAACTATATGAAGGTATTTGAGTGATAAAAAGAGAATTTATCACCTTAAATAGTATTGACGAGAAGCATGCTCGTGTGCTACCGCGAGCTTATAAAACAAATATATTTGATAGTGTTATAATTGTGAACCAGTGTTAGATAAATAATAGAAACTAAAGGTATGATGGAGCCAATATTTCATGACAGAAAAAAAAAAGTTGTATTGGTAATAAAAAACTTAGAGACTGGACAAAATGATTTGTAGTAATCCACAGTGTTTTGGGTGGAAAGATACAGTGCTTTCGCCACATAATTGAGCTTTTTTGTTAATAAAAATAAAAAAAATTACAAAGCTAAATTCTCTACCAACTTAATATTAAAAAAAAACCAACAAAGATAATTTTGGAAGGAAAAAAACCCATGAGGAAAAACATTGTAGCAATTGACATTGTTTTGTGTGAAGAAAACTACAATGATTTCTTTAATAAAATAAACCATTTAGAGAAATATTATAGCAATCCATAGTGTTGTGTGAGAAAAACTACAATGCTTTCCCCATATGATTTATCTCTATTGTAATTATAATTTTCCACCAACTTAATATTAAAAAAAAAATTAACAAAGATAATTCTAGAAAAAATCATATGAAAAAACACTGCAACAATTCATAGTGTTTTAAAGAACAAAAAATTACAAAACTAAATTATTAATCAACTCAATATTAAAAACATCAAATCAATAGAGACAATTTTAGGAAAAAAAACAACAAAAAAAACCCAAAAAAGGGAAAAATATTATGTTAGAAACACTGTAGCAATTCACAGTGTTTTGTGATGAAAGCTACAGTACTTCCCCACATGATTTAGCCTTATTTGCAATGACTTGAAATTATAATTCTCAACAATGTTTTGTAAGGAAAGCTACAGTGCTTTCCCCACATGATTAAATTTTATTACAAAGTTAAATTCTAACCAACTCAATATTAAAAACAAATCGACAAAGATATTTTTAGAAAAAAATATTACAAAAAAAGAAAACACAAAAAAAACTAGAAAAAAAATCATGTGAGGAAAAACTGTAACAATCTATAGTGTTTTGTGAAGAAAAACTTGTATTTACTCGTAATTGCAATTCTTAACCGGCTTAATATTTTAAAATATAAAATTGACAAAGACAATTTTAGAAACAAACATAACAAAACAGAAAAAAAAAACCATGTGGGAAAAAAAACTGTATAAAGCCACAGTAATTTACGAGGAAAGTTATAGTGTTTTCCTCACATATTGTAACTGTAATTTTTAACCAGCTCAATATTAAAAAATAAAATAAAAAAAGATAATTTCAAAGAAAATCATAAAAAAACAAAAACAAAAACAAAAACAAAACCATGCGGAGAAACACTGTATCAATCAACAATGTTTTAAAAAAAAATTATAAAACTAAATTCTCAATCAGTTCAATATAAAAAAAAATGAACAAATATAATTAAAAAAAATAGAAAAAGTATATGGGAAAACTCCATAGCAATCCACAGTATTTTAAAGGAAAAAAATTACAAAGCAAAATTTTTTACCAGCTCAATATTTAAAAAGTAAAATCAACAAAGATAATTTTAGAAAAAAAATAAAAAATAAATTTAAAGAAAAGGAATAAGAGGAAAGTTGAAAAAAGAAGAAGGTGGAATTAGATTTGAAAAGAGTTTCAAATCTTATTCGAATGATCAATAACTATAATGTTGCAAACAAATATAATTTGACATAGAAAACACACTCCATTCTAAAATATCTAAATCAAAATGTTATTGATGAAGAGATTATAATTACACTGAAAAACCAGTTAGTTGAAAGGTTAAGTCAAAGCACTTATGACTTTTCTAATATTTGAACATGTTACTAAATGGTGCACTTGATCTTGAAATATAAATTAATCAATTATTGAATTGATAATAAATTAATTTATTTAATTCTATTTATTTAGAATTATAATTTATATTTGAGCCAACATACTAGGAACCTAATGGGCCACACATATTAAGAATCATTAGTCAAAAATTAAATTGGAATAATTAATCAAATGTAACTTGATTGAAAATAATTTTAGAAATTAAGCACTATAATGTATTTAATTTAGGGATTATAATTATAATCTTAGAATAATCAAGTAAGGACTTGATTGATTAAATTTCTAAAATTATCCTTAAATAATACATAGATATTATTTAAGGGGCAAATTGATATTTCTTTATTTATAAAGTTTTTAGGATTCCTTATAAATATAAAGTTAAACCTATTATTTTGGTAGAAAAAAAAATTATGTCAAACAATTTTGATAAAAAAAACTAGATAAACACAAAATTAGAGCTAATACTCTAGGCTTAACAAATTTATCTCTCCTACATAGGGATTTAACATACTTTTTACAACTGGTTTGTATGGATTACAATTAAAGACTGAAAAATTGGACAACTTATGATTTGTGACAACCGAATCCTAAGAATTTAGTAAAAGGTGAAGAAGATCAAATCTTCAGGTAAATTTTATGCAACTATATATTTATCTAATGTGATTCTAGGGACTCTTGAATAGTTTTGTTTTGTTTTGTTTTTTCCACTATGTATATGAATTTTAGGAACCAAAAATCGATTGGATAATAACCCAAAATATACTACATGGAATTGTTTTTCAACATGCCCCATTAAACTTATAGAGGTTTAAAACAAAAATATTCATAAGTTTGATATCTATATTTAAAGATAATATTAAAATCTTGATGTATTTTAAAAAATGACCTTAATAGGCTAAGGCTATTCAAGCCAATAACAAACAAAGAAAAACAATTGTACTAAACAATAATTAAGTCTTTGTAGACCATAAAAAAAAAAGTCCAAGCCATACTTTACTTGAGTTTGAGATTTGGAAAATATAACCTGAATTAATACTTTATAAACAAAAAAAATGTCATAAAAGGCATAATAAAAAAAATTGGTCTTTAGACAATAAAAACAAGGTTAGTAAATTATATAATTAGAGTTTAAATCACTTAATCAAATATAGGTTGATAGTAATGGATAAAAAAAAATGGCAAATACAAAAAGGGTTAACAAAAGAAATATTTTATTAAGGGATGTATGCTAATGATAGAAAGAAAATGAGGAAAATAAAAGGGAAGAAAAGAAACTAAATAAAGATTAAAATAAACTAGTGGTCAGCGGGCAGCAAAGGTCAAAAATATTAAAGAAACATTTATTTTAATATTAAAAACAAAAATTATTGAGAGGAAGTGTTACAAACAAAAAATATATATATATATAGACACACGCACAATCAACCAATTATAGAGATAAATTATATTATTAAATCATTCAAAATTCATTGTTTCATCTTTGATATAATATTTAATTTTTTTCATAATTAATAATTATATTAATTGGGTTATAATTAATAATTATATTAATTGGGTTATAATTTAAAATATATTATCTTGATTTATTTTCTAAACTTGTGACTGAAATTAAAATATATCGTGTTTATGATTGTTTTTGTTACTATTAGGTACCTATTTGAACCATATTTTCCCTCTGGTAATAAAAAAGGCCAAAAACACTAACATATGGATACTAACTGTCAATTAAATAAGAGTAGGGTTTGCGTAAAAATTCTGCTGTTAATTTTTTTTTTTCAATCTCACAAGACGCTTGTATAACTTCAATGAATATTATATTCTTAGTATAATGTTAAAATTATTATAAACAAGGAGGGAAAATTATTCTTCCTCTCCTCATAAAGTATTGTTTACTAAAACACTACTTTGTTTTTTTTTTTTTTTTTTAATTTTATCATTTAATATTAAATTTATTGGGGATTAAATTTTATATTTTATTTTAAGTTGTTTTCTATAAGATTATTATAATTTCATAACCCAAGTCACGAGTTTTACTGGTTAACCTGATTGACTCGGTTTTTTAGGTCATTTTTTAATTGAATTTTTTTTATCCTTTATCATTTAGATTGATTAGGAATTAATCTTTATAACTTAATTTTGTTTGTTTTTATACTAGTCTCATGATCCAAGTCAAGGGTTTGATGTGCTAAATAGGGTTGATTCGAGTTTTGTTTTTCTTTTTTAATTTTTTTTTTTAATTTTATCCTTCAATGTTTGATTGATTGATAATTGAACTGCATATTTTTTTTATTCACTTTATATTGGATTATCTCGATCTTATGATCTAGATTTAGCAAGTTAGTGTGAGTTTACTTGTTTTTTTTTTAAATTGATTTTTTTTTAATTTCATTCTTAAACATTAGATTGATTAAGAATTGAGCTTCAACATGTTTTTTATTTGTTTTCTATGAGGTTATCACGGTCTCATGATCCAGGTTATAGATTTTACATGTTAACTTGTGTTAACTCAGGTCGATCCAATAAGATATTGTCTCAATATTTGAAAAAAAAAAAAAAAAGGATATCGACTTGAAATTTTAGTCAAACTATTTTTTTCAGTTATTCAGATTGCCTTTAAACTTATCAAGTTGATCGGGTCAAATTGAATCAATCTCTACATAATTTAAATTTGTTTTACTTCTTGAAAATATGTTGGCAATACCTAAATATTTTGTTAACTTTAAAAATAGTTATCCGACCTGTACCATAATATGAATAAATAATTTAGTGTTATACAACATTAAAAGTACAACCTCTTTAAATAAAAAAATTGATTCACTATCATAACTTCAATATAATATATTATCGATAAGAATAAGTAAATTCAATCTCATACTTAATCTCTAGTTACAAAAGAACAATAATGGTAAAGATTTTAAAAAGAAAAATATTAATTCTTTCAAAACAGATATATTTAATAATAAAATATAGGGTCATTTTATTTTTATTTTTTATTTACAAATTAAAAAAACCTATTCAAATCACTTTTAAATTATATGATACTATATTGGTACTTTATTTAAATTATCAAAACTCTAAAAAAAGTATTAAATCTAAAAATAATTAAATTACATCAAAATTCATCAAGTTATGAAATTAAATCTTTTGCTAATTGTTTTAGGTTAATTGTTGTTATTTTTATACCATAAATAATTACAAATATTTAAACTAATTTAATTAATAAAAACAAAGAATAATCAAACATAAAAAAATAAAGTCTTATGCGAACATGACTTTATCCAAAACAACATTCACATCAATATACATTCACGAGTAAAGAATTAACAAACAAATTACAAAATTATTTGAACAACAAATAAATCATATATTAGGATTAAAAATTAACCTATACTAGTCATTGGAGTCAATTGGAACTAAACCAGATTGACTGCAACGAAGACGAACAATATTGTTATGCGGAAGAACTAATTGGATTGTGAGTGTCATTGTCCACTCCACCGGGTCATGGAAGCATATGGACCATTCCATCAGGTGCACAATTCCTTTATTTTTCTTTTGGTATGGACAATGTCAATCACCTCTTTTTATTTTACAAGATCGACAACCAAGAAGTTTTTATTATTCCTTATTCACTTTGCACTGATTTTTTCGATGTTGTTTATATCTTATCATTGTTGTTGTTGTTTGTGTGATGGCTGCTATTATTATGGGTGGACGGTGCATTGTTGGTGGTTGTAGGGTGGTGCTTGTTGATTAAAAGTGATGGTGGCAATCATAGTGGATAGCCCTGAGGTGAGAAGAAAAACCGACAACTTGAAAACTTTGGTTGCTTGGTTTTTACTTTCTTGTGTTAAGGTTTTTGCTAGTTTATTTTACAATAATCTTTCCTTTAATGTTTGTATGTTCTCTTTTTATATTATTTGGGATCTTCTGTAACACAAGAAAACCTAAATTGGAAAAATAATGTTTGGCAATTTATATATGTTTTCTTTCTTATAGATTTCTAATTAATTAAATTTTCTTTTCTTATTATATATGATCTCTTTCCCATACTTTTTTCAATTTTTGTAGTCCTTCAATTTTTTTTGTTGCATATTCTTCCATTATTAATTTTTAGTCCCTTGTTCTCTCTTTCTTTTTATTTCACTCCCTCAACTTTTTTTTTATTAACAAAAAACAAATTAAATACTTAAAAATAAATTAGGCATGTAGAAAAATAAGATAAAAACTGATTTATGACATTCATATTACATATAATTAAAAAGAAATGTTCAAAATAGAACATTTATGATGTTAGGTGAAATCTTTTTAGTAATTATTATTTTAAGAGTTATATGTATCTATGTTGACACCTAATTATTAAGTTTTGAGATATTTCAATTTATATTCTCAATTTTTACTTAAGTCCAATTAAATTATCTTATACGGTAAAAAATTAAAAAGAGATTAATTTAGTTATAAATATCAAATTTTGTATTAAATTATTTGAAAATCAAACATGTTAGTTTAATAAAAAAATTAATTTATAAATAATTATAAAAAATATTAAAAATTAGAAAAGACTATTATAATTTAGTTAAATAATAACACGAGTTAAAAAAAAACTAGTATACATAGACATACACACACACACACATATAGATGGGAGTTGAGGGGTCAATGTTTAGGTTAATACAAGGACTGATTGAAGAGAAAATAAATTATCCCTGGAGGTGCCAAATGAATACATAGTATGAAACATCTTTAAAACTAAGAATCCGATTGGTGTATTTTAAAATTTTAAAAGTGTCCTACCGATATTTTTAAAACCCAGCCTGGCCTGACAAGTCAACCCAAAACCAAAACCAGGCTGGGTTTAAGAAAAACTTAGGTAACCAGGTCAAAAAACTCAAGTTGACTCAGTAACCCGATTGACCTATCAAGATCTGGTTGTAACCCGTTGATTATTTTTTTTTCTAACAAAAATAACATTGTTTTGTTTATAAAAAATATGTTGAGGGTCGATCTAGGATACCCGGTAATTCAATCAAAACTTGTAATCTAGATCTTGGGTCGGGTTTAAAAACTATAGCCTTACCCCTAACAAAATCTAGGATAATTCACAACTCTCAATGCACTTAAATAAATTTTTAATCTATTAATTTCCAAAAATCTCGAATGCAAAAGGAAAATAACTAAAAGAAAAAAGAATGAACCAAGTGGATAATTGTTCTAATCAGCTAAGTCTAAAGGTTCAATAACTTGGAGTCAGCTCATAAATACCCATTGCTCTTAGCTTTCCTAGCTTCCCAAACTACTTATCTGTAGATATGGGTAAGGGACTTTTCTTGAATCATGAACCCAACCATTCCAACTCACATTGAAAACCTCCCTCAATTATTATCACTTTTTATATCCATAATCCCTCTCTTATAAATGTGAAATTATTACGTAGTAATTATCAAGTACTTTAGTTTCTTCTTCTTCCCTTTTTTTTCCCTCAAAAACCAAAAACAGCCATAGCGCTTCATTTTCTTTATGTTTTGTTTAGTATTTTCATCGTTAAAGATCATACACATTGCCTATAAAATAGCATAGCTGGTTGATTTCATATATAGAGAATAGTTCAACACTTGTTTCTCTCTTAAAATATAACCAACTTGATGATGTTTCACATAAAATTATTACAATTTTTATTCCTAACACTCTTCTTTAAATTAGTAATCTTCACAAACCAGTTTATAAGTTTAATTCTAAAATTCTTTCACCTTATCTTTTCAAAGATTACGTAAAAAATAACAGCATACATTTATATGTTTTCTCCTGTCATGGAAGACTAGATTCTTCACAAGTTTTATAATGAACATGTTATCATCGTACACAATAGTAAAATCTTTTTTTATATTGTAGCATAATGCTTCAATTAACTTTACTTGAGAAGCACAAGAAGTTGAGGCTACTAGTTTCGTTTCTATTGCAGAAAAAGTCATTATAGGTTGTTTTTTTTATATGACAATGAAATATCTCTTGACCCATCATGAACACATAACCTGAAATGCTCTTTATATCATTTATATCACCTATATAATTATTATTAGTTTATCTACTTAGTCCATTACATTCATATCTAGTTATGTCTGCTCTGACTATAATACTTCAAAATCAATTGTCCCTTTTATATATTAAATATTCTTTTTGCTACATCAAGATGAATTTATGTAGGGTGTTCTATGTATTTATTTATAATACTAATTGAATGCATAATATATAGTCTTGCAGTGGTTATGTACATTAGGCTTTTTGTAATTTGTTTATAGAGAGTAGCATTTACCTTCCTTCATTTAACATCTTTATATAACTTCAAACCTGATTTTGTTAGAGTGACGACAAAGTTGCAGTATTTTATTTGAAATTTATTCATAATTTCTTGTGTATACTTCTTTTAAATGATGAAAATTCCTCTTAATAACTACTTTACTTCAATCCCAATAAAGTAGTGCATCAATCCCAAGTTTGTCATCTCAAGCTCCTTATTTATATAGCTTTTAAACTTTACAGCCATTATCTCATTGATTCTTATGAAAAATAAAATCATTTACATATAAATAGACTAGTAGCATCTTCTTATCTTCTTTTAATCTTTATAAATAATGTATGTTCTTAAGTTCATTTATGAAAGTCTTTCTTTTTCAAGTATGTCTCTGTTCAACTATACCAAGATCTAGGTGTTTGTTGTAGTCTATAAAGTACTATCTTCAAATTGTAAACTTTTCCTTCATTTTTCTCTTATATAAAACTAAGAAGTTGCTCAACATACACATACTCTTGTAAATCTCTATGTAAAAAAGCTAATTTTACATCTATTTAAAAAATAAACAATGAATATTGTAATGAAATTGAGAGAATCAATCGAATGGTATCTTGTTTAACAACTGGAGTAAATACTTATTTATACTCAACTCTTGACTCTTAACTATATCACTTTGCCACCAAACGAGCCTTATATTTCTCCATAACACCAGTTTCATTCACCTTTATCTTGTAAATCTATTTGACACCAATTACTTTCTACATTTTGGGAAGTCTTATTAATTTTCCATGTCCAATTTCTTTCTATAGCTTAAATCTCTTCTAACATGGCTTTTTACCATTTTGTTTCTTTGATTGCCTCTTCAAAGGTGTTAGGATCACTGTAAAAAAGTAGAGCATATTGAGCATTTGTTTCTTTATCAAATAATTCATCTCCACTAACAGAGTCCATCATCCAAATTGGTTTTTCTCTTTACACGTGATTCTCTTGGTCTTGGTAATTTTGATGATGTTTGTTCTTTAGAGGAATATAAAGCTAAAATTTGGTGATCATTTTAACCATCTTCTTCGTCATCAAGATTAACATATAAGTTATTTGTTTGTTGCCCTAACTTGTCAGAATTCAACCTCCATTTCTTATTATCGTTAAATACTACATTTCTACTAATAATAACTTTTTAAGTGTTTGGATCATGCAACCTGTAAGATTTAGAAGAATCACTTGCAGCGAGGAAAATACATTTCACACTTTTATCATATAGATTCTGGTGTTTTTGATACGGCACATGTGTAAAGGCTAAGCATCCAAAACTCCTGAAGTGATTACCAATAGGCTTATAAACACTTTGTGCCTCTTCATGCCTCATCTTTTTCACTATAAATGTGGGACATCTATTTAGTAAATGCACACTGCAATTGAATGTTTCAAACCAAAAAGTTTTTGGTAATCTACATTAGTTAGCATGCTTATTGTCATATTTAAAATGGTACAATTCTTTCTTTCTTATACACCATTTTTATGTGGTGTATATGATGTCATGAGTTGCCTTAAATTCCATGTTTATTGCAAAAATCTTCAAAGTCTTTTGATATGTGTTCCCCCTCGGTCACTATGAAACATTTTAATCATGATGTTTTTTTTTTATTCTCCATAAAAGCTTTAAACCACTTGAATGCTTCCAAAGCCTTCGATTTTTCATGTAGAAGTTGTACCCAAGTTTTCCTACTAAAATCATTAGTATGGGTAATGAAGTATCTATTATTTCCATTTTAAGTTGGATGAATGTGACCACAAATATTAGAATGGATCAACTATGATGGCTTTTATACTCTCTTTTTTTTGGAATACCTTTTGATGTTGCTTACCAGCAATACAATATTGTATTTAAATAGATAATTTGAAGGACATTAATTACCGTTAGCTTATTGAGAAGAGTCTTTAACCCTTTAAAATTCAGGTGTCTATATTATGTATGCCATAACTTGTTTGCACTTTCTTCAATTAAGTAATATGATTGCATTAAGTTTTGCATATTTCGAGAAAACATTCTTTTAGCTATCATTAGAACCTTTGAAATTAAAATCTTCTTCTTATCCTCAATATAGAAGGCTTCATCTTTAATAATGATTAAATAACCTTTTTTATGAAGTTACCCAAGCTAAGAAGATTACTTTTCAACTACGGAGCATAGAAAACACTAGTAATGGTGTACATATGATTATTATTAGCTTGGATGCTAGTATATCTTTTTCCCATTACAACCACTCTAGAATCATCTCCAAAATCTCATAGTTGTTCTATAAGATTTATCCAACTGTGAGAATATTGATTTATATCCACACATATGGTAGTTGTAACTTGTGTCTAGATACAATAGGTTTGAGGTTGTTTTGTCTATTTCCTATCATACTATCAATAGCATAGCTTCATCTTGATTCTCCTTATATTGTTCTATAAATTTTTTCTTTTCAATCTTGCCTTTTTGCCAAGTTGGTGTAGTAGTATTCAGATTAATAGTAACCACATCGATAACATTTGATTTTAGATTTATCAATCTTCATTGCTTGAAACTTAATGAAGATCTTTCTCACTTTTCTTTTTTAATCATAAACTTCATCTCTCTTTCATCTTCATCTTTCTTAGTATTTCCCTCTTTCTTGATATGTCATAACTTGTAATGCATGTTCTTTTGTTTTTGTTGTTTATTGTTGAAGTTTTTTTAATTAACAAGTAATGAACTATATAGTTCATCAATTAAATAAAGTTAATGTCGTTAGTCTCTTCAATTGAACAAACATAGTTAAACTTTGATATCATTAATCACAAAACATTTTCAACCAATATAACATCTTCTATGAAATCTCATTTTACTAGTTATTAGTTATTAAGAGAAATACTTATCTACGAACTCTCTTGACTACTCTTTACAAAAAGTTTAAAAATATTGTCGTTTTACTTTGGTTGTCATTTGATATTTCTTCTTCATGGAGTCCATAAGAGCCATTTTTCTAAAGAATAATCTCAGGTAGAAAATGATCTCTAACTTGAAACAAATAGTTGTTGGCCTTGAGATCCTTCAAATTTTATACATAATGAATCTTTTTATATGCTGCATTTGTTGATGTTTCTCCTTCATGAATGTCAAACTCTACAAGATGCCAATTCACTTTGGATCTTAAAAGGTCTTCCATCAACATACTCCAAAGGTCATAATGACCATCAAAGCATGAGGTTGCAGGCTGCACAAAGTAATCAGATGCAGTGGTGATTCCTACTGTAATTTCAGAGTTGCTTTCGTTCACTGTTCACTTGGGATTCACTCTCCCCACAAGCTTTCTCTCGTGTCTCCCTCCCCTCGTAATTTTAAGGATTTGATACCATATGTTAGTGCAAGAATAGATTGAAAAAATAGCAGACCGAAAGGAATATGAAATTTACCATTTATTCAAATAAGTTCAATCTTAAATAAACAGTGCATAACTTGGAAGGAAACCAATGATTAAAATCTTACCTAACTAGCTAGGATTATTGCTAATAGCATAAACTTCCTAATGACTTGGTATCTGCTATAAAATAGCATTGCTGTTTGATTATCTAGAGAATAGTTCAGCACCTGATTCTCTCCTAAAATGATCTACCACAAAAAACTGTAAACAGCTTTTTATTCCAAATTTTCTCCCTTAAACTGGTAATATTTACACACCAGTTTACAAGACAAATTCTGAAATTCTTTCATCAAGTAAACTCCTTAGCTTCTTAAACATTGTTCGTTTAAGCGACTTGGTCATTATATCTGCAATTTGATTTCCACTTCAATAATGAAACATGTCAAATACCTCTCATCCTTGCAGAGAATGCACATAAAATAATATCGTACCTATGTGTTTGCTCCTGGCATGAAAACTGCCATTAGACTTCGATTTACTGCGCACCTGATAAATTCTTGGGGACAACGGGTCAGGACTAGTAATAAATAGAAAGAACTAGAGAAATAATTGTTGGCAAAACCAATTTACAAAAGAAAAGGGAAAAATCAAATTTCACTCTAAAATATAAAGAACTGAATCTGCTACCAAGGGAAAGCAGCAGAAGAAGAACGAGCTAAATTGCTAATGGAACAGCACAGAGAATGTATCAATTATCAAAATGTCTTCTGGGGTTATTTATCATCATAATCACAAACACATCTTTCATCAGCAATATCATTACAAAGATCATCATCATCATCCTTGTTTTCATCTTGTGACCTGAAACCATCATTTTGGTTCATGTCCTCTAATTCAAGATCTCCGCCATTTGTATTAGACAACTTCTCAACATTGTCAGAGAGATTCAGCGCAGTTTCTTGGCATCCTCAGTCCCCTATAAGAAAACATGAATGACTTACATGTAAATGCATGGGAACCCAAAAATATTGAACAGGGAGCAAACGGTTTTTTATGCTTATGCAGTTACTAAATGCTCGTCTAGAAAGGGAAAAGAAAAAAGAACTAGAATAATAGTCCATGCACAAGAGAAACTTTTAAGGAAAAAACTCTTCCTTTATCCAAAACAAGGCGCACTGTTCATTTTCTTGTGTGATGCCAGTCAACAAAATGTATGAAAAGATCGATTCAGACTTGGGCACAGTCATTTTGTTTATCTAGAACTCAAAACTTATGGAACATGAAAAGTAGCAAGCCGTGAACATAGATAGATGCATAAGCCTTCAAGTAAAATCCGTAAACTGAGGGAAGACCTTGAATAATTCTTTTATATAAGAGTATAACTATTATTTATAGTTAATAATTTAGATTTATTACTTTCATCTGTCATTTGTGAGAACAGCTCCTGACCATGTCATTCAACAGTAGTCAGCAAAAAAGATTCTTATAAAGAGGTTCAGAATATGTCTTTGCACCAAATGAATAATACAAGTGAAAACAAGTTACATGTTATAAGTTGAACAGAAATCTGAACATTTCCCTTGTGATAATTTAGATCAGAACATGGGACTGCTTGTTTAAGAATATGCAAGAGGAACTAAAATTAATTTGAATAAACTAAAAGCAAAAGCATTTGTATAACGCTTCAAGGAAGAGAAGACACGATAAATGACACAACTTACAGGTTCCTCAATTCAATGTATCATAGTTGATCTTGGAACTGCATCTCTGACAAAGAAATAATGTTCACATTTCTCACTAAACAAAAGAAGCAGCATGATCCACAAATTTCACGGTGAGAATTCTAGTGAACCTTTAAAAAAATGAAGGTACTATTTAGAGACACTTGTACAGAAAGCTTGCATGTGCATGCAATGAACCATGAATGATCGATAGGAAGTACTTGTAGATTAAATATTTGTTCTTTTTCTTATGAAATCAACAGAAAATATGACTAGCCTTCTTTGTTCTTTTGGAATGGATAATATTGCATTGCTAGAGGTTTTGAGTCAGTAAACCCCAATGTATTATGGATCTGTCCAAAAACGTTTCTGGACTATTAAATGTCATTTGTCTTTCACTTTTGAGTGTTACTTGAAATTTCGAACTTCCTATAGTAATATGAAGATTTCAGATTTCTCTATTGAAAAAGCCAGAACTTTTCTTCTTTTTTATCTTTTTAGGTGAATGTGAACATGATAGAATACATAGACTGCTTGTCTTAAACTTTGAAACGTGTTGATGCAATATCCTACTAGATTCTCGTTAATAGCTGCATGAATCATTTAAAAAGTAGTAAAGTAGTAGGGCATACCAAGTGACAATAATGTTCTTATTCACTGCCTTAATTCAGATTGTATGCCTAAGATTCATGAGGTTTGCTCTACCGAAGCCACTATTTTGTATCCTTGGTCATATGAAAAAAATAAAACAAAGGAAAAGTAGTAGGGCATACCAAGTGACAAAACAATATGACAACAAGCTGAGAAAATGACTGATAAAACTAGCTACCCAAATGAAAAATCTTAGATAAATTAGTTGCACCATAGCAGTTAGCTAACTAAATAAGAAGTTTAAAGCTGGGTTGCATCTTTTTGCTGCTTCTTCAGCAAGGGCTAAAAGAGGAAAATATTATTAGTTAGCTGCCTTTTTGGTTGAGTAGCAGAAGGCTAGTACAAAATTTCTATAATATGTCACTCCACCATGGTATTCTTTCGTCATTCCTTCCCACAGTATTTCATCAATCTACTGCAACTCCCACCCTTGTTTATGTTATGCTCATATTTAAGATTTCTTATATTCTTAGAAGAGGTCAGGAAAGTATAGCTCAGTTCTACATTCTTATCTTGAACATCAAGCAAATGTACTAATTTTCATATATATTTTGACGCATGGATGCATTTATTTGTTTGTAATAAGCAGGCAAGAGTGCACCTCCATTCACACATCAGATGATGGTGTTCTGTATTGATACACCCAAAATTGTACATCGAAATATCACACAATCCATTAGCAAGAAATTATTCATGCATATGAGAATGGAGTTTATAACTTGATTCACATGATCCAAAAGACATCAACTAGATTAGGACCTTCCTATGACTAATTATATGGTTAAACTAAAATTCAATCAGAAAAGCAGTAAGACATGACTGCCATAGTTGTTCCATATTTATTATATTTATTGCTGACAATCCTAGAATCTGATTTTCAAAACCCATGGTCCACATTGTTCAAATTCTATTGCCAACAACCCCAGTTTTTCTACTTTCAAATTCTATTCTTTTAAGTTAAGAATTTCACAATAGAAATGCTATCATAGGGACGGTGTTATTAGAAATAAATTCTTGTATCATGTCCATGTCTTATACCTTCATAGTTAGCATTTGGTGGACGGCTTCTGCAGCAGATTTAGCAGGAACTGAGTTCCTAGCTTCTGCTACTCGTTAATGTTGCCTTCCCTGCAGATAAAGTTTCAAAGAAGATTAATCAAATGACATAACCCCATAGCAGCCATGCATGCAGGCTTACTATTTGAGCAGTTGACATATTCCTCCATAATGTCAACGCATTCATTTTGTAAATCATATGTATCATAGAATATGAATTGATGCAAGATGAACAAAACATAAAATCAAATAATTGTCACTATAAAAAACTTTTTGGTTTATAACTAAAAATGTAATGTTGAAATTTTTCTGGTGATGACTGATCCTGGAGGTTTTATTTGTTGTGCAAATAATTTGGCCAAAACCATAACAAGTCAACTAAAACTCAACAAGTGATGTTACAAATGCAGGAATGATGAGCATTGTAGCTGAATGGGGGAGGGGTACATGGATAGAAAAATGGTCACCCTGGATAGAATTGTGTGAAACATGGATGGCATTCATGAACTCACAAATAGAGCAGGCTACTGGACCACGAGTTTGTATATTGATATTGATGGGTAAAAAAGATCTAATGCTTTTATGAAATAAAATAGTAAAACTGTTTTTTGGAGCAATAAATGGAAAATAAGTGTGATTCTTCAAATATAAATTGGAATGTTTTTTGGAGAAATAAATAGAAAATAAGTGCTTTTATGCATGCATCTTTGTGTATGACAATTATAAAGGAAAAAACTAATCAAATTCAAAGGATAGTACAATGTGAATTTCTAGATCTATTAAAACCTGAAAATTAATTCATGTCTAAGAAAGTTTGACAAGGCAATTTGAATATTAGCAGACAAATATAAATACATAATCAACATTTAAAAGTCAGAACAATAGAAGTGGCTCAGTATCTCTTACTTTCAGAGTACCATAAAACTATATTCTTATGCATTCAAATAAAAATTGCCTCTCCTTGCTCTAACGAACAGGCTAATCGCACTCCAACTCCTGTAAGTACATGAGCCAGACTCTCCTCATGGGTGCCCCAAGATAAGACTCCATTTGTTCTTTACCAAGTAAGATATACCAATACCAATTAAAGAAAAACCTTCAAGGATTGGAGCTTTATTCCTATTCCCAATGCTGAGTGATTTTGTCGAAAAGACATTGCAACAATTTCAACCATGCATTAAAAGAACAAAAGCAAAAGAAATAGATTTTAAAAATACAAAAAACAGCTCAAGTCATACACCTAGACTTGTGATAAGAATTAAGAAATTAAAATATTTTCAGATATCAGTTGTATGTATCTTTGTGGGTCATTGGAACACTTGCCAGACAGTTAACAGAAAAAAAGCATAAAAATGTAAGTTATATTCTTAGATGAACCCAACGAACTGCAAATATTGAAGAACCTCTTTGACAGGATAATTCACAAAAACCTTTATCATTTTCAAGGAGGGGAATAGAGAAAATGGAGCCATGTTGAATAATGTTCATGCTCTTTTAATTTGCTCAGTTGATTATCGGAAATTGAAGTAATAGGAAACACATACCAAACCCAGAGATTTTGTCACTTTTTGACAAAATATAAACGAATGAAAAGGTGCAGAAACTTTTACATGCCTATTGAATTTAGGAATATTTGCATTTCAAAAGTTGCAAAAAAAAACAAATGAAAAAGTAAATGGGTTAAGCTTTATTTATTTGATGATTAAGAATCTTTTACACCTAATTTCTTTGCACAAATGGTTTGAACTAAAAACTTTGGCAAGGAAAAGTAAATAACAAAATTTTCACTCTCATTTCACATGAAGACACCCATGGCTACTTTTAAGTAAAGAAAAAGGGAATATTTTACAAGATTGTAATCTGTAGTTGATCTTCCAATGATAAAATTAACTGGAATCTCCAAGGTTTCAACCAGGTATTTACCTTTTTGAAATTTTCTATAGCTGCTTCACGCTCCTTTGCAGCAGCTTGCAGTTCCTCTGGACAATTCTTGAAATTCTCCTCCCAAGCTTCCTTGGCAGCAGCTGTTTCTCTGGCTGCCTGCTCCTGCAAATAGCAGATTCACCAACTAACAATACCTAAATGATGCAGACAAGAAAACAAGCAGAATTCTTGTATTTTTGTCAGATTTTCAAACACAGGGGTGTTTCTTTAGTTTCCATATTTCTAGAAATTGTCTAGGTTTAGGATTTTATTGTATATTTTTTTGTCTTATTAGTCATTAATTACGTAGGTTTATGTAGGAATAGTATATATTCTAACTTAAGATTTTTAAGTCCTTGTTAGGTTAGGAGTCTTAAGGACTTGACAGTTTAGAAGCATGTTGGTTTTATTTTCAGAATAAGCTTTTATGAACAAAATTTCCAGCAATTATGCTTTTTGGTTGTGTGATGCATTTTGTGTGATGCAATCTTTCTTAGGTTGTGTGATGCATTTTGTGTGATGCAATCTTTCTTAGGTTGTGTGATGCATTTTGTGTGATGCAATCTTTCTTAGGTTGTGTGATGCATTTTGTGTGATGCAATCTTTCTTAGGTGGTACTCCTATGAAAGATTGCATCACACAGACTGCATGTGCACACACTCACAAGAGTGCACAAGGCAACACCAGAACAACACAAATCTTGTTTAAAATAGTATTTATGATAACAAAAGGCACTAGAAATCAATTTAGCTGGCATGAAGAAGATTGCATAAGAGTTCCTGAAAATCCCAAGGGCAATCACAAACAAACCTGCATATGCATGATCGCTGAACGCATGCACTCACAAGAGAGAACAAAATAATACTAGAACGAGACAAATCTTGAATAATAACATATATGATAACAGCAATAGCAAGCAGGAATGAAGATGGCATGAGTGTTCCTGTAAATCACAAATCACAGAGCTTGAACATGGAATCACGCTGGTTTCTATATCTTCAGAGTTGCAATTCATGCTTAAAAAATTGTGGTTGTTTTTGGAACATGAAAGATCAGATATAACAGCAACGCTGTGCATAGAATTCAGCTATAAGTTGTAGGAAATAGGAAATATGATTACTTTTACTTGAATTAATTCCTCTGATATTTCTGGCAAGAAGGCCACCAAAGCAACCGTGAGCAGAGAAAATCAGCAAATGCTATTTGAATTTTTAGATCTCCTACACTAACTCTTCATTTTCATATTCATCAAACATACATAAGATTCAAAGGTGGAATTAGACAAGTGGTGGTATGCCTAGAAAAACACAAAAATGGTTGTTCACCTCAGCATCATCTATATTAAAAAAGTCATTTGAGTCATCAAAATAATTAGAAATCATATCATCTTCTCCATGCAGTTTATCGGGTTGAAATTGGACTAAAATGCATAAATTATACAAATTTAAACAATAATTCTTGTGATAAATAGCAACCAACAGCACTTTGCAGAAAAATGATGGTGTACTCTTCATAAAACTTTTTTTTAACCAAATTATTAAAAAGCATATATACTAGTTAGCTAACTACACTAATCAAAATTCAAATAATTTAGCTCAATTAGTAAGTAAAACTTCAACTTTCACAAACTTGAAAAAATAGAAACATGGTCATTCCAGTTTCAACTTTTAGCAAGTAAACACAGTTTTCTATCTATTCCAGCAAGAAATTTGAAAACAATGGCACATGCTCGAAAATTTTTTATAGGAAACAGATGTATTGTAGAACAAACAAGGAAAGAAGCGCAACAAAACAAACCTTTTTCATACAATCTTTCCCGTGAAATGTTTTCACTTGGGATTTTCGATAGTAGTCTCGGCACTACCTACAAATAAAATGTATGTGGTAAGAATACAATAAAAACAGAATAAAACGTACAAAACAGATAAAAGTTGACGAAAAGAAAAGATCAAGACCACACCTCCCCATTTATAAATAGGGGATTAGCTCTAAGACCCGGAAACGCCAAAACTTTCCCGCAGATATTGCATGACCTTCACAAAACCAGCACAAAATAAAAGAAATTTATTTGCTTCATTATTTATCCACTGGCATAAGATTTCAGTACAAAAGAAAAACGATCCAAATAAAAATCGAAATTCCACATTACATTAAATAATAAATAAAAAAAACCAATGCATTGAAACTTTAATTAATTACTCGATTTCATCATCTTCGCGAGTTGTGGAGACCTTTTTTCCACAAGAGCTGCAAAACTTCATTGCTTATTCACTGTCAAAACAGGAGAAACTCAAAATTTTAATATATATATTATTTGGACGAGTGTTTCGAAACTGAGATTTTCGATTTTCTTACCTTTCTCTGCAATCAAAACAGAAATTGTTCGCTTATAACATGGTTGAGAATTAGGGTTTAGTTAGACAGTAATTAGGGTTTTGAAAAGGAGGAGATAATTAAATTAGGTTTGATTTACGCGAAATTGTGAAATTTTGATATCAAACATTTTTTATTTGGGAAAAGGAGCGAAACTTTAGAACGGCGTTGACGTTAACATAACTGGAGTTATTGGTTTATCTTTATAAGCTTATTTTTTTCAAAACAGGGAAAGAACCGTTGAAAATACAGTGAGACCAAAATAACCTTAAATTTTACCTTTTTTTCAATTTGTGTTTTGCCGACCAAAAAAGAGAGAGAAAGACCATTGACACAATAGTCAATACGCATGCCAGAATGAGTTAATAATTTAGTGTATAATAATATAATTTAAAATTATATTATATGTTTTTTTAGTTATTTTATTATTAATAATACTTTCAACAATAGTTTTAATTAAATATCTTTTAATTATTTTTTATTTAATAATAATTTTAATCAAATACATATTTTAATCCAACCAATTATAACAAAAACTAAATTATTTTAAATTTAATTTTTTAAAATCATAACTACAAAAATTATCATAATATTAAACATACTCATAAAATTACTTCACGCCTAATTATTTAAATCACAATTTTTATAATTAATTAAAAATTATATTTTTATGGTAAAAAAAGAAACACAACCTCACTCATATGTGATTGGAAATGTGAATGTTATTACTTTTCATGTTTTGTATTTTAAAATATATTAAAATAATATTTTTTATTTTTAAAATAATTATTTATAATATTAACATATCCAAATAATTTAACAAAATTAAAATATATTAATTTAAAAAACTTTTAAAAAAAATTATTTTTTTTTAAATACAATTTCAAATCACAAGGCAAAAGACTGCCAAATTAGTACACATCCGCAAACATATTTCTATATATTTACCCAAAACAGCACCAGGCACGCTGCTCAGCTCTCGCTGCTCTTGCCTCCCTCCACTACGGTACTACCTTCCCAAAGTCTCGCAGCCCAAAGTCTCTCAACGTGTCCGCTCTTGTCCTACGTGTAGTTCCTGACGTGTCCACGCTCCTCTTCATGACTTTTTAAACCCTGCGATCTCGCCCCTCCCTTCCATTTTATACCCATCGCCACTCCCTTTACAGTTCACTCTCTAAAAAGTGAAAACTCTCTCTCTGAAAACATTTTCTTTAACCATTTTGTTTGTTCTTCAGTTCTTGATCCTTAATTTCTCTCATTTTATTACAACTCGTTGATTGTTTTTTTCCGATACCAAAGATCAAAATAATGGCAGAAACCTGTACAAGGAAACTGATAGTTGAGGTTTGCAATGCCAGAAACTTGATGCCAAAAGATGGCCAAGGAACAGCAAGTGCATTTGCTACTGTAGATTTTGATGGCCAAAGAAGGAGAACAAAGACCAAGCTCAGAGATCTGAATCCAGAGTGGGATGAGAAGCTTGAAATTTCTTGTCCACGATACTGACTCTATGGCTGCTGAGACTTTAGAGATCAGTCTTTACAATGACAAGAAGACAGGTAAAAGAAGCACTTTTCTGGGAAAAGTACGGATTGCTGGTAGTGCTTTCGTTAAATCTGGAGGAGAGACTCTTGTTTATTATCCGTTGGAGAAACGAAGCGTGTTTTCGCAGATTAAAGGAGAGCTGGGGCTGAAAGTCTATTACATCGACGAAGATCCTCCGGCTCCACCAGCAGAGCAGAAACCTGAGGAGATGGCACCAGAGACGGAAGAGAATAAGCCAGCAGAAGAGGCGAAACCCGAGGAAGAGAAAAAAGAAGAGGAGTCCAATAAAGAGGCAAAAAAAGAAGAGGAGAAACCAAGTCCACCACCACAAGAGGAGAATCCCAAAAAACCTGACGAGGCAGCTCCTCCAGTTGAGGTGGAGAATCTGCCGTTGGTCGAGAGTGAAAAGAAGCCGTCGAAAGAAGAAAAGGAAAAGGCAGAGATTGTAAGAAGATCTGAGGTGACAATCAGTGATTTTGAACTCCGGTCTTTAACCAGTGATCGAGGTCGAAGCGCTTATGATTTGGTGGATCGCATGCCGTTTCTCTATGTTCGAGTAGTGAAAGCCAAAACAGGAAACAATGAATCCAAAAGCCCAGTTTATGCCAAGCTCATGATTGGTACACACAGTATCAAAACCAAGAGCCAGAGTGACAAGACTGGGATAAAGTCTTCGCTTTCGATAAAGAAGGACTGAATTCAACTTCTTAGAAGTTTCAGTTTGGACAGAAGAGAAGAAAGAGAATGAAGAGGCAACACAAGAGTGTTCTCTGGGTACTGTATCTTTTGATTTGCAAGAGGTGCCCAAGAGAGTGCCCCCGGATAGTCCTTTGGCTCCACAATGGTACGCTTTGGAATCGGAGAACTCTGCGGGAAATGAAGTCATGCTCGCCGTTTGGATTGGGACTCAGGCTGATGAGGCATTTCAAGAGGCTTGGCAATCGGATTCAGGTGGGTTCTTACCGGAGACCAGAGCCAAGGTGTATCTGTCGCCAAAGCTTTGGTATTTGAGACTAACGGTTATCCAAACCCAAGATTTGCATTTGGGTTCGGGACCCGAAGCTAAGGCTCGAAACCCTGAACTTTATGTTAAAGCTCAACTTGGGGCACAGCTTTTTAAAACAGGTAGAACTTCTGTTGGGTCAACATCTGCTAGCTCGGCTAATCCGACTTGGAATGAGGATTTGGTTTTTGTGGCGGCTGAGCCGTTTGAGCCATTCTTGACTGTGACAGTGGAGGATGTTACTAATGGGCAGTCAGTGGGGCACGCTAAAATACACGTGGCAAGCATAGAAAGGAGGACAGATGATCGGGCAGAGCTTAAATCAAGATGGTTTAACTTGGTAGGTGATGAGACCAAACCCTACACGGGAAGGATACACGTGAGAGTGTGTTTAGAAGGTGGGTATCACGTGCTAGATGAGGCAGCTCACGTGACTAGTGATGTTCGAGCAGCAGCTAAACAGCTAGCCAAGGCTCCAATTGGGTTGCTTGAAGTTGGAATCCGAGGAGCCACTAATTTGCTTCCTGTGAAAACAAAGGATGGTACCTGTGGGACCACATATGCTTATGTGGTGGCTAAGTATGGGCCCAAGTGGGTTCGGACCCGTACGATCCTCGATCGATTTAATCCACGGTGGAACGAGCAATACACGTGGGATGTATATGATCCATGCACTGTGCTAACCATTGGTGTATTTGATAATGGAAGGTACAAGCATGATGAAGCTGCAGCAAAACAAGGCAAAGATGTTAGGGTTGGTAAAGTAAGGATCCGTTTATCAACCCTTGATACTAATCGGGTGTACTTGAATCAATATTCTCTTATGGTGTTACTTCCTAGTGGGGCCAAGAAAATGGGAGAGATTGAAATAGCCGTTAGATTTTCATGCTCATCCTGGTTAAATCTAATTCAAGCTTACACTTCACCAATGCTGCCTAGAATGCATTATGTGAAGCCTTTGGGTCCAGCCCAGCAAGACATTTTGCGACATATGGCAATGCGTTTGGTTACTGCTCGGCTAACCAGGTCCGAGCCACCACTTGGCCAGGAAGTGGTCCAGTTCATGTTGGATAGTGACACACACATGTGGAGCATGAGGAGCAAGGCTAATTGGTTTAGGGTGGTGGGGTGTCTCACACGCGTCGCTACTTTGGCATGTTGGATTGAAGGGATTCGCACCTGGTTGCATCCACCCACTACTATTCTCATGCATGTGCTCCTTGTAGCTATTGTGTTATATCCACATCTGGTGCTCCCTACTATATTCATGTATGCCTTCCTGATCTTAGTGTTCAGATTTCGCTACCGTCAAAAGGTCCCACTCAACATGGACTCCAGGCTCTCTTATGTGGACATGGTGGGACTTGATGAGCTTGATGAAGAGTTTGATGGATTCCCAACCACACGATCACAGGATGTGGTTCGAATCCGATATGATAGGTTGCGAGCACTGGCTGGTCGGGCCCAAACACTCTTAGGTGATTTTGCATCCAACGGGGAGCGCTTAGAAGCTTTGTGGAATTGGAGGGATCCAAGGGCTACTGGGATTTTTGTGGTGTTTTGCTTAGTTGCTTCATTGGTATTTTATGTGGTTCCATTTAAGATGTTTGTATTAGGGTCCGGGTGTTATTACCTCCGCCACCCAAGGTTCCGTGATGACATGCCATCAATCCCGGTTAGTTTTTTCAGGCGATTGCCATCATTTTCGGACCAAATTCTTTAAAAGTGTTGTAGTGCGTTTTAGTTCACTTTTTTGGTGAAGTTATAATCACGGAAAAGTGTGTTTTGTAATGTGGTTATAACCAATGATTGATTTATTAGTTATTTTTTAGCAAAAAATAAAGCTTTCAAGTCGGTAAAGTGTACCTCTTGCATGTATAAAATGGAAAAGGTTACCGTTATTTTTATCATTTATGAGATGGGGTTGGTGAAAGGATGGATATTCACAATACTAGTTTACATGACTTGTTTACCTTTATTTTAATATAAAAAATGTTTATATCGTGAACAATTAATTTTACATTATTATTAAATTCAATTCATCAAATTAACTTTTAAATCTCCCAAAATGATTTTTTATTTAGCTCAAGTTTAAAATTAAATCATGTAGAAATTATTTTAATATGATTTAGTTGACTTGATAGGTTTAAAGACAACTTGATCAACCATTAAAAAAATATGATGATGAAATTGAGAAAAAAAATTACAAATTAACAGAAAAAACCTTTGCCTCAACTAGGAATGTCAATTTCACCTGAATCCAATGGATACTAACCCAAATTTACACGAATAGATATTAATTTTTTCTCGTTTGGGTCGGGTTCGGGTTATACCTGAATTGAAAAGATTGAGTTCAGGTAGGATATAGATATTACTTTACATGACTCAAAATTTTGCCCATACCCAACCCAAAGTATAAAGATAACCTTAAAATTTTAAAAAAAATCACACATATATCCTCATATTTATTTATAGATAAACTAGAGTTTTTTACTTACATCTCCACACAGACTCACGATTAACACTTATTTTTTTTCTTTTTCTTTTTTTAACCAAACCACCAAATTACAAACCAAGTAAACTCACAAATAAAGGTAAACCGCATAAATTTCAATGGTCAAGTTTGAGATAATTAAGTCACCTCTAATATATCAAAAAAAAAAAACTAGCCTAATCCAATGGTTAAAATAGCCGTTATTAACGAGGAACAGAGCTGACCTAAAAATTGAAAAAAAAAAAATGAACCCAGAATTCCAACTTGTGTAAAGTGGTTCCAAATCCGATCTCCACCATTCAGAGTGAAGAGAAGAGTTGGGCGAACCTCCCTACCAAAATTAGAGCAGATCCAACGGTGAACATAAGCTGGATAGACCAGCAACTTTGTCTTCCCCAACATAATTTTTCTAGAAATATTGCAATCCCAAAAACGCTCAAACGGAGGAATATAATCACAATCCGAATAGTCTGCTTGTAGCTAATACTAAGGCACATAACATATCAAAAAAATCATCTCAAGCTGACAGTGGATGATAGATTTATGGCCAGTGCAGTGATTCAAGTGTTGTTTCTGTTTGGAGAGAATATGAAACAATGGTTTTGGGTTCAGGTTCAAGTATGGATACCCAACAGATGAACAATGGATGTCCAGCGGATACTCGATGGATACCTAAAACCTGATTGGGTCAGGTTTGGTTCATGCTCGATCAAGTTTGGGTCATGGTCGAGTAAAAAAATTAGAATCGGTTTGGGTATGGATATTGCAATTCTCGATCCATGGGTGCCAATTGTTATCATTGGCCTCAACTCTTTATCTAGTCTGAGTTTTAAATTAAACCTTATAGAAGTCTCCTCGAATTAATACAATCAACTTACTTGGTCTAAAAACAATTTGATTGACCAATTTAAATCATATGAGAGTTGTCTTGATATGATCTGGTTAACTTGGTATGTCAAAAAAAAAACCCTAAAGACCATTAAAAAATATATATGAAGATGAATTGAGAAACAAATTATGAAATTAAAGAAAAAATGGAAAGAAAGAAAAGTTTAAGGATAAAATTGAGAAAAAAAAGAGAGATGAAATTGTAATAACAAAAAACCTCGTAACTCGACTCTTTTGGTTTAAAATTGAATAATCTTAGAGTTAACCTAAAATGACCTTTTAAACTTGGTTGATTCAAAAATAACATAGATAACTATTAAAAAAAAGGATAAAATTGAGAGGAAAAAAATTAAAAGAAAAAAAAAAGAAATAGAAAGGAAAATGAAAAGTAAAAAAAAAAAAGCACAGTAACGAACTTAGTATTTATATGAATAATAAAGCATGTGCATTGCACCTTAATTGTTTTAGCATAGAGAGGAGCTAGTATAATTAGCAAGAAATTTTAGGAATAAACATTCACAGCATAACTCATTGAATAAAAAAAAACAACAACAAAAACAAAATAGAGAAATTATAATGATTTGAAAAATTGATGAAAACATGCCTTTTGTGAGAAATATTGTTTTTTAAGTAAAAACTAATTACAATCAAGTTTCAATTAAAAAAATAATAAGTTAATCATTTTTACTCATCAATATGAAAAACACATGACAACAATAAATTTAAAAAATCATATAAAAAATCAATAAAAAAATACATAAATTTGATATAATTATATAAAAGTAAAAAAAATAAAAAATAGATATTTTATTCTCATTAAATATTAATGAGAAAGGTATTTTAAAACAATTTCATATTATATTAATACATAATTATTCATAAAGTAATTGATAATATCATCATAGAAAAACCTTAGTTTTATTTTTTTTTTAAAAAAACAATGACATAATTGGATAATCACTTAAATATCATTTTAATAAATTGATTTTAAAATATTTTTAAAAATACAAAAAATACAGGCATGATTTTCATAACCCTTTTTAACCCTTATTTTTTAACGTGTTTTAAATTTTTCAAAAAATTATGTTTTCAAATGTGATTAACTTAATTTACAATCATTTCATAATTGTTGAAACTTTTGTTTATTATATGCAAGTTAAATAATAATAATAAATAAAGGTGTGAAATGATATGCAAGGAAAAAAAAAAAAAGGAGACTGATATAATGAAGGATCAAATAATATAATGGAAGATAAAATAAATAAGGAAAATTCAAAGATTGAAAATAAAGAGAGATCATCTTCTATAAAGTAGAGATTCAAATAATATTGAATAGATTGCATTTGACTCTAACTAATGAAGTACTTTAATGAAGATATTTTAAGAATAATTAATTATGATTCTCATTGAAGTAAAAAAGAAAACAAAGATTCTACATAGTTAAAGAATGGAAAAATTGATTTTTGACTATAAAATGTATGGATCTCATTCATTAAGTAAAGAAGTAAAAACTATCTTCTAATTAAAAAAGAAAAATAGTCTCATGTAATAAAAAGGAACAAAAACAAAATTAGAAAAAATTTGCACTAGTTCTCTCTCTTCCATCTTCATCTCCTCACCAGAATTCAACTACCAAAACCTTACAAATCACATCAACAACAACAACTCTTCCACGCCAACCTGAACCAACCCATGACAATGGTTCCTTCGCATTAACTTGAATCATGTGACAATAACTCATTAACACAAACCCAAAACTTGGCAATCCACTTCTCTCCTCCACACCACCACCACCACAACATCTCCATGTTGTGACCAACCACCAGTAACCTATAATACTCATACCACCAAAACCATCAAATAAAGAGAGAGATGGAAAGGAAAAAAAACCTTTCTCCATATCAATCTCTCTTTTCTAGTAGTCGTGGACTTCCCTGTCAATATAAAAAGGAAAAGGAATTTGAGATGCTCTTAATCCCCAACTTCCTGCTCCCAATCCTTATTGGTGTGTGGATCCACACTTATGGTAGCTATAGTAACATGTGTACCCATGTGTCACCTCTTTAACAGTTCATTCCCAGTAGCTTTCGATTGACTTCGGTAGTTTTTTAAGGTTGTTTTTGAACTTCATTCCCGGTAGCATTTTTCTTGTATATTTTGATTAGATTTTAACATATTTTGATTTTTATTGTGAAAATATATGAAATGTTAAGATCTACACCATTGTGTGGAAAGCTTCGGAGTATAAAGTCGCTAGAGATTTATTTCTTGAAGAGTGATAAGGTTGGAATCAATATCTCATGATAGGGTTCGAAGGACATGTTGCAACAAGATTATTTGAGGTGTAATTATTTAATCTTAGTGTGGAAATTTTATGTGTTGATGTGCATGTTTGTTCATTGTGGAATTTGTGTTAGAATAAATATTTTCAATGATTGTTCTAAATTAATTGATAGGATTATTTTTATAATAAAAAAATTATTTTTAGTTTCTTTTGTGTGATTCTTTGGGTGCATATTGATTGTCTTTTTAATTAAAGAATTAACTTGAGGATGGTAAGATTCTTGAATAGGTCTTGTCTTTGGAAGTTGAGAATTTATTGTTTTAATATATATATTATTTTCTAGGTGTAGTGATTATTTTCTTTATCCATGAATCAATCTAGGGATTGTATAATTCTTAAATGGATCCTATCCCATAAACATTAAAAGACAATGAAGATGATCAATAAGTTATTTTATTTTCAAAATATATCTCTTTTTTGTTATGTGTATGGATTTGGATTTATAGGTTGAAGGATACTATTAACGACACGTTTTTTACCTACTTGTTTTATTATCTAGTAAATTGGTATCCTATCGATAGAGTAACCTTCAAGATGACAAATTATATATATATATATATATATATATATATATATATTTGTTTATGAATTTCCAGGATTCATTACTTTACATCACTGTGAGTGGATTTGGGTGAGGTTAACATGACCCCATGAAGGTCTATTAAGTGCAAGTGGTGGCTTTCAGGCCTATTTTAAACCCTTTTTTTCTTCTTCCAGTTTTACTCCATAAACCCTAACAGCTTGCCAAGATATACCATAAAACAAAACCTAAAAAGAGGTCAAGCATTCTTGGCCTAAGAACAAATTCTAGGTGCGCATGGGTTTGGAAAGCTAGGCCCACTCACCTAGATTTTTTTCAATAGTTTTTAACATAGTAGATGATGTGTTGCCTACCTAGGAAGATGACATAGTCTTCTAGTCGACTTTCTGACCACTAGCTCAAGGTCTGATGTTTTAAACCTTAAATTCCAAAATTCTACTTGTTTTAAAAAAAACACCTTATAGACCTTAATAAACACATTTTCAACTCTCCAAAACCCTATAATCACTTCAAAAAAAAAATTGAATTGAGTAAAAAACTACTTCATAGGCATGAAACTACTTTTTACAGCATGTTTCAGAAGAAAAGCCACCTTCATTGAACTCCCCTCTCAAATTTATTAACATTCAGATCAACTTTTTGCTGGTCAAAAAGTGATCTACTAAACACTTTCTCTCTTCTTTCTTTTTTTTCCAGCAACTTTCTCTCTATACTCTCAAAACCTAGGGACTAAAATGTAAGAAATGAAGTTTAGGACCAAAATATGAAAGCCTAAAAACACAGGGGCTAAACATGAAAAAACTAATAACCTTAAAGATTAGAATGTATTTTTCTTGTTCCTAATAAATAGCATAAAAAAAAAAAAAGGGTTGTGTTTTATTGGAGTCTTAACTTTGGTATCTGTTTTTTAGTTTTTTTAATTGATAAAATTAAATACTTTTTTTGGTGTAATGTTAAGCTTTAATCTAAAGTTAGTAAGTTTTTTGCCATGATGGATATGCAATAGCTCCCAAACCAATATAAATTATAAGGTTTAAAACCATGTCAACATAATATGGATAGATGAGATTGAAAAGAAAAACGTTCAGTGAATAAAACAAGATAATTTTCAAGGATTTGAAAAATAAAGAAACTAACTCAACTGCATTGTAGCAATCATAATCCAACTGAGTCTGCCTCTATAAGGAAAACAAATTGTAAAAAAAACTCTCTTTTAATTTTCTTACAATGTAATATGATATTACGTTAGGTTTGTCTAAATGTAAAACATGAGTTTGTTTTTTTAAAAAAAGTACAATGAAAAAAAAAATACTTGGCAAACTAGCATAATCCCTAATTGTTTTATAAAAATTACATAGTTGGAATAGACACACAAGTTCAACCTATGAAACCTTTAAATTGCAATAACAGTTGAATTCTCTCGACCAAAAAAACCCAACAAACTTAACAAGTTCAATTCAAAACAAATCATTTAACCTGTAATTCAATTTCATTTCAACTCAATTTAGAATTACACAAATTCAATTAATTTATTATAAAAATAAAATCAATTCTTATAAAATTCAAGATCATTTAACTACATCTAATAAATTAAGACATTGATGAGTCTGCACCTTTAGAACCATGATATTCTTGTTGTCATGCATATAAAATGATGGATAAGCCTAATATGGAACCATGAACATGTTGTCCTGCACGAAAAACAACATCCTCCTCCTCTATTAAAATGTCTAAACATTTAACCTTCGTAACATCATTAAGTCTAGAATGACATGATGGGAATTAAATGGAGAAAACGGCACACACAACATCATTAATAGCATCACAAACCACAATAACGACTCTTTATGTGATATCCCACATCGAAAGCGAGTGTCCAGAGCCAGGGCCTTATAAGTGGTGCTGGTTGCTAACTTGTTGTACGCGTTTTGGGGCGTCAAGCTCAGAAATGGGCTCGCGTCACCAGGAACAAAACCGTGAGGGCGGTAAGGCCCAATGCGGACAATATATGGCAAGTTGGGCTGGGCCGTTACACTTTAACCCTTCCTTCATAAAAAGATTAGCTAATATGTAACAAAATAAAATATATCATCATATGTAATACATAAATAAGATATTTATTAAATGTTATTAAAAAAAACTAATACATACCAGTTAATTATATCTCAGTGCACAAGGTTTATAATAGATCATATTAAATGTTAGATTATATTTTGGATTATGTGGAGGATCACGTGGACATCTAGCAATACACTCCCTTGCAAGGGTAATAAATTATTGTATTATGTTCATGTACTATGTCAAGTATAGATCTAAATAAATTAGTAGATATCGCTCAGTAAATATCCAATCTTTCATGGCATGCTAAAGTTGTACATATGCAACACGAAGCATCGACCAATCATCATCCCATCTACCTCAATGATTAACAAATTACCACTCATTAACTATATCAACATCATAAAGTATGTGTTAATAGAATCAAATTTGTCAAAATAATATTATTCGCCATAAATCACAACCTTTAATGCATATAAGAGATCTGCTATTATTAAATTATTGCAGCATAACTTCCATATCACCTATCAAAATTATAAGTTACATATATTAGAAAATAATTTGACACCCAAAAATAAAATAAAATAAAAACAAATAAGACATATAAGGTAACCCACACCGGATAACCCTCGTGCACTTTCAACTTGTCCTAAATAACTTGTGAGCATGAGTCAGGTAGTACAATTTTGTATGTATATAAATTGTTAAAAATAATTTATTAAAAACTATTATTATTAAGCTCTAAGTAAGAATTGTCTCTCCGTATTCGTGTCCACCTTCATGTTCCTCTAACAACCTAGATGACTGATGTAAAGATGCTCTCATGACTAAAGCTACATATTAATAATTAAAACTATTAGTTAATATTTAAAAAAATACCATTCACTAAAAACTTAATATCAAATTATACTTGTAGGAATAATAAGCACTTGCCAATTTATTTTAGAACGGCGTTGACGTTAACGTAAATGGAGTAAAGTGATCCCACTAATCTCATATATATCAAGACTTTCCAAAACTTATTCTATTTTAGTCCATATAGTTTCACTTTCCAATACTTTCCCTCTGATTTTCAAAAAAGCTATCGTAATATTTTTTTATTAACATTAGAGTTAATTGCCAAAAAAAAACCTAAATACTCTTAAATTACTCTACACAAAGAAAGATATCATTATGAATTACGGTAACCACAATGATATTCTTTTTGTTATTCTGCAATTCACGATTTAGTTCTTCAATTTTTTTTTTAATTTGGTAATTTGACATTGTAATAACGTGAGTTTGGGCTTGGTAAGTGGTTTTGTCTATTTATGAATAGGGATGTCAAAGTGTCGAGAAAATATTTTTTACTCAATTGATGTTCAGTTTAGCAAACTAAAATACAACTTTATTGGTTTAAAGCAATTAAAGGTCTAGGGACCAACTTTTAAGCTTTGGTAAATATTAAGCTCGCTTAATTTTCTCCCATTAGGGACTTGGTTGCATAGGCAAGGGAAAATTACAAGTTATTTTGTTTTTTGGTTACTAAAGTTTTTTTAAAAAATTGATAGTTCTAGATTTGGTATTTTTACATTTAATTTAATGGTTTATTTTGGTTATCTAAATATATGAATCTTGCAATACCAATGAAAGTTTTGATGCTCAGTTCATGTTTGGTTTATCAAAATAAAATAAAATTATGTTGATTTGAAGCAATTAGGGCTTCTAGGACCAAATATTACACTGAAATAAATAGGGGGGACTAAAGCTAACATGTAGGTAAAGATTGCTTGGCATGTGCAATACATATATTAGTAAGTAAAGGAGGTCACAGTGTGGGCAGCTTCCTCTGGTGGTTGGCATTGAAAATGACACAAAGTGTTCTTCCATGTGAGATTACACGTGTAACCATAAATGTAATGGTTTGTTGCTAGTGGCACTTTCATTTTTCTTTTCCTTTTTTCTCTTTTATTTCCTCAGGATTCACATTAGTCTATCAAAAATTCAAATTTATCCTCTCATTTCAAATTGGTTCTCATTTTTTTATTGCAATTTTTTCTTCTTGCTTCTTTTGTGAATTTTTGTTTTCAAATTCACCCTCTAATCCAAAATTTTATGTTGTACTGTTATTGTTTTTTTTTTCAAATTTGGTCCCTTTTTATTGCTATTTTTTGTTTTGGGACCTTTCGTAAAATTGATTTTTTTTTATTTCATTCTTCATTCCAAAATTGTAGGTTGTCCTTTTAAAAAGGATTTATTTCAAATTTGATCATCATTCTTTTGATTACTGTTTTTTGGGTCCCGTTGTAAAAATATATTTTTTTAATTTCAACATTCACTATTGGGTTGATTGGGAATTGAGCTCTTTTGATTTCACCGATGGGGCTCAAAACATAAGTCATGTGTTTAAAAAGTTAACCTAGGTTGATATTGATTTTTTTTTAAGGTAATTTTTTTCTTAACTAAATTTTTGTTCAATGTAATCTTTTGATATTGGGGTTGTTTTTTAAATTAGGATTTATGATTTTATTTGATTTTCTTTATATGGTGTTATCTCGATCTCATGGCTTAGGCTACCAGTTTGGTGGGTTACCCCAGATTCACTCTGGTTTTTTTTTTTTAATTTAATATTTTTAAGATTTATAGTTTTTCTCATTTTATCTTCTATTGGGTTAGCTTATTCGCATGATTAATTTTGTTAATTTTGATTTCACATTTCTACACTAGGATTGTTGGGATTTGGGCTTTGTATTATTTTCATTTATTTTTTCTATTAGGTTATCTCAACCTCATAATCTACATTACAAGTTTGGTATGTTAACTCGAGTTAACTCTAGTAATTTTTCTTATCCTTTTATTTTTTTTAATTTCATCATTTCTCATTAAGTTTGCTAGAAATTGAGCTTTGTGTTTTTTTTTCCTTTGACAAGTGTTTTTTTTAGATTATTATCACTTTTTTTATTTAATTTGATCATTTTATTGTCATTGCCTTTTTTTAATCATCTAATTAAATAATACCATCTTATTTGACTTAGAAGAGTCTATGACCCAGGTCACAGGTTTTTATTACTTTTTTAAAATACGTTTGTGACACCTGAACATCTTTTTTTTTTTACTCTAAAACAAATCCAGCTTGACCCATAATATAGTGCGGGCTACCAAACAAGTGAGGATAATCATGAATGGCTGAGTCGAAGTCTGGTTGGTATTCTTTCAGAAGGTATTGATTATGCTAAGATTAAAAACTAGATGCTGAGGACCTTGTATAATATGGAAGGCTTTCGATTCCTAAAGGCCCCTAAAGCAATCCTCACCTTCAAAACACAACAAGATATGTAGTTTACGGTAAATGAAGAGAAGGATTTTTTAGGAAACTATTCTGAAGGTTAAGGCCCTAGTGCACCGCTAATAAGGCCTCCGATATTTTTTCATGGATAAGTATATCTGGTCTCCCCATGATAGCTTGAAACATAAAATGTATTAAACATCTGATGGGGGAAGAATGTAAAGATCCTTGGATATGACTTAACTTCCATTAGAAAAGGTGTTATATCGGGGATTAAAATCCTAGTAGGCAAATCACCATCTACTTCTTTTAATGGAACGGTAAATTTCATTATTGATAATGAATGGAAATCCTCTTCTCTGAGATTAAATATGATACCTGCACAGACTTGGCTTCGATTATCTACTCCCTTATGTATACTCTAGAGTCTGATTCAAAGATGGATAGCAACTTGTCATCGTGTGAATCCGAGATAATGGTTATAAAGTAAAAACAAGATTTGTTTGCAAACAAAAACTTCACTTTCACAGACCTAGATGACAAAAATAAAGTGATTGTGAAGCAGAGTTTTAACAGATGTGAGATAATGAAAGAAGGGTATGCGTATGGCCATAAAGCTCAGGTTTACTTCCCAAACATCCTGGAATGTTGCACCCATCAAGACTCAACTGCACGCAAAAAAGGATTGATATCTACCCTAATGACTCGAGTCTCTAATATTCCAAAAAATGATAAGGAAAATGGGACAAGTAATATGACTGTCAGAGATGAAGATCAGTAGAGTTGGCTTAAAAGAAACCTGGTATGTAGCATAACCCTTAGGAACATCTTGGTACCTTTAAAGGTCACGAGGGTCACATGATGGCAATCAGTTCAACTGATTCAAATAACAGTGTAGAAAATAAAGAATCAATTGATTCTTGCATCAGAGCAGTCCCCCCATTAGATTTCTCACTGCCTGTGATGAGATTGAAGCTATGAAAGCAATTGGTACAAAATTAGGCATCGATTTTGAACAAATGGAGAGATTATTGAAGTCATTATCCAAAAGGCCATCGATGCTAAAAAGGAACATTGGGATAGGTATGTCCAGTAGGCATCTATGTCTAAGTGCATGGTTTTATGCTACTTTTTTATGATTCTTAGCTGGAATGTGTGTGGTTTGGGATTTAGTTCTAAAAGAAAGCCCATTAGCAAGTATATTAAGGATTTTAATGTCCTCGTATGTTTCATTATTGAATCTAAACTTTCATGTTCAGACTCTATAGTTTCTAGTATGTGGCATAGTCAGAATTCTAAATGGTTCTGTATAGAGGCTCTAGGTAGACCAGGAGGTTTAATAGCCATATAGAATGATGATCTCTTCAAAGTGGATTTGGTTGAATTTTTCAGGAGCTAGATTAGTTTATTTGGCTCCTTTATTAATGATACTTTTGATTATATGATCACTAGGTTTTACAGAGCAGGCTCTAGAACTAAAAGAGCAGTCTCCTGGACGGAGCTTTCTGAACTAGGACATGCCTTTCCAAATCATCCTTGGTTTCTAATAGGTGACTTTAATAAGATCTTATCTAATTCAGATAGAAGTAGTGTTTTATTAGATAGAAGAGGGGCTTTAGAGTTCCAAGCATTCATTAATTGTTGTGATTTGGTTGAATACCCACTACTGAATCATAGGTTCACCTGGTTTAGAGGTGGCTTCATAAGCAGGTTGGATAGAGCTTTTGCTCACATACAATGCTTATCTTATTTTAGGTTTTTGAAATTGATACGTCTGAATCATGGTCTTTCAGATCATTGCCCCCTTCTTATTAGGAAATAACAAGTTCATTGGGGATGAAAACCTTTTAAATGTCTAAACTACTGGCTCATGGCCCTATCCTTCCATAACACCCTCAAGGTCTTCTAGGAGGATATTGTGCGAGATATCCCTGTGACTTCCTAGTGATCAGAAGAATCAATGCTCTGAGACTAAAGTTAAGATGGTGGAAAAAACTGTGTTTGGGAATCAGGACTAGGCTTTGTAAAACCTCCAGTCTTCTATTTAGAATCTCAAGGATCAGACTAAAAGTGGAGGGCTATCTAACTTTGAAAGAAAAGGGCTATCTAAACTGAAGGGTAAACAATGGAAACTATGTAGATATGTAGAATCTATATGGAGATAAAAGGCTAAACAGTCTTGGCTTAAGTTAGGGACATAAACATTCACTTCTTCCACATCTTAACAAAGGTTAGGGGTTGCAAAAACTATATTAGTTAGATTATATATAATGGGAACAGCCTCTTGAGTCCAACTGAAACTAAAGAAGGGGCCAAAGCATATTTCTCAAACATTTACTTTGATCCGCTGATTTCTAGACCCACGATGGGTAATAAAGGTTTTATGAAGTTAAGTGAGAACCAGGCTACATGGCTTGAAAGAGAAGTTACCATAGAAGAGGTTCACTTTTCCATCTTTAGCAATGAAGGCTCCAAGGCTTCAAGCCCTAACGGTTTCAACTTCAATTTCTATAAGAAGTTCTGGGAGTTAATGAAACATGATTTATTCACAATAGTTCTTGAATTCTTCAAGAGAGGTAAACTTCCTAAAGGTATTAATACCAGCTATATTACTTTAATTCCAAAAGTTGTTGGCAGCTCCTCTTTTAATGATTGTAGACCTATTAGCTTACTAAATATGTTATATAAGATTATAGCTATGATTCTTACCACCAAATTAAAAGAGGGTATGCAGTGTGTGACTAGCCTCCCTCAATCAACTTTCATTGCCGGTAGAAACATCCTGGACTCGGTGTTTGTTGCTAATGAAATGCTGGATTCTATGAAATCTTGGAGCTGTCAAGGATTCCTTCTCAAACTTGATTTTAGAAAAGCTTTTAACATTGTTTCCTGGTCTTACCTTAATGATGTTATGGGCTACATGAACTTTGGTACCCGATGGAGAAGATAGATTATGGCATGTGTTTCGACTACAAGACTTTCAGTCTTAGTCAATGGTTCCCCCACTCCTGAGTTCGTAGCTTCTTGTGGTATTTGACAGGGGGGCCCTCTCTCTCTTTTTATCTTTTGTTTGGCTACTAAAAGTATCTATGTTTTCATTAGCAGGAGTTTGAAAATTGGTGCTCTGTATGGGATGGACTCTGTAAATGTAAAGGTTATTCATCATCTGTAATTTGCAGATAACACATTTTTCTTCTTGTCAAATAATCTTTAATGCTGTTAAATGTCAAGAGAATGTTAAGATGGCCCAGCTTGTGTTCGGGCTCAATGTCAACTTCCATAAAAGCAATCTGGTGGGTGTGAATGTTTGATGGGATATATGCTGAAGGGATTTCTAGTGTTCTCAAATGCAAATGTGATACCCTTCCAATCAAATACCTGGGACTCCCTTTAGGTGCTAATCCAAATAGGATCTCCATATGGAAACTTGTTCTCTCATAAATTCAAGGGAGATTCAACTCTTGGAAGGTGAGGCTATCATCAATGGCTGGGAGAGCAATTATAATCAAAAGCGTAATCTCTGTCATACTTCTTTATTACTTGTCTATTTTATGCATCCCAAAGGCAATGGCCTATAAGATCATACCAATACAGTCTCAATTTTTGTGGGGTGGGAGTATTGATAACAGGAAAATTCACAGATTAGGTTAAGAAACCGTGGTGAAAGAAAAGGACATGGAAGGTCTTGGTGTTGGGACTATATTGGCAAAAAATAAAGTTCTCCTTTTCAAGTGGATTTGGAAATTAGGAAGCAATGACAAAGCTAGTTGGACAGACTTTATTAAGGCAAAATACAGACCAAAGTTCATCAATGGGATGCCCTAATTCAGGAAAAAAACTCTCAGGGATTTGGTGAAGTATCTGTTAAACCATTACTAGTAAGGATCATAGTAGCACTTTTATTCATAATGGTTATAAACTTAAAATGGGTAATGGTAACCATGTAAACTTTTGGTCAAATACTTGGGTGGCTAACTTTTGTTTAACTAACTCTTATCCTGCTCTCTTCCGCCTGTCCTCATCCAAAGCAGGCCTCATTAGCCAGATGGGATACTGGATAGAGGATACTTGGTATTGGAATCTGAAATGGATAATACCCATTAGAACTAGGTAGAATATGATGTTTTAAAGGTTAATGTCTTATCTTAATCTTGCAGTTATTCATCGATAAAAAAAAGACAGGTTGGTTTGGGAATAAGGGAAGGAAGGTGGCTATATTGTGAACTCTTGTATGCTTGCCCTTAAAATGATTAGGTTTTCTAGAACTAAAACTTATGTTACAGATGCCTAAAAATCTATTTGCCCTCCAAAAATAAAAATGACTTTATGGCTAACCCTAAATGACAACCTTTGCACAAGAGCCTTATTGGTTAAGAGACATATCATGAGCCCTCAAGATAATTATTTCCCTTTCTGTGAGCACCATTTTGAAACTGTCTCCCACATTCTCTTGCATTGCCCAGTGGTCTAGAAACTATGGAATAAAATTGTAGCTTAGAGAGGTCTAAATTGGGTAATGTCATATGCCCTTGACGACCTTCAATGTCAATGGCTAGGTCGTTACAGGAAAGTCATTGTAAGTTTGAAAGATCTATTTGGGAGGGTTTATGTTTAACATTGTTTGGACTATATGGAATACCAGGAATAATTTGATGTTTAACGAAAAATAGCCTATTTAGGAAGATATCCTATGATATTTGTTCTACTTTGCTGCAGATTAGATCAGAAATCTGAATTCTTCATTGTGCCAATCTGTATAAGAATCATGAATGTATTTCGCTTGGTCTGCTTAAGTTCTAATTTCATTTGGTTTTTTGTGTTGTTGCTCTATTAGTAGAGGTGTTTGTTCTTTATTTTTTTACCTTGTAGTTAGACTGAGGCCTAGGCTACAACCTCTGTAACTAAAGCTCTGCTCTCTTTGTTTAGGCTTTCTTTTTACTTTATATATATATATATATATATATATATATATATATATATATATATATATTCTAGATTTCACCAAATAAAAAACTATTATACTAAAACAGTTTGGGTTTCTCTATATCCTTCACTACTCATATTTAACTATTATACTAAAAACGTTTGGGGTTTTCCATCTATTGTTCATATGAAAAGCGAAAAAGATGAACTTTTTTTTTCTTTTTTCTTTAAATATCTTCTATGTTTTTTCCTTTCAATTGAATGCTTTTTGGCTTTTTTTTATTGAAATTTCAATATTTTGTTGCTTTTGAATTGGTAGTCTTAGTTTATTTTAATTTATTTTCTATGAGGTTATTGCAATCTCAAACAAATGTTATGATATTTAGTTTACGCTTAATTTTGTAAGCATATATTTTGTTTATTGTATCATTAAATATAAAAAACATTTTTAAATGTAGTGAAGTCTATAATTAGGGCTACAGGTTTAGCAAATTAAGCCATAAAGCTCAAGTCAATTCAATATATCGTTGTATCAATATTGATCTACTAGATTGAGTTTAATAACAATATCATATAGTTTTTTTATATATAAATAAAAAAAATCATCTTCTAATTTTTTTATTTTTGTTAATTTTTTTTATTTCTTTTAATTTTATCATTTAACTTTTACTTAATTTTAAATTGATTTTTATAATTTTATGATTCAAGCCTATTTTGAAACGCTTTTTTAATCCAACCTTTAATAAAATGTGGTTCTACCGACTAGTTTTCTTTAAACTGTTGGGTTGTCTTTTACAAGGTAAGATCTCACTTTTCCTTCCTCTTATTTTTATATTGAATCATCTCCATCAACTTTTGACTCATGACACATGGAAGATCTCTCTCTCTCTATCACCATCCAATTCAAAGAAGGTTCAGACCACACCAAGGCTTGTAGCCATGCGGTGGTAAGGAATTTCCTTGTCTCTGCATCCTGGGTTCAAGCTTCAGTATGTATGCCTGTCATCCTCGCGGTACCTTACATGCTCACTGGGTTTGCAGAATATTCAGTGAGTCGTGGGATTAGTAGTGGTGCACGCAAACGGGCCCGGACACCCACGTAAATCAAAAAAAAAAAAAAGAGAAGGTTCAGACCATCTATGTATATAATACATAAATATAGCCAATTTCTTACCCCCATTAACGACTAGCTTTTGCTTTTACCTATCAATAGGCTATCCTTTTCACCTTTATAAGCGATGCAATCCAAATATTACTTGTCTAAGCTTACTTCTATGTATTTTTCATCGTTTGCATCATTCCCATTCCCTAAAAAAAAACTAGAGTATATTTTATTTTTATTTTTAAAATATATTCTTTTAAAAAATATTTTTTTATTTTTTTATTTTAAATTAATTTTTTTTTGATATTTTTATATCGTTTTAATATGTTAATATTAAAAATAAATTTTTAAAAATAAAAAATATTATTTTAATTTATTTTTAAATAAAATATAATTTAAAAACCAACAATTACCGTAATATTAATCAAGCTCAAGTCTGTAAACTAGTTATTGTGAACCCGAAACTTATTATTTATTGATTGAAGTTAATGTAAGAACTATAAGACGTACTTGAACACTTTTAATAAAGAGCTTGAGTAGTTGACTTTCCAGCTCGAGCATGTGAAAAATATTACGAGGATTGTGGTATTTTTAACCTGTTAAACGTACTTTCTTCCTTTTTACTAACATGGAATGAATGAAAAATATGGTACATGAAACTGGTTGTTAGAAATCAATTATTTATATTAAATATGCATTATATGGGTATGATGTAGATTAAAAAAAAAAAGTAATGCTAGCTTCCAATAACATTAAAGTCTTTTTATAGAACTTATTAGTCATTACTAAACAGATCCGAAATAAATAAATGTTTTTTCATCTAAAATAATCTTGAAAGTAAAAAAAAAAAAAATTTGCCTAAAGGGGCCTTTTTGCATTTTCATAATAGATTTTTCATTATTATAATGTTTACTGAGAGGCAATTTGATATTTGATATAATATAAAAATAATAAATAATTAAAAAGTATAATAAAACAACTAAAATGCCCTTAAAAAAATTAAAATTGGACTGAAGGGCTTTTATATCTTTTCACAAAGGTTTTTTTTCGTTATTATTAAGTCAACTCAAGAGCAATTTGGTTTTTGAATAAAAAAGGACAGGGGCATGTACAATACTAAAAGATACGTGGGAGGCGCTTGTGCATTTATAGTGGCGTGTGTAGTTGGGAGTGTCGTCGTGTCCTCTTTCTTGTAGAGCGGCATATGTCAGCGATGGTGGTCCAGTTTGTCGTTGGGGGGCTTTTTTTCCTTCTTTTTTTCTCTTTCTTCCTCGAAAAATTACAACTTAACCCAGCTTGTTGTTGAAATTTCAACTTTATTTCTTATTTTTTTATCTCTAGTTTTTGTTTTCTTTTTAAATTTGATCTATTTATTGTTATTTTTTTATATTTTTTTCATCTAATTAATATAAAAACAGTTTATTCAACCCAGTTAGATCCATGCTCTCGAGTAGCATTTATATTTAAAAGCATGCTTGCAGCAGCTGAATATTCTTTTTTGTTAAATAATAGTCTAACTTCACAGCAATACAAGGGCGCCAAAGAATATTTATCTAGTTAATAAAAAAAAATTATCTCTCAAATATTTTGAAAATGAAGATGTCTTTTTATATATATAAAACTCAAGGAACATCAAAAGGATTTTCTGAATCCCAAACTAAGCTCTGTTTGATATTGTATTTAAAATGGGGATGGAGTAAAATTTGAATTTTTTAATTATGTTTTTATTATTTTAATATGCTAATATTAAAAATAAATTTTTTAAAATAAAAAAATATATTATTTTAATGCATTTCTAAACAAAGCACACTTTAAAAAGTAATTATTATTATATTTCTAAACACCTTTAAGCTTTTTTTTAAAAAACAAATATCTAAATGGAGAAAAAAAATATTATTTGAACATAATATTCTATTATTTATTTTTCATGAAAATAATTTTCTAGAAAAAAGTGATTTTTTATCAATTTGTACAAAATCTTAATTTTTTTTTCATGTAAGAATTCGTCGTCAACGAGAAGCTTCTAGAATAATGCCTCGTCAAAGTATTGACAAAACAAAAGGTAAATACTTCGTACAATTTTATTTTGGTTCGTGGAGAAATTTATAATATTTTTTATATTTCTATAAATTATTTATAAATGAATAAATTTGATTTTTTTATTAGATAAACATGTTTTATTTTCAAATAATTTAAATAAAATAACCTAAAAAAATAACCAAGAATCTGATTTATTCACTTGATGAATTTTGATGCAATTTTAGAATTTTAGAATTTTAACACTTTATGTTTTTATTGGTTTATTTTAAGTCTTTTTAAAGTTTTGATGATCAAAATAAAATACAGCATTATATAGTTTAGGAATGATTTAAGTTGTATATATTTAAGATTTTATATGATGTATAAATAAAATAAAAATAAAAAAGGATTGACGTATATTTTTGGATTCATTATAAAAATAGTATATTTTTAGGAATTGGTGTTTTTAAAAAAGTATTATTATCATTATCATTATTTTTTTCTTAATTATAAAATGTGATTGAATTTACTTATCAATATCAACAATATATTATGATTTTATTAGAATTTTTTGTTTTTGTGTTTCAAAAGTGTTTTTAAAAAATTTTGAAATTTTTCTTTGCTTTTAATGAAATTATTTTTAGTGTTTTAAGATTATGAGCTGATATCAAAAATAATTTTAAAAAAATAAAAAATATATATTTTGATGCATTACTAAACAAAAAACATTTTGAAAAGCAACAATTACCACACTCAAACACCTCTTAGTATGACACTAAAGATGAAGATAAAAGAAAAGTACTGCATTAAAGATATAATAGTATAATAAATTCATTTATATATATATAGTTATGAATCAGATTAATATACATAAAAATATGAAAATTTTAAAATATATAGACCAAGATCAAGGAGGGCAAGAATAATAATTGCATTATACATTTCTATTTCTTAAAATAAATTATGCATAAGGGATCAAAGAAAGAATATTATTGTAAACGATAATTTTGAAAAGAAAAATAAAGAGATAGAACATTATGTAAAAAATAAATAAAGAGTATTAACGACATAATTTCATAAAGAAAGATAAGAATGAAAGGGAAGTTGAAGCATAGTGAATAATGATAGACAACAATCTATGTTTTTTTTTTCTTTCTAAATACTACTAAACCTATGTCAATTCAAATAATTTGTGCTCTAAAATAATATTCTATTTGCAAAAAACAAATAATAATAAATAAACATAGAGTAAATGAAAAATGCACAGTACTCGAACTTTGAAAAGGTAGTAAAAATAATGTGGTATTATTGGGGACTTGAACCCAGAACTAACCAAAAGCCAAATACATATTATAAACTTTTTTATTATTATTCCATGGTAATAAAACATGTTCTGAAGCACAAATTTGAGGACAATGTGCGCAAGCTCCCACCTGCCCACACCTTGCCTTTGCTCCTGACTCCCGTGGATATTAAATGGCTAACACCACCGTGCTCAAATATCACGAAACTCCATTTTTAATTATCGCAACATTACACAAAATACAAGGAAATCGTGTTTCACTTAATCAATTTTACTATAGATATCGTGGATTAAAGTTTTGTACTTCTTTCTGATTCCTAATTTTTAGTTGTAGTGTACTTTCCAATTTATAATTTTTCAGTTCTTTAGTTTTTTACAAATTTAATTTTAGTTTAAAATTTTATTTTTTTTATATTTTAGTCTCTCAATTAAAATAAAAAGAGAAAAATTGGTTGGATTTCAATAATAGAGAGAAAAATGATATAAGAGATTTTTCTTTAATATGCAGTTTTATATTATTGAGTATAATTTTTAATTTAACCATTGAATATAGATGAATTTTTTTCTCGGAAATTCTAGAAACCTTATTTACTATAAGATTAAAATCTCATAATAATCAAATATTGGAAAGGTCTTCAAATAATCCTTAAATATTATTGTTCGAGAGTTGTTATATTTTTCTAATTGGTTTATGATTATTTTTTTTATTTGGATTAGAAGACTTTTATTAAAAAAATTTGTCTTTATTTAGTATGTTTTCACTAGTTTTTCTTATGAATTTTATTACTTTTCTTTTAATTTTTTGTTTTTTTGTTGGTTTAAGTTTTTATGGTTATACAAGGAGTTATAAATCTCTTACATAGTCAGACAACATGAACAAAAAGAATATATAGTAATAAAGTTTTGAATTAGAATTTTTATGTGATACTTATTCGGTGTGATTTTGTATTTTTCTTACTTGATTTTAAATTATTATTAGATTTTACTAGGACTTCTCTGTCATGAAAAACTAAGTAGCTCAATATCACTTTGTTTAGAATTGGAATCCTTTTAAGGAAGATACCTAGAAACACGAGATCATAAAATAATTATAATAAAAGTGTGTATCCATATAGCCACTAATATTTGATAAAGGTATATGAAAGATATAACATCTTGATTCTAATTTATAGGCATATCGAATCTATGTTAAATTTTCAACATGATACATTCTTCTCAACAATTTATTAACTCTCTCATTTTCTTCCTTATACACAATGAATTATGGCAGTCATATTCATAATAATTTCCTCATTCTCAATCCTATTTCTTAACTCAACTTGTTACAATTATAACTTATAATGTTAACTTAATTGTATACATGATGATGTCATATTCAATCCATATTCATGACTTAACTTAATCACATGTATAATATCATCATAATTATTCTTAATTCATGGTCTAAATCCATGTAGATTTCATATTCCCCTTCCATACTAATAAATCATATTTTTTCAGTGAAATCTAGGTTTTCTCATGTCATTTTACATCCCTAACATTTATGAATACAAGTTCTATTATTTGCATTCATTCATTTCATTGTTTAGTTCATCATTTTCAATCAACAAATTTTAAGAGTTCTTCTCAGAGCCTTTATGTCAATTTTGACCAATTTATTTTTTGAGTTCATCTTAGCATGTATAATTTTGGTGATCTATCAGACTAAGTATCTATAGACTTAACTTAACACTAAGCCCAAACATGTATGGGTCTGGGGATCTACCAGTCCCAGCACCCCTAGGCTCAACCATATATTCAGCCTAAACATGTATAGGTCTGGCGTTCTGCCAAGCCCAACACCTCTAGGTTCAACCAAGCACTGAGCTCACATGCATATAAATATATTTCTTCTTTGATTAATTCAGAGATATTTAGATATTTCCCTCTGATTAAGTTGAAGATATTTTCCTCTAATTAAGTTAGAGATATTTTTTCCTTTGACATAAAATAGGTTGGAATGCAATTAAAAAAAAGTTGAGGATGAACTATAAAAACCCATTAGATCCTTTGAAGAAAATGTTCTTAATCTCCACTCTTCATGACACATTTTATTTTTAGGGTTTCTTTCTAAAATTTCAAAGCATTTTTTTCTCATATATATACTTACTTAAGCATCGAAGAGTCTCTATACCCACTAAAAAGGACCTTCTGTAGGTGTCAAACACTAACCACCAGCTATTTTAGCAAGGGAGAATGAGCCAGATTGTTAAAACCAAGATATTAATCGATTATCCAACACATAAGTCTTGTTCTCAAGTTACTTTTATGTTATAAGACATCATCAATGACATCGTTTATGAGAAACTGATAAAAAAAGGCCATCGATAGTTATTCCATAATTGGTTTATCAATATCCCCAATCACCATAAAAAATAGATAATCAAAACATTTATGAAATGGGACGTGTCACAGGTCTTTCTATAGTTGTAGGCTATTCGACAATAAAAAGGAAAGGCTATAGAGGAATTTGATCGCCTTAAGTCAATATGATTTTTCTACTTGCCTATTGGCATAATAAGACGACCAAATTTGGGCTAGACATTTACCAACTTCATGACTACAGTTAGAGCCTCAAGATTTTAGAAATCTTTCAACGAGTACAAGTGGAATGTTGGTTCAAATCATAAAATATATAAAGTCTATTTGTCAACCATTTAGAAGACATCTATTAGAGAAACTTTATTCCCTCCTCTTTTAGAGTCGATACTATGATCTTGTAATGATCTTTATAATTCGAAGGGAAAGAATTAAAAGATTCTTTATTATTGCTTTTCTTGAACCTGAGCCTTACAGGTAAATTTCGGTAAAACTAAAACAATTGAAGGGAACTCTAAAGAAATTGAATAAAAGAAACGTTGCAAAGTAATAAAACCTAATCTAGAATTTCTGGGCAGTTTCGAGGTAGCCCGGGCCTCCTGGGTGAATGAGATTTGCTTCAAAGCAATTTCCTGCCTCTCTACAGCCCCCTTCCTCCCCTATTTATTCTAATTCTTGATCCGTAGAAAATTGGGAATGACAGGTGGAATTGCCAACTGTATTTATCTAAATCTATTTTATTTGGACTCTTTTTCTTACTGCAAACGGTGCTGTTTGCCCCTTGGATTTATTCCCTGCCAGCTGTCAGCCGCAGGATCTTCTTCATCTCAGCCCTCCACGTAAGTCTCTCACATTCGATCTTGATTGTACACGTACTCACTATCTTTTCTTGCTGTAGGTAGTCTTCTCCAACACGCCTTCCTCCTTTCTTCATCGGCTTCAGCTTTGGATCTTTTCTCTCTCGAAGCCGGATTGTTACAATCACTCTCCCCCTTTAAAAAACCTTGCCCTCAAGGTGAGGGAAAGAATCTTTTAACCATGTTTCTTCGACCCAAACGGCGTCTTTTTTGGGCTGTCCTTCCCACCTTAACAGAACTTCTTCCTTCATCTCTCTTCGTGAAACTTGACTTTTTCGGTCAAGGATTTCTGCCGGTTCTGGTTGGGGTTGCTACTTGGTTTCGATCATGGGTAGCTTCGGTTTGGGGATAATTCCCTTTCCGATCCATTTCTTCAACAGTGAGACGTGAAATGTGCTATGGATTCGAGCTTCCTTGGGGAGGTCTAGCTGGTAAGCCACTTCTCCCACTCTTTTTAAGATTTTGAATGGCCCAAAATACTTGTATGTTAACTTCACATTTTTGTTTCTTGGCATGCTGGTTTGTCAATATGGCTGGAGCTGGAGGTAAACCCATTCCCCTTCTTTAAATTGAGCTTCTTTTCTGCCTTTGTCTGCTTGTTTCTTTTGCCTCTCTTGAGCTTGAGCTAAGTTATGTTTGATTACTGCCATTTGTTCTGTCCTGTGTTGTAAATGATCTTCTGCTGCTTGATTTTTCGTTGAACTTGGGATGTAATCTGTGAGACTTGGGGGCGGGTAGCCGTAGGTTGCTTCAAACGGGGTGGATTTGAGGGATGAGTGATAGCTGGTATTGTAGCAATATTCGGCCATGGTTAGCCAATTGGACCAACCCTTTGGCTTGTCTCCCACATATCACCTCAAATACCCTTCCAGTGTCTTGTTGGTTGCCTCTGTTTACCCGTTGGTTTGGGGGTGGTATGTTGTAGACATCAGCAGCTTGACCCCTTGAAGTTGAAATAATTCCCCTTAAAATTTGCTAGTGAAGGTAGGATCTCGGTCTGATACTATGTCGTTTGGGAGCCCATGCAATTTCATTACATTTTGAGAGAACAGGTTGGCAATTTTGGTTGCACTGTAGGGGTGGGAAACGGGAATAAAATGGGCATATTTGATAAACCTATCCACGACTACTATAATGACTGAATATTGATTAGATTTTGGTAGTCCTTCTATAAAATCCATAGATATGGATGACCATGGTTTAGTGGGTATAGGCAAGGGCTGTAAGAGCCCGGATGGTTTTTTGTTTTCCCCTTTGGCTCTCTGGCAGACTTCACATTGTTTTATATAGGTTTGTATGTCTGATTTCATCCCTACACAAAAGAAGTCTCTCCTCGCCCGTTTTAGTGTTCTCTCAAACCCTGTATGTCCTGAGGGTGGACTGTCATGAATGTAATTCAGTATGTCATTTTTTATAGGGCTGGATTGGCTTATGTAGACTCTGTGTTTATAGTATAGAATTCCTCCCCTAAACTGATATTTTAAAGACCCTATGGTTTCTCGGTTGAGTTGTTGTATGATAGTTTGAATTTCTGGATCAGTTTTGTAACTCTCTTTTAACTGATCAGTCCGGTCAACAATTGGAGTAGAGATAGCCCATAGTGTACCTTTTTCTGTAGTATCCTCCTGCCTAGAAAATGCACCAGCTACTAGGTTTTCCTTTCCTACTCGAAACTCGACCACAAAGTCGTATCCAATCAATTTGGATAGCCATTTCTGCTGTGTGGGTGTTCCAACCCATTGTTCTAACAGATATTTGAGGCTTTGTTGATCTGTTTTGATCTTAAAGGCTTGGCCCAATAAATAAGGCCTCCATTTCTGAACAGCTGTGACTAGTGCCAAAAATTCCTTTTCATATGTTGATAGTGATAGTTCTCTCCCTTTTAGACTTTTGCTGAAGTAGGATATGGGTCGGCCACCCTGCATTAACACGGCACCAAGTCCTATACCTGAGGCATCACATTTGATTATGAAGTTTTGGTTGAAATCTGGTAATGCTAGGACCGGTGGGGTTGACACTGCCTTTTTTAATTTCTCAAAGGCTTGGTCTGCTTCTGAATCCCATTTAAAAGCCCCCTTTTTCAGGAGTCTGGTTAAGGGGCCTGCGATCACTCCGTAACCTTTGATGAATCTACGGTAGTAGCCTGTCAGCCCTAGGAACCCCCTTAGTGATTTGAGTGTGTTTGGCTTAGGCCACTTGATCATTAACTCTACCTTGCTGGGATCAGCATGCACTCCCTGCCCTGATACTATATGCCCCAAATATTCGATTTCACTGCTTGCGAATTTACATTTGGACTGTTTGGCAAATAGCTTATGTCGAACTAGTGTCTCAAATACCATCCTTAGGTGTCTCTCATGCTCCTCCGCATTATGGCTGTAGACTAGGATGTCATCGAAGAAAACCAGCACGAATTTTCTAAGATAGGGTCGAAAAATATCATTCATCAACCTTTGAAAAGTGGAAGGGGCATTTGTGAGGCCGAAGGGCATCACCAGGAATTCATAGTGCCCTTCATGAGTCCTAAAGGCTGTTTTAGGGATATCTTCTTCCTTCATTCTGATCTAATGGAAGCCTGATCGGAGGTCTAGTTTGGAAAAAAATTGAGAACTATGTAGTTCATCTAGTAACTCTTCCACAACTGGTATGGGAAATTTATCCTTTACAGTCTCCTTGTTGAGGGCACGGTAGTCCACGCACATTCTCTAGGACCCATCGGCCTTCCTAACTAATAGGATCGGTGATGAAAAAGGGCTTTGGCTGGGTCTTATAGTACCCAAGGCTAACAGCTCCTTAATTAATTTTTTTATCTTAGATTTTTGGTAGTAGGGGTATCTGTAAGGGCGTACACTTATTGGGGAAGTGCCTTCCTTTAGTATTATGGAATGATCATGTGATCTGCTAGGTGGAATTCCTTTTGGCTCTTGAAATACTTCCATGAATTCCAACAACAATTTCTCAATCTGTTCTGGCAGTTTATTATAAGCTGATCCAAGCTCCCAAATTTGCAGAATCAGTCCTTCTTCGACTCTCCTCAATTCTTGTAAGAAGGTTAGGCTGCAATCCACCTCTGATTTCTACACTCCTATTCCCTGAACTAAAACCCTTTTTCCTTCCTTTTGGAATTCCATTTGTAAGGCCGAAAAGTCCCAAAGAATAGGCCCTAAACTTTTAAGCCACTGGATTCCTAGCACCATATCGCATCCTCCCAGCTGTATGACATAAGCTCTAGTGATAAACTGATCTCCTTGAATCATCAGTCTAATATCTGGACAGCTTTCCTCACTCCACAGCTTGGACCCATCGGTAATGTTTACACCAATAGGGTTATGTTTGAGGACCTTTATTCTTGTTCTTCTTGCTACCCTTGGATGTACGAAATTATGTGTACTTCCTGTGTCAATTAGGGCCACGAAATTATGGCCACTCGGCTTCACGGACACCCTCATAGTTTTAGGATTGGGGTTTCCAATGATTGCATGGAGGGATATGTCGATTCCCTCCTTGCCCTCTTCTTGAGGGTCTCTTAGATCAATCAGGTCTTCAGGAATAAAACTTTTATCCTCCATCTCCTCCTCTAATTCCTCTATCAAAAATATTTTGGGTCCTCCACACCTATGGCCAGGTCCCCATTTGCTGTCACATTTAAAGCAAAGCCCCTTGTCTCTCTTTTCCTTCATCTGTGCTGGAGAGAGTCTCTGTATCATCATTGGTTTAGTTTCAGCCCTGGGCTGAGAGGGTGTTGGGTTTCGGTTTTGGAACCCCATATTGCTAGGTCTCCAAGATTTCCTCATGATTGTCAGGTTCTCTTCTTGCATTCTTGCCAACCCATAAGCAACCACGAGATTCTGGGGGTTTAGCATTCTGACCCCCATTCTTATCTCCTCTTTTAATCCTCCTAAGAAGCAACTGAGCCGGTGAGAGTCAGACAGTCCTCTGACCCGGTTCGAAAGCATCTCAAATTGGGTTTTGTAGAGCTCTACAGTTGTGGTTTGTTTAATGTTGATGAGGGCCTCCATAAGGTCATCATAAGAGGAGGTTCCAAAACGGATTTGGAGGGCCTTAATAAAAGCCTCCCAACTGGTAAGAATTCCAGTGTCTTCTAATTCTTGATACCAGGTTATGGCCTTCCCTTCCATGTGAAAGCTGGCTATAAACAACCGGTGTTGTGCAGGAGTGCTATGAAAGTTAAAGAATTGATTGGCCTTGTATACCCAGCCAATAGGATCATCTCTATTAAACTAAGGAAACTCTAATCGGATTGATTTGAGTTGAACTTGCTGAAATCCTTCCTGTGGTACTACTTCGTGCCTAGTATTTCCATTGACTGATCTGGTGGGAGAATTAGAGGGGGAGCCCATGGGCCTTTTCCCGTGGGCCTTGGCCATCTGATCCATCCTGGTGGACATGTTCTTTAATTGATGGACTATGTCCTCCAATATTTGCTGCTAATTCTGCTGGTTTTGTTGCTGTATCTCCTGTTGTTTTTTCATCCCTGAAACTGTTTCAATCAATTGGGAAACCCTCGTTCCTTTAGCCATCCGAAGATCGTGGCTCTGATACCACTTGTAATGATCTTTAATAATTCGAAGGGAAAGAATTAAAAGATTCTTTATTATTGCTTTTCTTGAACCTGACCCTTACAGGTAAATTTCGGTAAAACTGAAACAATTGAAGGGAACTCTAAAGAAATTGAATAAAAAGAAACGTTGCAAAGTAATAAAACCTAATCTAGAATTTCTGGGCAGTTTCGAGGTAGCCCGGGCCTCCTGGGTGAATGAGATTTGCTTCAAAGCAATTTCCTGCCTCTCTACAGCCCCTTTCCTCCCCTATTTATTCTAATTCTTGATCCGTAGAAAATTGAGAATGACAGGTGGAATTGCCAACTGTATTTATCTAAATCTATTTTATTTGGACTCTTTTTCTTACTGCAAACGGTGTTGTTTGCCCCTTGGATTTATTCCCTGCCAGCTGTCAGCCGCAGGATCTTCTTCATCTCAGCCCTCCACGTAAGTCTCTCACATTCGATCTTGATTGTACACGTACTCACTATCTTTTCTTGCTGCATGTAGTCTTCTCCAACACGCCTTCCTCCTTTCTTCATCGGCTTCAGCTTTGGATCTTTTCTCTCTCGAAGCCGGACTGTTACAGATCTCAACAAAAATGTCATTAAGATAATTATGCCTCAAAGGGCAATAAAATGTACAATGGTTAATGACTAGGAATATAAGTTTCTTATGTATGAATTAAATTATTCACAGTAACGACGTTTTCTTTTCTTTAACTGATACTCAGGGCAGTGGCCTCACAACCTTCCAATGATGGGATGGACTCAATCTTCTTAGTGTGATTATGCAATTTACCTTAGAAGGAATGGATCTAAAGCCTTTCTAGTGTGATTGCACAACTCTTCAAGGATGAGATTACCACAACATATCTTTAGAGCAACAACCTCACAACCTTTCAAGGATGGGATGGACTCAGTCTCCCTAATGCGATTGCAAAATTTACCTTGAAAAGGATTAACTCAATCTTCGTAGTGCAATTACATAGTTTGCCTTGAAAGAAATTTATTTGAAGCCTTCTAATGCAATTACACAACTCTCCAAGAATGAGATTGACATGACATCTCTCTAGGGCAATGACCTCACAACTTTCTAAGGATATGATAAACTTAGTCTCCCTAGCGTGACTGCACAGTTTACCTTGGAAGAGATGGATCTGAAGCCTTCATAGTGTGATTTCACAACTCTCAAATGATGGGATTTACACGACATCTCTATAGGACAACGACCTCACAACTTTTCAAGGATAAGATGGACTCAGTTTTTGTAGTCCGATTGCATAATTTACCTTAAAAGAAATCAACGTAGTCTCCCTAGTACGATTGCATAATTTAATTTGGAAGGCACCAACTCATTTTTGTAGTGCGATTGCACAAGTTACCTTGAAATGGATTGACATGATCTTCTTAGTGCGATAACACATTTCTCCAAGGATGAGGTAAATTATCTCAACAACGATGCTTTACCTAAGGACAACAACACTAATCCCCACCTCCTGCCTAACAACTTTTTAACAATCCACTACAGGTTCATCTGGATTGATAGGAATATACCTAAAACTAAGATTTACTCTTGGTTCTAGATAGGGGATAGATCATTTCTAAATCTTGATTAAGGTTAGATAGTTCAAAGTTCAAATTTGATAAATGTTTTTATAAGTATGGGCGTTGGACCCATATAAATTTTTAACAAGTTCCTAAGGGTTCATAGACCCGGCATGAAATTTTTAATATGGGCATTGAAACCATACAAAATTTCAAAGCTTTTTCTAAGGTTCTTGAACCCTGTATGGAATGTTTACTATAGACGTGAGATCCGTACACATGAGTAAATAAAGAAATAAATAAGAATCAAAATTTTATAATATAAAAAAGTTACATGGATAAACCCCACAAAACTAGGGGTGTGTACATTAATAAAGGGAAAGGGGGGAATAAGGCTTAATTATCTAGCCCGAGCTCCTCAATTAAATATTCCTCATATTAGGAAGTAGCAACCTTTACTAGGAACACATCCGCAAAGTCGGGCACCAGAATTGAATGAAAGGTGACATTAAAGTCTATATACATTCACTTTAATTTATTGAAAAAATACAGATTGAACATCGTAAGAAATATATTATCCTTAATTATCCAAGTCAAAGTTGTAAACCCCCTAAATAATTCCTAAAACTCATTGGGAGAGTTCCTCAAAGCCTTTGACTGAGCTTGAAAACTCCAGGCTTATTCACTTATAGCAAAAAAGCCCAGCCCTCATGCCATCTTGGATGGTCTTTACCTCAAGGATTTCCTGCTTTAAAGAATCTACTTGGTTATAAGTGGCCTGAAGTTGTTTGTCGTTGAAGCCCAACTAAAGAACAACACCTTGTATTTGTTCCTTCAACATTGAATAAACCACATCAAGGCTTTTTCGTTCGGCCTCTATACCAATATTTTCCTCTTTTAGCTGTTCAAAGGTAGTTTGGTTTGCCCTGTTTATGGTAATGACCTCCCTTACATGATTCCTCTTAGCCATTAAATGTCTTTTAGAATGGACGCACATCATGAAAGTTTGCTAAACAACAAGTGTTGGAAATAATAGTCACAAAACTAAACAAAAGGTAAATGAGAAGGTTCTTTACATTAAACGTCATTTGATTAGTTAGAGCCAAATGATGGTTATAGCTTTCATCAGACATCATAAGATGTTTGAAGGGATGGTGAGAATCATTTTCATTAGTCTCACCATCTCAAAGAAAGCCTCTCCAATGCTTAAACTTCTGCTAGTAGAAGCCTCCATAAACTACCTCTCATTTTCAATCAAGATGAGGAAATTAAAGGGAGATCAGCCAAGAATGAGGTTGGTGAAAGCATCCTCAAATTCAGTTTCCTCAACCTGAGTAGAAGGCTTATTTGTTGCAGCTTTACCAATAAAATTGGAAGTTAAGGTAGAGGAAATGCCACCAAAAAAGCCTCTACAATCAAGATTGGAACACTGGGTTCCATAGAGGTAGAGACCCTACTCCTTTTAAAACGAGTGGTAGCACCTACAATCACTTTAGAGGGAGTTAAATCTACTTAACCCCAGGCTGAGGGAGTATGACTTCCCTCAACTTTATTTTCTACGAGAGTTCTGACTTCTACTATTGTTTCCTTAGGAATATAGCTCTCGTGAATAGAGAGCTCACCAACAATGATAGGGTAATTATCCATCACTTATTCATCCCTACCTCCAACCACATCAAGAGATAAATGTCTTTTGTCTAATATGTTCAGCCTAGTCAGGCATCTAAATTATGTATTCTCCTGGTTGAAGGCGAGAAACAAACTATATATCCTCCGTTTCTAGAGTGCTAAAAACATCGTCCTTCAAGGTTTGAGGTAGCCTCCATCTCTATTAGGATTCCTTGATGACAATAAAAGGACTTTTACAAGGAGAGCTACTCTCTCCCCTACCAGTTATGGACGTCAGGGTGTCAACCCCTAGTCATGTGGCCCAGTATGATAAACCCATGCCCCCTGCCACTTCTTCTAGCTTCAAGTTAGAACCTGAACTCCTATTTAGAGGCATCAACACCTCTATTTTTAGAGACAAATTTGAATTTTTTAGGGTTTATTTTTTTGTTTAAAATAGAAAAGGAAAGATGTTGGTGGTGGAAAATACTTAGAAATAAGTTTGTCTACTTGTATTAGAACTAAAATAGTACTCCGGGGTCTTTAATATAATGTTTTTTAAAAATATTACAGAATGTATAAGAAAAGATAGAGATAGGAATGATGACAGGAATGATTAGGGTTATAAAGGAAACATCTTTCAACCCTCATTGTTGGATGAATGGCTTTTCATGCCATTTAAATCTCCATAAATCCACTTAATTACTGCATTAAATGTAAGCTACCATTTTGACACATAAAATGTTGAAATGCGATAAAAAAATAATATATGAAAATGGGTTATAAAGACCTATTGAATCCTTAAAAGAAGAGGTTCTCAAACTCCACTCTTCGAGGCACATTTTATTTTTAGAATCTATTTATAAAATATCAATATATTTTCTTTTAAAAAAATATTTATTTAAGTATTAGAGAGTTTCCAAACTCATAAAAAATAATAAGCACCAACCAACAATTATTTTGATAAAAATAAATAGATTATATTTTTATAAATTATTAACCGATTATCTAAAACATAAACTTGTTTTCCAAACTCCTTTAATTTTTCTTGGCACATCATCAAATCTAAAACTCTCATAGTAATTTATTTCTCAAAATCCGGGGTTTTTTCCTCCCTAAACTTCGTGGCCAAGAAATGCATGATAGGATACTTATATAAACAAGATTAGTATATCGGCAAACATCTGTGTCAGATACGTACGTGCGCTTTTAATCTATTAACATGGAGTGGAGTGGTTACTCTTTAGCACGTTAAAGCTTGATGATCGATTATCCTCCCTGAAGCAAAAGAGAGGCACAAAAACAAAAGCAACGTTCATTTTTGCAGAGAGATGCTAGCTAGTGGCCGCTTTTGGGTGCTTCTTTACTTTATTTGTTAAAAGTGGCTTTGCAAGCCACATGCCAAGACGAACTGGATTTTGTGAGAATCTTGATCTGTGTTAAGATAGATTGGATGCCTGGTTGGCCCATGTAATTACGAAAATGTCATTTTCATCGTCTTGATTTTGAAGGGAGACATGATCAAATCTGCCATCTCAGCTGTGGTCCTCTTGCTTGATGTGACTTCGCCGTTCAGGATTGTAGGACTCTTTCTTTTCACCTTTCAATCTTGCAGGAGGGTGGGCCGTGAAGGCATTCATCCATTAATGCCCTGCATGCTCTTAAATTTCACTGAAGCAGCAGCTAGGTGCCGTTGGATGTATAATTTTGCACTCTGCCTTAGCACCATAGCAATTTGTAATCTATTATTCCTGTACAAACGCAAATATTGCTTGTTTAAACTGATCACAGTTAGTCAGTTCGTGATTTCCATCAGTAAAATTCACAAATCACTCACCATCACAGTTAGTAACCAAATGAAAAGAACACAGAAATTCTTGTAATAATTAACCACAAAAGCCAGTCCCTAATCTTATTAAGATCTACATCTGCATGCAAACATATTTCTATATATTTACCCAGAACGGCACCAGGCACGCTGCTCAGTTCTATCAGCAACACCCACGCTGCTCTTGCCTCCCTCCACTACGGTACTACCTGCCCAAAATCTCGAAACCCAAAGATCTCTCAACGTGTCCGCTCTTGTCCTACGTGTAGTTCCTGACGTGTCCACGCTCCTCCTCATGACTTTTTAAACCCTGCGATCTGGCCCCTCCCTTCCATTTTATACCCATCGTCACTCCCTTTACCATTCACTCTCTAAAAAGTGAAAACTCTCTCTCTCAAAAAAAAAAATCTTTAACCATTTTGTTTGTTCTTCAGTTCTTGATCCTTAATTTCTCTCATTTTATTACAAGTCGGTGATTGTTTTTTTCTGATACCAAAGACCAAAAGAATGGCAGAAACCTGTACAAGAAAACTGATAGTTGAGGTTTGCAATGCCAGAAACTTGATGCCAAAAGATGGCCAAGGAACAGCAAGTGCATTTGCTACTGTAGATTTTGATGGCCAAAGAAGGAGAACAAAGACCAAGCTCAGAGATCTGAATCCAGAGTGGGATGAGAAGCTTGAGTTTCTTGTCCACGATACTGACTCTATGGCTGCTGAGACTTTAGAGATCAGTCTTTACAATGACAAGAAGACAGGTAAAAGAAGCACTTTTCTGGGAAAAGTACGGATTGCTGGTAGTGCTTTCGTTAAATCTGGAGGAGAGACTCTTGTTTATTATCCGTTGGAGAAACGAAGCGTGTTTTCGCAGATTAAAGGAGAGCTGGGGCTGAAAGTCTATTACATCGACGAAGATCCTCCGGCTCCACCAGCAGAGCAGAAACCTGAGGAGAAGGCACCAGAGACGGAAGAGAATAAGCCAGCAGAAGAGGCGAAACCCAAGGAAGAGAAAAAAGAAGAGGAGAAGAAAGAAGAGCCAAAGACGGAGTCCAATAAAGAGGCAAAAAAAGAAGAGGAGAAACCAAGTCCACCACCACAAGAGGAGAATCCCAAAAAACCTGACGAGGCAGCTCCTCCAGTTAAGGTGGAGAATCCGCCGTTGGCCGAGAGTGAAAAGAAGCCGTCGAAAGAAGAAAAGGAAAAGGCAGAGATTGTAAAAAGATCTGAGGTGACAATCGGTGATCTTGAACTCCGGTCTTTATCCAGTGATCGAGGTCGAAGCGCTTATGATCTGGTGGATCGCATGCCGTTTCTCTATGTTCGAGTAGTGAAAGCCAAAACAGGAAACAATGAATCCAAAAGCCCAGTTTATGCCAAGCTCATGATTGGTACACACAGTATCAAAACCAAGAGCCAGAGTGACACAGACTGGGATAAAGTCTTCGCTTTCGATAAAGAAGGACTGAATTCAACTTCCTTAGAAGTTTCAGTTTGGACAGAAGAGAAGAAAGAGAATGAAGAGGCAACACAAGAGTGTTCTCTGGGTACTGTATCTTTTGATTTGCAAGAGGTGCCCAAGAGAGTGCCCCCGGATAGTCCTTTGGCTCCACAATGGTACGCTTTGGAATCGGAGAACTCTGCGGGAAATGAAGTCATGCTCGCCGTTTGGATTGGGACTCAGGCTGATGAGGCATTTCAAGAGGCTTGGCAATCGGATTCAGGTGGGTTATTACCGGAGACCAGAGCCAAGGTGTATCTGTCGCCAAAGCTTTGGTATTTGAGACTAACGGTTATCCAAACCCAAGATTTGCATTTAGGTTCGGGATCCGAAGCTAAGGCTCGAAACCCTGAACTTTATGTTAAAGCTCAACTTGGGGCCCAGCTTTTTAAAACAGGTAGGACTTCTGTTGGGTCGACATCTTCTAGCTCGGCTAATCCGACTTGGAATGAGGATTTGGTTTTTGTGGCGGCTGAGCCGTTTGAGCCATTCTTGACTGTGACAGTGGAGGATGTTACTAATGGGCAGTCAGTGGGGCACGCTAAAATACACGTGGCAAGCATAGAAAGGAGGACAGATGATCGGGCAGAGCTTAAATCAAGATGGTTTAACTTGGTAGGTGATGAGACCAAACCCTACACGGGAAGGATACACGTGAGAGTGTGTTTAGAAGGTGGGTATCACGTGCTAGATGAGGCAGCTCACGTGACTAGTGATGTTCGAGCAGCAGCTAAACAGCTAGCCAAGGCTCCAATTGGGTTGCTTGAAGTTGGAATCCGAGGAGCCACTAATTTGCTTCCTGTGAAAACAAAGGATGGTACTCGTGGGACCACTGATGCTTACGTGGTGGCTAAGTATGGGCCCAAGTGGGTCCGGACCCGTACGATCCTCGATCGATTTAATCCACGGTGGAACGAGCAATACACGTGGGATGTATATGATCCATGCACTGTGCTAACAATTGGTGTTTTTGATAATGGAAGGTACAAGCATGATGAAGCCGCAGGAAAACAAGGCAAAGATGTTAGGGTTGGTAAAGTAAGGATCCGTTTATCAACCCTTGATACTAATCGGGTGTACTTGAATCAATATTCTCTTATGGTGTTGCTTCCTAGTGGGGCCAAGAAAATGGGAGAGATCGAAATAGCCGTTAGATTTTCTTGCTCATCGTGGTTAAGTCTAATCCAAGCTTACACTTCACCAATGCTGCCTAGAATGCATTATGTGAAGCCTTTGGGTCCAACCCAGCAAGACATTTTACGACATACAGCAATGCGTTTGGTGACTGCTCGATTAACCAGGTCCGAGCCACCACTAGGCCAGGAAGTGGTCCAGTTCATGTTGGATAGTGACACACACATGTGGAGCATGAGGAGGAGCAAGGCTAATTGGTTTAGGGTGGTGGGGTGTCTCACACGCGTCGCAACTTTGGCACTTTGGATTGAAGGGATTCGCACATGGGTGCACCCACCCACAAGTATTCTCATGCATGTGCTGCTTGTAGCTGTTGTGTTATTTCCACATCTGGTGCTCCCCACCATATTCATGTATGCCTTCTTGATCTTAGCATTTAAATTTCGCTACCGTCAAAGGGTCCCACTCAACATGGACTCGAGGCTTTCTTATGTGGACATGGTGGGACTTGATGAGCTTGATGAAGAGTTTGATGGATTCCCAACCACACAATCACAGGATGTGGTTCGCATCCGATATGATAGGTTGCGAGCACTGGCTGGCCGGGCCCAGACACTCTTAGGTGATTTTGCATCCAACGGGGAGCGCTTAGAAGCTTTATGGAATTGGAGGGATCCAAGGGCTACTGGGATTTTTTTGGTGTTTTGCTTAGTTGCTTCATTGGTATTTTATGTGGTTCCATTTAAGATGTTTGTATTAGGGTCTGGGTTCTATCACCTCCGTCACCCAAGGTTCCGTGACGACATGCCATCTATCCCGGTTAGTTTTTTTAGGCGACTACCATCATTTTCAGATCAAATTCTTTAAAAGTGTGGTGGTGCGTTTTGGTTCACTTTTTTGGTGAAATTATAATCACGAAAAAGTGTTTTGTAATGTGGTTTATAACCATTGTTTGATTTATTTGTTATTTTTTAGCAATAAATAAAGTTGTCAGGGCAATAAAGCATATCTCTTGCATGTATAAGGTGAAAAGGTTACCATTATTTTGATCATTTATGAGATGGGGTTGATGAAAGGATGGATATTTAAAAATGCTAATTTGAATGACTTGTGTACCATTATTTTTAATATAAAAAACTATTCATGTAATTTTTACATTATTATAAAACTCAATTCATCAAATTAACTTTTAAACCTCCTATTTAACTTTTTATTTAGCTAGAGTTTAAGGTTAAATTATATAGAAATTATTTTAACATAACTTAATTGACTTGGTACATTAAAAGAAACCCAATCAATTATTAAAAAAATTTAACAATGAAATTAAGAAAATAAAAAAGACAAGTTTAACAAAAAAAACCTCTACCTCAATTAGGAGTGTCAATTTCACCTGAATTCAATGGGTACTAACTCAAATTTACCCGAATAAATATAAATTTTTTCTTGTTTGGGTCAAGTTCGGATGATACACGAAGTGAAAAGAGTGAGTTCATATAAGATATAGATATTACTTTGCCCAACTCGAAATCCTATCTCAACCCGACCCGAAGTATAAACATATTTTTAAAATTTTTAAAAATCACAATTATTTCCACCTAAGATAATCTAGAGTTTCTCACTTACCTCTCCACACATTCTCACAATTCACCGCTTGCTTTGGTGTTTTTTTTTTTTTTACCAAATCACCCAATTACAAACCAAATAAAACTCACAAAATAATTTTGGAGGGAACACATATATTTATTAAAATCGTTTATTTAAAAAACATTATCATAATATGTAAAGTCATTATAAGGAAAAAACAAAAAATATATATATTTTCATACAATTGCATAAGAAAATAAAAGAATAATCAATTGAAGAGGATAATGTAAAAAATGATAATAATAAAAATAATAAAATGTTTATTCTATTCTTATTGCATATCTATGCCAATCTTTTTAAAGCCGGTGCACATTTGTTTCCTATAGAATCATAAAAAATAAAATATTACTATTAAAAAATATTATATTAAAAATTTCAAATATCATTTAAAAAGCATGGAATAATTGAATAAATTTTTAAATATCATTATAGTTAATTATCTAAATACTATTTTATTTTAAAATATAAAAACGCGGGCCTATAGAATCAAGCCCCAACAAGTTTAGGTTTTTTTTATAGTAAAGCTAGCTAGGTGTGCAAACCTTGTCTCGCAAGTCTAAGCACTCCTAGGCTTCATGCTCTTGGTTTTTTTTTTTTTTTTTTGTAATATTTTGAAAGAAACTTCTTGCTAGATAAATAAAAGTAATAGTATTTAAAAATAATTAATTTATGCTTTTTTCTCAAACAGGAATAGAGTTTTTATGGTACTATTTGCAATTTAAATAATTATGTATAAAATAATATTGATAATTTAATATTCGATGAGAATAAAAATAAAAATTTGTATTATTATTAATTTATTATATTATTACTTCAAATTAATTATTTATTTTTAATACAGTCACATCAACATTATTGAACCATTATTTTTTGTTTTTTTTAATTGTTTTAAAATCTTAGCAAGTTTTTATTTGAGAGGCCAATGCTTACGATAAAAAAACAAAAAACAAAAAAAAAAACAAAAACATGTTTTTTCATCGAAGTGGAAAAGAAATGAATGAAAACAAAAGGGGAGTTGGAACTAAAGAAATGTATGGTTTTTCTTTTGAATTTAAATCATTTAAATTTATATGAATATTTATTTTAATTGTTTTTTAAGTTTTTATTCAAATAACCATCCTACTAATAAAAAAAATGACTTTGTCAACATCAAAACAAAAAAAAACACTTAATCATTTGAATCCTTACAACTGTTTATTTTATTTTTACAAAACGAAATGAAATAAAGATTTTGAGAATGACTCGGGCAGTAGAATTATAAATTCTTACTTGTACTGACCTGGTTGTAAGCGATTTCCATACATCTTTACTTGTAGTTCATGCAGTCATCATGTATAACTATCAAAAAACTTGGTGTTTAATTACATTGTAGTTTTTCAAAATGTTATCGATTCTCTCTAGCTGGTATTACCATGTAATAATATTTCTCTATAAGCATCTTATATCAGCTTTTCTCAATATATCTCGCCAAACAACCAGCCCAGTAATTATACGACGCATTTATTTTTGTTTTTTCATTTCGAGAGAACTTTCATCTGCATTGCCGCTTGAAGTTCTTTTCTGGAAGAAGTTTGGTCAGCAAATTTTGCAGCCTTCTTGATCCTGGTCCAGGCCTCAAAACACCATAATTCCCGTTTTGCAACCCTGAACATGTTCCATGCCTCTTGCCACTCCTGGCACACCAGCCCCCATGAGCAAACTGTCCCTTGTATCTCTTAAGAAGCTCGCGATCAATCTTATCGAGAACTGGATCATTTCTCTTGAACTTTCTTGCAAATGGCCGGCTGCTCAAGATCATTCTTCTGTAATCTTTAACTCCTAGGGACCGAGGGTGCTGCTTAGGAGGTGTATCCCAAGTAATGTAATGAAGGTCATGGTTAACAGTGGTGTTTTTATAGTCTTCAGAGTTGCATATTACAGTTTGGAAGTAGCCTTCAGGGGAGGACACAAAGTTGGTGTAGTAGAGAAGAAGAGTCCTTGGCAAGTTGTCCCAGCCCACAATGCTGTACTCAGCAAAAGATCTTGACAGTATGGTCCAAGCAGAACCTGTTATGCAAAGCAATTGAGAGAAATTAGGATTGTTGTAACTATTCGAAACTTGAAAGACACTGCACATATATAGATGAATCCATTTAAAATTGGAAACTGCCAAAGAAAATTGTTGTTCGATGGGAACATTATGTATAATGTATTTCTGGAAGATGAAAAAGCATGAAGGGGTGATCTGAAAGGAAAAAATAAAGACCGCCAGCCCTGCATATTGCAAAGGCAACTGCCACATCCACAATCAAAGCAATCGTCTATGTTTTCTGCAATTTGGAATGATTCTGAAATCATGAGGGTTACCAGTATAATCTACAGGTAATTTTAATTATGTTGTCAGAGAGATAATCTAGCGTTAAAAGAGAAAAAAAAGGCACTTTCATTTCCAATTAGCTAGTTTGTAAGAGGATGAACAACCTCCGGGCCTGGATCATATCCAACAACATAGCTGATTGACACTGTTAATTCAGCTTGTAAAAATCTTGATCTTATTTTGTGAAAACAAAATAAAACATTAATGGAAGAAATCAAACGATTTAAATTCACATTCAACTATAAAAAAAAATAGTAATAAACATAACATACTATGAATCCACATTTATCTCATACCCATTATTAAAAGCTAAAAAAGGAAATCATAAAATCCATGACATGAACACAGATAAGTACATGGCTTGATGTACTCTTTTGTCAAGAATTTTTATATTCAGTTCATTCTGCATGTTGCGCCTTGGAATCAGTTCAAAGCAACTTGGAATAATTACTTTGTCTATTCCTTTCTTTCAATCGGGGCATTCATTATTATAAATCTACAAAGTTCTCCAAAAGAACTGGAGAGCACGTGTATTCTAACATCAACTGTGCCTTGTCATGTGAATTTTCTAGATCGTGCAGCCTAGAGCATACAGCTGTCTGTCTTTGGTCCCCTTTGTAGGTCATTTCAAGGGCTCACCTAGAAATCCAACCTGGACACATCTCATTGTCTGGTGGTGATTCAATGGCTATGTTGAGGTTTTACGCAGCTTGCGAAATGGTGGAGCCATACGTGGTTAGGTTGGTGATGGGATGCCTAACATGCTCTGAGGGTAATTCAAAAATGCTGATTATGACATGAAACCCAGCTAGCATCGACAAGAAGCTATCTACCATTACACAATTCTATGTGCTGTATGATGAAGAAATTAAGGAAAAGAGAGGGATACTTCCACATTAACACAATATTCTGGGCAGCACTCAAACTAAAACTTCATGAAAGATGCATTAAGACAGCTCATCAAATCTTTGATGGAAAGTGGCTTCTGAACTCAGTCTTTCTCACTTTGTACACTGTCCCACTTGTTGCTTTTTTCCACTTTGAACATGAGCTTGATGTTCGAAAGCTAAAACGATAATTTGGCGTTGAGTTTTATTTTTTATTTTTATTTTTTCATCTGATGATTGCATATCTACTTGGCATACACTTCAATATGACATCCTAACCATTTAGCCGGAGGTTAACCCTAATCTTCTTAGATGTGATTTTTTTTTTCTAAGATTGCTACTTGCAGTTTGTTGAAGCTACCATTAATTAGGTCCAAGGTCTTATTCAACTATCAACAAGAATTTTGTTAACAAGAAGTAGAAGATTGATTGCAAAATGATAAAAGCCTGTCAAATTCGACCTACTTGATTAAATTTCTTTAAAAATTAGATTCCTTTATATATTATATTTCTTTGTCCCAAAAAAGAGGCAGAAGGTACAGCGGTTAGGTCTCGTGCTCAAAATATTGTTTTGTTTAAAATTTGAAAAATATTTTTATTTAAAATTAATTTTTTTAATGTTTTTAGATCATTTTAATATATTAATATTACAATTAAAAATATTATTTTAATATATTTTTAAATAAAAAATACTTTATAACACAACACCCATTGTACTTTCAAACATGCATTGTCTTTGTTGTAGAGTTCAGGAGATTTGAAAGGAGGGCATAGTCTTGGAAAATGTGATTTGCATTCTAATCGTTACCATTTAAGTAAAAGCCAGGATGGACTTTTTGTCGGCAATGACTTCACATGGAAATACGAATGATACAAGGTCCTACTAGCAAGACATTTGGAAAGATTGGGCATATTTTCAAATACATCCAAAATAATGGCCAAAAAGGAAAACCCATAAATTAGTAATTCCATTTTATTTATTTTTTTGTACAGTGAGTACCATGTACTATGAAATGCGTGCTGTCTCTTCACTTCAGAGCTCACATGCGGTTGATAATCAGGTGGGGGCAGAAATTAAAAATAAAATTAAAATAAAATTGGTGAAAAACAATGCATGGAGCCCATAGATAAGAGAATGGAAGGTCATGGTGGCCATGTCTTGTGATAAGCAAGGTCCTTCTCATATCAAACAAAAAGACTGAGAAAGAGAGAGAGAGAGAGAGAGAGAGACCTGTATAGAGCTTGAAGGCAGTTGGGAGGCTCCTTTGTTTAATTACCCACCAGATCTCTGATTTGTTCAGGCTGTAGAGACCAGGGTCTATCATGATTGGCTTGGCTCTCTTATTCCTGATGGTGATTAATATTAATAATGTTTTTAATAATCAAATTCCTCTCATAACTTCACAAATTAAAAAAAATGATGAGCAAAAAAGAGAAAAGGGAAAAAGAAAAGGTCTCGTACAGTTTCCATCCCAGGCGACTGCTGTGCTGTATAAAGTTGAGATTTCTTGGCAAGGTAGAGAAGGCGTCAATCAGATCTGATAACAGCAAAGATAGGTGAAATAATTACTACATTATTGAACATAGAGTCTGGAAACAAAAATGAAGCAAAAACAGCAAGAATTTAATGAAAAAAGATTTGTAAAACACAAAGCCAAGATCAGTGGTGGACAGAAAACAGAGGATAGTGCAAATAAAATGAAAAAAAAAAGGCCACTCACCATACCATCTTGGGTGACCAAGGGATAATCAGAGGCACTGAGATTAATGAACCAGTCCCATTTGCAGGTCCTCAGCAGTATAGCCATTGCATGGAGTGTATTAGCAAGCATAGTAGGACCTCTGTAAGTAACCAGATTTGGTTTGCCGACAATCCAAACATTTCCCACCAGGCCAAAAACTGGATCACTAGACACAAATTCAGCTATTTCTCTATGCTCCTTTTCCGGTGCATCAGAATCCACATGAATCAGATAGTAGTTCCCCGGATGGTACAATGCCTTCAGCAGACGCGTTAGCCTCTTCGCGTCACCTCTAGATGCTGATATCAAGTACGCGAACGTTACTGGATATGGTTTGAGGTCTTTCAACATGTTCAAGTTGATCACAGGGTTGTATTTGGCAATGGGTGTGGTTAGTTTTGTTGGGATGTACAGTAGAGAGAAGAGTATCGAGGTTACCATGAATGAGATCATGAACAGTTTGATGCCCATTTCATTTAATCGAAGAAGAAGAAGAAGAAATGTGAAGGGAAGTGATCAAGGGAGGGAGAAATTAAGGTGGCTTAATGGCGAAGGAGGGTGTTGTGAGAACGGGAATAATAACGGAGCTCCTTGCTTTAAAGGGTAGGCCTCCGGTTGTCATTATAGCAGTTGTTGACATGGAGATTCATTAAGTACAGATGGAGAAGAGGAAAGAGGTGAAATTACTAAATTAGTTAGGCCTTTAACGAGGTTGGGAATGGATTGTAGTGGACTCTTGTGGATAGAAATTAAGGTATCAAAAGAGTGAAAATTTCACATGGGTTAGTCGGTAAACTCGAAAGTAGCCCACGCGCCGTCCCAGGTAACTTTTATAGCAAGTATTGTTATGGTTGGGATATCATACTAAAGTTTTTTTATTTAAAACCTACCAGTGGGTAGAAATATTTTTTTTTTTAATTTTTTTTTAATATTAATATATTAAAATAATCTAAAAATATAAAACAATTAATTTTAAATAAAAAAATTTAATTTTTTTAAAACAGGATATCAACCATGTTCCTGCATACTAGTAGTTACGGTTGTTTTTTAAATATTTTTTACTTAAAAATATAATAAAATAATATATTTTTTATTTTTTTAAAATTATTTTTGATGTCAGTACATCAAAATAATCTAAAAATATCAAATATATATATTAATTTAAAGAAAAAAAATTAATTGTTTTTCAAAAATACTTTTTACAAAAACTAAACATTGATATATCAAGTTAAAAAGAGAAAATATATAAAAAAATATTTAACTAAAAAATTTGAATTGCAATTTCTTAACATACCTAGTATATTAGTTTTACTTAAACCAATTATAGATCATATCATAAGCTTGGATTTAAAATAGATATTGAATATTGTTTTATATAAACACAAAAAAAAAATCAAGAAACTCTATTTTAAACTAGATGAATGCACATTAAGGTTCTTCAAATTTTTTAAAACTTTATAATAATATAGTTATTTAATTATATATTTTTATTTCTTTAAAACATTTACTAAATAAATATATTATATATTTTTCAAGTTTGTGTTACTTTTTTATTTTATTTTTAGAAAACAAAAATTAAATTAATCTTTAATCAATAAAAAGCATACCAATACCTAGTTTTAAAAACAAATGCGATAAAAATTATATATATTTTGGGTTAATCATTTTTAATAGATGTAAGATATAGTTAAATCACTAAACAATTGATTATATACAAATGATAGTATGATCAAAATTGTTTCATCCTCGCAATGCAGGGGTTATCTGACTAGTTTTTATATTAACTTATTTGTCAATTGAGATTAAATATTTCTCCAAATAATTCTAAATATACATCCTCTATATTGATATCGAGAAATAATAATAATCTATTTTAGGATAAAGTTTATAATTTTACTTAAAATAGTAAGTCTAAAATAGTTTTTAGTGCTAGGGATTAAATAAACAAAAACATTCCACTCATAGGAATTTTATATTTTTCAAATAAATTATTTATAACTATTTACACGAAAAAAAGAAGAAGCAATCATTGTAATTTTTATATAGGAAAAAGGGCTCCGTCAATTGTGTTTTTATTAGTTTTGATGGTAAAAAATCAACAGAATGATATATTTTTTATATATATTTTTATTTGGATATTTTTATATTTTTTAAAAAATATGAAACTAGTTTTGTTTGGGGTCTGTGGCTACTTTTCTCAATAAGTACGCTTTCTAAAAATCGAAAAATCGAACATGTATTTTTACTCTTGTAGGAATATAGTAATACCTTAACCTCTAGACTAACATTTTATTGGTGACGGGATGATATATTAAATAAACAATAAGTTTTTAATGATAAATTGGATGCAATTAAGCATATAAAAAGACATGTGGGATACAACTCCAAAATATAAAGATTCATGGAATTATTTTCTCTTTTATATAAGAAACATGATATTATCACTGTTTTTATTGTTGCATTTATTTAAGAAAAAATTGTTTATTGTTATCATAAAATACTAAAATAAAATAAAAATAAGTAGCAATAATTAATTATGAAAAATAAGAAATGAAATTATTAATGATTTATTCACTATCATCCTAATAATTATAAACAAATTTAATATTTATTATCTATCAAATTAATTTATAATTTTGAAGTAAGCATAGATCATGATATATTATTATTTATTTTATTTATTTTTAGGAGATATTTTTTAATTATTTCAAAAAAATATTATATTATATAATTATTAAAAAATTAATTTCTATCTATAAAAAATTATATCCTAAATTTTAGAATTTATAATTATACCAAGTTATATCTAACTCTCGTGTCTGTGTCTGTGTCTGTACAAAGTTACAGACTAGTGTCATATTATTATTACTTATAATCTAAATGTGTTGGCTAAGGTATTGTGGAGCCGCATTGTTCATGCACATAAAAAAAATTGTGAATGATACTGTATATTTTTGGGTTATTCATTTTGGTCCTTTAAGTTTAATTTTGGGTGATTTCATTCTAATTAAAGTTCAATTGACTTTGATTTCTTAGAAAATAGTTGAATTAAAAGAAAAAAAACTGAAAAAAAAAGTGCAAACATGGGTGGCGTACCGGAACATATTTCAACAGTACTCTTAGGTCCTTAAACTTTCAAAATAACATATAATTTATGTCCTTTTAGATTTCAAAAATATCATTTTTGATACAAAAATTTATTTATATTATTTTTGGTACAAATGTCCATGCTTATCTGGGAGAGTGAAATTTAGGTGTGTAGATGACATGTCATCTACCTTCACAGGCGACATATCACTTGTATAGTTTCTTTTTTAAAAAAAAAATTGAACAGACAACAAGTTGTCTATCCCTTTTAAGTATAAAAAAACTCAGGTGCCCGGACCTAGGCTTACAGGCCCAACCACGCAAATGAGTTTTTCTTTGTAATTGACCAGGCGAGCTAGGGCATGGGCCCAGAATTTGACCTTTTTTGCCTTTTTTTTATTATTAAATTTAAGGTTAAATATAAATTTATATATAAAAAATATTGATTCAAGTTTTGTCCATAGTTTGGGGTGCTGTTTTTTTTTTTTTTTGTATGATATTGCTTTTTTTAATAGATATTGTTTTTTTAATGACTTCTTTCTGAAATAATTTTCAAGTTTATGTTTTAATTAATATTGCTCCTATGTGATTTTGTGTTTTCTTATTTAACTTTTTTTGGCCATATTTTGATTTTTTTTAAAAAGACTAAATATAAATTTTAAAAAAACAATATTGGTCCAGTTTAATCTATGGTCTAGGGCGTAGGTTTGATAGGTTAAGCAACAATATTCAAGCTGATTTGTTTTTTCTAATATTGTTTTTTTTAATTAATATTTTTTAAAGTTTTTTTCTAAAATAATTCTTAGGTTTATATTTCAATTAAAATCGATTATCTGTTATTTTTTTTATTTAACATTTTTAGATAGAGATGTTTTTTAAAATGTTGTTGTGTGTTTTTTTTTTTGAAAAAATTGTTCTGATTTATCTAGAATTTTTTTATATATTTTATATAGATTAACTTTGTTTTTTCAAATAAAAAAATATTTTCAAAAAATATTTCTAATATGTACAACCTTCCATATTTTTTTATTTTATGTTATTCAATCAATTTAATGTGCGTGTTTATTTCTATTATCATTTGATTTAATAAAAAATTAATTTTAATAAACAAATCTAGCTTTGGAGTATCTTGTCTTGTGAGATTAAATATCTTGATTTATACTTGTCTTTTAATTTTTTTAAATTTATTTTTTATTATAATTAATGGCTTTTTCTCTGTTTATTAACACTTATAGCTTTCGAGTTATTTAATTACATATATGCATGAGTTTTTTATTTACATAATTATTTTATTTATAAAAACACATTGAAAAATAAAATAATATATATATATAACTCTTTTTTAAAAAATAAAACTTTTTTACTCTCACCAAATAACTAATATTTCTAGTGTCGTCGTTTTTCTACCAAGTTATAGATTATTGCCATATGAGAACTTACATGGGCCTGGTCATTGCTTACAGTCCCTCCCATTCATTTTTTTGGAGGATGGTCCCAACTCATAGAAGATGGCCACAGTCTACCCTGAGGCCTTGCTAGGCCCGATCACTAAATTACAATTTTGAGTTACTTTTTTGCATTTTAAAAATATATTTTTTATTTAAATTAATATTCTTTGATGTTTTTAAATTATTTTGATGCACTAATATTAAAAATAATTTTTTAAAAATAATAAAAATATTATTTTAATATATTTTCAAGTAAAAAACATTTTAAAAAACAACCATAACTATACTCTCAAATACACTATAAAATTTAGCCTTAAATTTACGAAGACAAACCTGACCTTGCACATTTGGTTAGCACTTTTCTTTTATAAGCTTAGATCATTTCTTGTATGTGAAAAACTGATAATGCTTGTCTAGGAATAAAGAGAGCACGAGTCTTTAAGGGCCTTTAGTTTCCTCTTCTTCCCTTATCCCTGTTACATTAATTTTTATATTATGTTTTTAAAACGTGATAATATAAAAATATATTATTTTATTAAATATTTTTTAAATGGTGTTATTCTACTAAAACTTTTAAATTAATATGCTATTTTATATATAAAAAAATTAATAAATACAATAAAAAAATTGGCAGATTCCCAGATTTTGAAGTGGCCGAGCTCTATAATAAATACTATATGGTTAGCCTAGCCTAGAACTATAATTGAGAACTCACTGAGCTTCTGACCACCTAATGGTCTTCCTACTGTTTGCAGAAGCTTGACCACTGGAATTATTTTCTAGCATTACCGCATTTGTCATAAATCTTTCCCACCTAAAAAGATTCATTAATGAATTAGAGTGGATTGAAGTTGGTTTGGTATCATTTAGGGTAACCTTTTTTTTAACATGGAGAACTAGTCTTTAAATTGTGTTCGACAGTGTTTTTTTTCTGTTTTTAGATATGTTTTAAAAATATTTTTAATTTGAAAAAAATATTAAAATGATATTTTTTTTAGTATTTTATAATAATTTTAATATGATAATATTAAAAATTAAAAAATTTAAAATATTATTTTAATATATTTTCAAGCAAATATTATTTTAAAAAATACAAACTGTTACCATAGACCGATATAGAGTCCGTTTGGCTAAGAGTTTGTGGCTGCGTTTAGCATACAACAATGACAACATGGTGTTTGGTTAAGAAATGAGCCGTGATTTTTATACGTGGGCCCTACCATTATCTGCGTTGAAAACACGATTTTGCTGAAGCAGAATTTACATGCTTTCTGTCGCGTTTTTCCTCTCTGCACCATGCTTTTGCACATCACGCAAATTAATTGGCAGAAACAGTGCAGCAAGCCAATTAATTTGCGTGAATAGTGCAGCATGCTGCACTGTTTGCGTCTACAGTGCAGCATGCTGCACTGTTGAGGCTAATTAATTTACATGGAGAGTGCAGCATGATGCACTGTTCGGGTTAATAGTGTAGCGTGCTGTATTATTTGGGCGAACCGGTTCCGATCTAAAACTTAAAATATATTAAAATAAGTTCGATCCAGTAAAATAAAAATTATTTTTTATTATTTTAATTGTATTTTATTTGAAAAATTAGTATTTAATATTATTCAATAAAACTACATAAATTAGACGAAGATCGTTTGATGACGTAGCATTTGTAGAATTGTAGATATTTTAATGGAATAATAAAAAATATTTTATATAAAATATTATTTATTTTATGATGTAATATCAATAATTAAATCTACAATATTTAAATTAAAAACTATCAATATTAATATATATATTTTTAAATTATTTTATAACCTCAATTTCAAAAACATTCTTAACCAAACACATTAAACAATTTTTTGTTCAACTTCAATTTCAACCATAGTTTTAACCAAACACTTATTTTTTCAAATCAACTTCAACTAAAAGTACTTTTTATAAAACAACTTTTTTCAAACCACAACCACAACAGCTACCGCAATACCAAACAGACTCATAGTACTGTGAAACGAAACCAATTTACTTAATATTGCAGCTCAAATTTTATTGCAAATATACCCTCGATTTCCGGTCTATATATATATATATGTTTCTAAATCCCAGAAAGGATCCCAACCCCCAGCCCCTCCACGGCTCGTTGCAAGTGAATGGAATATGCTTAGCTTGACCTTAACTTACCACTGGTATTTTATAATTTGTAAGAATATAATGTTAAGCAGTTTTCTTGTAATTAACCAGTAGTCACCCCCCACCTAACGTAGTTGATGTATGATAGTTTGGTTAACAGTCATTGTCAACGAAACACCAGAAAATGAACTTGTTTAAGGGTGTAATGTTTGTTGAGAAATATCTTTTTATATCAAACATCAGAAAAAGAGGTTAATCCACTTTGATGTTTCTACTTGAATATCTCATGTTCAGATTGGTATGATCAGATTCAGAGACTATAAATTAAAGCTACATTCATTGTGTAGAAATAGTGATAAAGCCATATAGGGATAAGAGAGGGTAATTGCCCCTTCGCCATCCAAAAAGAAAATTATCTTTTTTTTTTAATATAGGGTTTTGGGCCAAGAATTTTATACATGGTCTACGATATATATAGATATAAAATGAGACAGCTGATGGGTTTGAGAAAAGAGTTAGCTTGCCTAATAGTTTTTATACTTGTGCTGTTAGAGACTTCATCTCTTCCTGATAGGTTAGCTAAATATGAAAGCTCCAAAAATATTGTGTCTATATCTCTAAAAATTAGCTATTAAAAATGTTAGGGTTTATAATAATTTATGGGTTTGGTGAATTAATATATGTATAGGTAATATTATATGTTAATGGATATGAATTGAAATGAGTTTTGATGAATTGATAAGTATGAATTTCATATGAAAAATAATGATAATGAATTTATTAATGATTAAAATAAAGTACAGGACAACTAAAAAAATTAGAGACATAATCAATAAATTAAAAAAAATCAGTTTAATATTTATGTTTAATCCACTTGTACAAAACAACAAGTTAGTAAGAACAATATCAATTTGTAACAATCTTTTTAAGCTATAATTTTAGATATTATGTACATATGTTAACATAGAATTATTGCCAAGAACTTTGTTTTATATATTGAAAAATATATTTTTAATGAAATTAGAAATAAAATCATTATGAATCAGTTTTAAAATATAAAATCTCGAAGAAAACAATTATAACGTAAGTTTTTTCATTTTAAAAGTATTTTTAAATTAATTTTGCTTGAATTGAGTTGGTACATATATTTCAAATTAATTTCTATATATAACATATGTATATATATCATATAATATCAAATATTTATAGTAATTATTCCTTTCATTTAAAAAATTCTGGTTCCGTTAGTGTGTAAGAAGATGTTAACTTCTAGCTAGGTGGCAAGAAAATGAACATGTTCATGGTCCTCCCTCCTTGCAATGCTCATGGCCAGAAACGATTCACAGAATCTGTAATCCGGGCCCCCATCTTCAATCCAGTCTAAAGTCTTGTCCAAGACTGCGTTACATTTGAATCTTCCACTTGTAATTTCCCGGCACTGAAGATCGTGTAACATTGAATCCAACTCTGGTTATCCTTTGGAAGAAGATCTCTTCAGTATTTGATGGACAGATTTAGTTAAACCTACCAAACATCACTCTTTCTATAAAGAGACAGCTGCGCCTTTTTCTTTTTCTGCACTTTCTTTAAGCAAAGCTAACTGCATCGCGAGAAATAGCTTAGAGAGATGAGAAACCCCTTCGACAAGTTACCTCTCTGTAGACCTATCTCTTAATTCTCTACCTTCCAAGTCAATATTGCACCACTCATTAAACCCAATACTCACACAAGCTAACACGTGATCAGATTGAGAGGAAATGTGAAGGAGAAGGGGGACTTGGTCAGTTTCTTGCAATGTGCAACATTTTGTCAAAGAAGGCTTTCACAAGTTATAAGTCTAGGTCTTAACAGTGATATATTCGTGCCCTTTGACTTGTAAAGAACAGTAAAACAAGAGTGGTAGAACGATGTTTGAGGATTTGACCAGGCCTGTGATTTTGGAGAATCGTGGCCGCCAAGAGAGTGGAAGATAATAAAACGAAGAGGTTATTTGTTTTAAGCGGAGAAAGACCAAGACTTTGAGTGTAAAATTTAGTAGCCATCAATGAAAAGATGCAAGGAAATGATTAATGATGATGCAGTTACAGCTATTAATGTGCAGAACTTCCACATTCAAGTTCAAGAGGAAAAACTTCCATACATAATCCCCAACCAGGTTCTATCTCCATTCCTCTCTCAAATCAATCTCTTGATTCTGTTTTATCATCTTTCATCAGCAAGCTCCCCCCCCCCCTCTTATAGGTGGCATTTCATGTTCCTTTTCTTGCTTCTTTATTTCTTGCTAATTATTCCCTTTCTTTAGAGTACTATCATTCATTTTTTAGTTCTTGAGCATCAGATACAGTGAGTTGACTTTGTAACTTATCTATCAACTGGCTTAGTTGATATTTTTGCAGGTTGAAGAATCAAGCATCCAGCTTGAAACCGCAATGGTGGCGGGGATGTTAGTCTTGAGGCTCTTTCGAGTCCTTTTTTTCTTGCACATGGTCCTAATCGCCATCCTAGTAATCTCCCTCACCATCCGTGGCCTACTCTCTGCCCACAGCCACCATTTTCATCCCAAGAAGTGGTATCCTCCACTCCTTGCTGCAACAGGGTGCGCTGGAATTGTGGCTTTCACATGGCAATGGTTCACTCTCTGCAACCCTTCAAGAGCACTGAGAACAGCCTTCTGGCTTAGCCCCTTGCTAACCTGTGCAGTTGGCGTGCTGTTTGTGCTAATAGGCTCTGCTGCAGGTTTAACAATAGGCGTAATTGCAATAGTTCTTGCTCTGATCCTATCCCTTTATACTTGCTGGGTGAATCCTCGATTCGATTATGCCACCAAGGTTTTATCAATTGCTGCTGCTTCCCCTCCGGCTAAGACTACAACAGTGGTCAATCTTTCAATCATCACAGGCACTGTGTATTCCTGTTTCTTGGTATCTGGTATTGGCGGAGCCACCGCTGTTGGAACTGTAATGGACACCCTGTTCATTTTAGCCATCCTTGCCAGCCTGGCATGGAGCACGCAAGTGATAAGAAACACGTTGCAAGTTACAATTGCACGCGTCAAATACCTACACTTTGCATATGGGGTAGAAATGGACTTACGAATTGCTTTACGGGACACATTCAAATACTCCATGGGAAGTGTGTGCATCAGCTCAGTCCTTGTCCCGATTATTACTGTAGTCCACGGTTCAGCCAGAGCGATAAGTTTGATTGTGGGGGGCACAGATGAGTTCTTGTTTTCCTGCGCTAACTGTTACGCTACTGTTGCTGCGACTCTGGTTAGCTATGGGAATCGGTGGGGTCTTGTGCAAGTAGGGGTTTATAATAAGGGGTTTGTGCAGGCATCCATGGATACATGGGAGATGATGAAGAGAGTTGGGTTGGAACCTATAATTGACAGAGATCTGACAGGGTCTTTCTGTTTTCTCTCCGGGATGGCAGGAGGTGCAATATGCACGCTAGCTGGAGGAGCATGGACATTTGCAGTTCATAAGAGTTATGCTACAGAAGTGTCAATCTATGCATTCCTGATTGGCTACTTCATGGTAAGAGATCAGCAACCTTCAAAACAGGAAACATTTCTTACAACAATGCTCAGAAACTGATAGACAATTTTTTTGCTTGCAGTGTCGGATAGAAATGGCATGGCTACAATCGTGTGTTTCAGCTTACTACATTGCTTACACAGAGAACCCACAGAACTCGCGGCTTGACCCGGCTATTCTATTTCGCCTTGAAGAGTTCCAGAGATACGGAGATTAACAATCATGGGGACTTCATCTCGCTTGCTGAGTACAGATTCATTGTTTTAGATTGAATATTTGCACCAGACACCACGTAGACCAGGGCAACATCAATTGATGTTAAAAGGCATGTGATCCTGCAAACACGTCAGGATTGCAATTTTTTTGTTCGTAAAAGAGAACTTGTCCTGTGAATGAGATATTAGTCACAGCTTTTATATTCAGTACAATCTGCCCAAGTTCTCTTGCACGTAGATCATCTTCAAAAATATTGCATTTAACTCCCTTGAATCAAATGATTACTATGGTCACACTTCATGGAGCAGACCTCAGGTCACAAAGGACAAAATTCCAATGCACTGATGCAGAGCAAATTACCAAATTTTGATTTCAAGTGTAATCATGTTAAGAAACTCTTTTAAGATCCATTTTTGATACTTTCTAAGGCAAACAACATCAAACCGACTGAATAAAAGGGAAGTGGAAACATTATCAATAGTTTGCCTATAAAGTGGATACGGATCAAGACCATTCAAAAAATCAAGGGTAAATTATAGAGGAAGAATACCATTGAGAAATGAAAAGGTCGATACACAAAAACTTTAATACAACATTGCAAGGCTACATAACTACAACAGATATGACAACCTAACTGTAAGCGTTGCAGCAAGAGGATACAACAAAATGCAACGAGAAAGCAAAACGCAAAAGTTACTTGAGTCCAACATGACCTCGGCCACCACATTCTGAGCACATGCTGTTTCCGGTTCCACCACAACCTACCAAAAAAATATATATATATAACATGGTATCAAGATAACCACCAATCAGCTACCATTAGCAATCACACCACAAGACCCATGCACGACTACCGGCTGAGCTACTCAAGATTTGCTACTTACCAAAATGTACTGATTTACACAGGAAAAACCTTATGTATTTGTGTTCCAAATATGCATGCACAATTGCATATGGATTAAAGACTGGAGCCATGGAGGGAGTACAAATTTGAAGTGAGAGATCATGCTTAGTACTAAAGTAGGAAAAATGATGAGGATCAAAAAGGGTGCAGTGGAAAAGAGATGATAGATACTCTTCTCACACTAACAACCCAAGTGTACAGCTCGCTATCCCTCTATCACAAGGAAAAAAAAAAGTATTTTCAAACCAATAGAGGTTATACTTTAAATATGCAAGTATTTTCAAGGCATCTATTTCAAAAGTTGCTCCCAGAACTAGTCACTTGCCATAGTGAAAGATGCCAAATCCATTATCAAAGTAAGTTAATTGGAAACATGATACGGTATGGAACTTCAAGTTAGATCTGGATGATCCTATAATAACCACAAATCAAATTGGGGGATATAGGAGTGCTAAGTGGAGTTCAGATAACAGAACGTACAAGTATACTGCATCTGTTAGATTATGCTCTGTGAAGTGAAAGAAAATTTACCTAAGCACCGGACCTTGACAATGATGCCCTGACTTTCCAATATAGAGTCAACATATAAGCCTGAACCAGCACAAGTGGTGCAAAGAACCGCGCCTTTGGCTTGGCAATCAGTGCACCGAGGATTATCTCCAATTACTTTTTCAGCCAATGAAATACCAACAGGCTCCTCAATTCTCTCCTCTGGTATAGGTTTGTCATAACGAAACGAAGATTCAAGACTGCTTCTTCTTCTATGCACATCTCCCACTGAACTTGACTCCTGGAACATCAAAGAATTAATTTCTGAGGAAGTTGTGCATTGGAAAACACATGAAAATGAAAAACCAACAGCATAACAATAATCATACAAGAATTAGCACCCATGAACTTCATTCACATATGTACCAAACGTACCGGCAAAATCATTTTAAAATCTCGTGGTTATTTTGGGAGTAAAAATTGATAAAAACACATCAATTTATTTAGCATTCCCCTCATTCATTCGCTTCTACATTACACCTTTCTATAAATCCTAACAACGGCCTAGACATTGGTTACCCTCCTCTCATTTTAACAATGAGAAATGCAAGTGAACAACAGTAATCATGGCAAAATTTGTTGATACACAGAAGAAAATAAAAAAAAAATTAATAACAAGCGATCTCCTAAATTCCAATAAAATTGAGAGAAGAAAAATATACCAAAAAAAAAAACCAAAAAGAAACTAACCCCATGAGAAGCAGCAGAGGGAGAAACAGAGCCACTAGGAGTGAGTGCAGAGACGCACCCATTTCTACCGAATCGTAACCCATATTCAATCTTATTTTTCCTCCGTAGATTTGATAATTTTGGTGAAGAAGAAGAAATGGGAAAAACAATTGATGAACCAATTCTAATGGTAGAATCCATTGAACCCAAGAAAGAAAAGAAAAGTTAAATAATTGAATCAATACAAATGCACAGAGCTATTATGTTTACAATCCTCGAATTATAAAAAACCCAAAACTCAAACTTTGGGGAAATCGATTCTGCTTTCGAATTATTTTTCCTCTCGTTCGTTGTTTACGATGAAGAAGAGAGCTGAGAGAGCTTGGCGAGTGAGAGATCCGTATTTATAGTTATAGATGGGTTTGTGGGTTTGAATTTCAGCACAAACTTTAGCCCAATACATTTGTCACTCAATATCATTCCTATCCCAACCCATCAGTTTTCTTCTTTTTTTTCTTTTTTTGTCTTTTTTAAAAATAATTCTTTAATTTTTAAACCCATTAAAAGTAACTATATTAAATTTTATCAAGAAAAGGTTAGCTCTAAATATTTTTCTTTTTTTAAAAAAATCTAGCATACTCCCAAATTTTTTTTTTAAGAGAAATAACATAATAGAAAATTTATTTTGAGATGTAATGTAATTTGTTGAGTTGTGAGAACATTACTAACATAGCTAAATGAAATTTTTATTGTTGCGGTAGCAATGTTTTCAAAGCATTTAAAATTTCAAATTTTATAAATGTTATAGTTGCATCATTGTCACGATCATTTGAGCACAAACCTTTTTGTAATGTTTTAAAGGAAAAGGAAAAATTTAATAGGAAAGGGCAATAATGTCCTTGAAGGAGTAAACATTAGGTATAAATGAGTGAGGTATATTTTGGTAATTGTAAGAAGTTGATAAATATAAATAGACAAAAAAGAAAAAAAAGAAAAGAAAAGGAATTGTTCAAAATTCTTAAGGGAATGAAACTAGAAGAAGAAGAAAAAAAAGGTTTTTCTTAACTTTTAAGGTAAGATTTTGGGTTTGTTTGCATGATTCTCAAGTTTAGATTTTATTTTTAGATTCTTGAGTTTATAGAGATTTTAAGTTGTGTGTTGAAGCTTAATGGAAGAATTAATTGTAAGGGTAAGAGTTTAATTGATTGATTTTAGAAGATTTTGGGTAAGGATGATGATTTTAAGTTATGATTTGTTTAAATGATAAAAATGAGTAGAGATTTTTGCATATTAGTAGGTGATATGTGAAAAAATCTGGGTTTGAAGTTCATGATAACAAAATGTCAGTTTGGTCTCTTATTTGTGAAAATTTCAATTTAGTCCCTATTTCTTTTTAATTTCAAATTGATACCTGGAGCATCATTCGAGATTTTATACATAATTGAGAATGAATTATGGGTAAACTTTTAGTATGGTTATGAATTTATGATATTTTTTTATTTGGTACTCTAAATTTGACAAGAATTACAAATTGACCCTTAAAATTAATCTATTTAATCTTATAATTGGCTTATTTAATCATACAATTAGCTTATTTCAAGTTGAGACCCTTTTAGATTGGTAATCAACGGGAGGCTCAATGAACGATTAACTTTCACAAAAAAAAAAAAACTTTCTTTATAGAAAATGACAATTGTACCATTAATTATGTTTACACCTTATTACATATTACACCTTATAAAAAGTTGATTATGTACAATTTATGAACCCTTTCTATCCTAACACCATGCATAAAAATTTATTTGTTTCTTATTCTTAACATTTACTTAGTCTATTTGTTCCTTATTTTTAACCTTTACTTAGCCTATCACTATGGCCTGAATATAATGAGCCAAAAGTAAAAGGGTGTCTATTTAGATGGAGAAACAAAAAGGTCAAAGGATATAACAAAAGATACTAGAGAATGCATACACAAAAGAAATAAGACATATATAATGACAAGGTTATAACAAGAAAACATGCCAAAGTGGATAACATATTTGTACATTTGCAATTATTTTTCATTATTACTATCTTTCTTTTGTTTTACACTGTAAATTTATGTTTGATTTATTACAATATTAGCAACTTATTTAAACAGGTACCCACTAAGTCATGGTGCAAGCTAGAGGAGGAACATCAATTTTTATAAGAGATTGTGACCATTGAGAGGACTTGTCGACATTACTTCAAGGCATTTCACCCATAAGGGACTATAATAATTGTATGCCTTGTCATGTTATCTAGTGTGGGTCTATGCATTTTATCCAAAATCCTATCTATATTCACAAGTTCTTTTGAGATGAGCTAGATGCACGAGAACCTTATTAAATATGCATTACCCCATGTATTTTATTTGTTTTTTTTAAAAAATTATTTTTGGATATCAAATTATTTTGTAATATATTTATTTTATATTTGATAAGCGATATAGACTTTGTCCATTAACAATTTGATAGTAACAGTTTTCTCGATATGCATAGAAGGTATGCACTAATTTGCCATCATTAAAATGCATTGCTCTAATTATGTAATGCAACAACTTGAATTGCATAAACATATCTTCGATAATATTACAACAACTTGAATAGTTTAGTAATTGTTAATAAACCTTCATCACGCCATGATATCTTTCTATTAATATAAATATCTACATAATACATAAACATAACACAATGATTTATTACACTGATACGTCAGCGTGTCATGAGGCATCCATATAATTTGATGAATTACAGGCTCCATACACCCGACATGCTGGACCTGCAAAGCATCGTGTAAGTATCTAACTGAGATATTTTGAAAACTTCTTTTTGCCACAGTGCTGATTCTATGTAAAAACTTCGAAACAGCACTAAGATAAGTCATGAGTTGATGAACAAAGTAGCAATGGATAAGGAATGGAATTTGATTCTTTCACTATTTACCGGAATTGACATCAAGATAAGGAAAACGATGCTCCTCCGTCACCGTCCTTGATAATTTATTTCTGGGAAAGATAAGGCAAGTGCCTTTTCTTCTTCGATGGATGACAACCCTACTATAACCAATGACCTCCAGCCAGGGTGCAGAGTGGGATTTTAATACAAAATCCAAGAAGGAATTCAAAGGATAAAGTCAACACGTTGATGTCCGGGCACCCTTCCTCCCCCTCGTGCGGCGGTGAAGTTCACGCCGTCTGCTAAGATGCAGGGAGGAGCCGTCGTCTAGCACGGAAGGGTCTCGGCTCTTGATGTTAAAATAATGAGACAAAAACAAATCTATTGTAACAAGACACGTTGAAAGGGGGAAAAGAAGAAGATATTGAAAGAAGAGAAAACAGCAAGATGAGATATTGGACTGGCTTTTGGCTACCATTGGCCACGAGAGTTTGAACTCGAGAAAACCAAGATTTAGGATTGGAGGGATGGATAAGAAAATAATTAATTTTTAAGAGTGCAAAACTTGTAAAACTGAGGGGTATAATTAAAAACTTCTAAACATTTTAGATTGGAATGTGGGGTTTTCTAAATTTTGAGGATGATGTAACAGCCACCAATCAACATAATTCTAGTTTATTTTTCTTGTGATTTCAAATTCAAACTCCGTGGTTATTAATATAATGATCACTAGAGATTTATATGATCGTTAACTTTAAAATTTATAGAAGTAGTTGATAAACACTCATATTAATAATAATAATAAAATTATAGCCACTAGACCTTCAATAATTCTTCAGCAAGCTTCATTGGCTGATTAATTCTTTTTTTTTATATATAAAGAATTAATCATATCACTAAATATATTATGATGTATGATCAAAATAAATGTATTTTGAATAGTTATTATTCAATATTTCACGACTTTTGGGCTGGTGATGCACTGATTTGGCAGGGGGCGAAAATAAATAAAAGACTTCATATTTGAAAACGATATGTAAATTATAAATTGCCATTTCAAATAAATGAAATCCACACAAAATCATGTGATGATGTCATGAAGTCTTGACTCTGATAAATTCACGGTTAATGTGAAAGCATTGACTCTACGATTAATCCTCGTTATTTGGATAACGCACAGAGATAATTAATTAAAGTTGTGGGAAAGCTGTAGCTGGAATACTCTCATGTCCATGGATTGTCAAATAATTATATATATGCTGATTTTTTTTGTTGGGTTTTTATATATATATATATATATATATATATATATATATATAGTTTTGTAGTAGTTTTTAAATTTTTTAAAAATATATTAAAATTATATATATTTTTAAAAAATTATTTTTAATATAAGACATCCAAACAATTCAAAATACTAAAATAATAAAAATAAAATTTAATTTTTTACGCTGCCTTCCAATAACTACCGTCACATTGAACATTAAAAAGATTATGATAAAACATTTTTTAAAATTGTAGTAATGATTATTTTTTAAAATATTATATATTTAAAAATACTTTGTAGTAATTTTTTTATTTTAAAAAAATTAATTTTGACAATAATTAAAATAATCTAAAAATATTTAAAAATATTAATTTAAAAAATATTAAATATTAAATTTTTTAAAAAATATTTTTGAAATGTCCAAGAGATATCTATCCTTTCCTCTAAGTTTGTCGTTTATCTAAAAGAATTGTTTTTTGTTTTTTTTTTTGTTTTTTTTTTTGGCTTCCAACGTGTTTCAAGGGATGTCGGGCGCCAAAAGAAGATAATGGAACTGAAATCAATATATTAATTAGTTGGGATCTGGTGTGGTCGGCAAAGTGGAGATCAATTCATTTAACGGGAGACGGATGAACTTGGTTGGTGGCAATAAATCAATTTCCCAATTCTATGTAGAAGAAATAGAAAAGGAAAATAAACTATTACAAAACAAAATCTCTCTGCTAGGTTGTTCTTAGAGATGCTTCGTGCACCACTGAGAGTAATACACGCAAGGATCACATGCTCAGCGAGATCACTTCCCTCCATGCCAGAGGACGTCTGACACATAAAATTACATCGATGTCCTGTTGCCACTGTTAGAAAAGCAAGTGTGCATCTCTTCCTTAACCGCGTCCCTCTTACTGAACAGTGATGATTCTCTTACTCGTATAATATCTGATGCTATTGTTGCCTCCTCTGGTCTACTCCAGATTCTTTGCTTTGCCTTCACAGCCCTAAATCTCCGATTCGCATTCCTCAAATCAGCATTCTTCGAAACACTTATCATCAAGGGGGTTAGTTTTGTTTTTTGTATTTGGTATAATGGTCTTCATTTCTCAACCAAGTTTTTCGGAAGAATATTTTCTAGAATAAATCTATCTGCCTCTTACTGTCCTGTGCCCGGTTCTTTTCCTTGATTTGGTGCGATCTTGTTGTCTAGGAAAAGGGTTTTGATTGAGTTGTTTCCTTAGCTTCTCCATCTCTTTCTTTGATGCTGTTGCATTCGAATTTGGCTAAATTAATGTTGTCTTGGATGAAACTAGAAGTCTGTTGATTACAGGCCCTGTTCCTTCATCGTGATTTTTTAATTACCTTTTTTTGTGTTCAAGGGCGAATTTGATCGAGTTTTCTCTATTAGGCACCATGGTCTCCATATCTGAGCACAAGAAATATGTCTTGTTCTTAAATATCTCTTTTCTCTTGGTGGCATGTGTTTTCTTGATCGTGCAATTCAGTTCTGCTGGGTTTCTTGTGCTGGGGAGTTCTCAATCTTTCAAGGAAAATGATCAACAAGACTGCCAGGGGTTGCATAGTCTGGATGACTACAAAGCCAAGTGCTCTTACATTAAATCAAATATCCCATGCGTCTCGCAAGGCTATATTGACTATCTTTACCTTTTCTATTGCAATCTTGGAAGATTTCCTCTTTTGGGCTATTGTCTTTCTTTTCTTTGGCTTTTAGTATTGTTTTACCTGTTGGGAAATACTGCTTCTGAATACTTTTGTTCTTCTCTTGAAAAATTGTCTAAGCTGTTGAATTTGTCTCCTACAATTGCTGGGATTACCCTCCTTTCACTTGGCAATGGTGCCCCTGATGTTTTCGCCAGCCTAGTGTCTTTTATGGGTGACGGGACATCTAGCGTTGGTTTTAATACAGTACTAGGTGGTGCTTCCTTTGTTTCTTGTGTTGTGGTTGGAATCATAAGCATTTTGGTGAAGCAAGTGGAATTTAGAGTCAACAAGTGTGCCTTTGTTAGGGATGTTTGCTTCTTCCTTTTAGTGCTTGCATCCTTAACTTTCATCCTGATTCTTGGCAAGATCAATCTGTGGGGTGCAATGGCGTTTCTGTCTATGTATATTGTTTACTTCATGGTTGTTTACGTCCTGCAAGTCCATTGGAATGGTGGCGGAAACGAAAGCGAAAGGAACACTAGTTCAAGTTATGGCAGTGATTTGAACATACCAATTTTAAGCAGCATGGAAAAAGGGGAGCAAAATTATGTGAAGGGATGTGATATGGAGTGTGGTACTGAAGTAGAAATGAACAAATGTTGCTTTTGTGTACGATTATCAGCTCCTTGTCGTAAACTCATCTGGATCCTTGAGATGCCTCTTTACTTACCTCGGAGATTGACAATTCCTGTTGTTTGTGAAGAGGGATGGTCCAAGCCAGCCACAGTTGCTTCAGTGACAATGGCACCAGTTCTCTTATCAGCTCTTTGGAATGCCCAGGGTGAGAGTGCCACCCTCACCACAAGCCTAATAGTATATGGAATTGGGTTGATGTTAGGAATGACATTTGGGGTTCTTGCATATGTAACAACTGAGAAGTCAAGTCCACCACAGAAGTGCCTGCTTCCTTGGCTAGCAGGAGGATTCTTAATGAGTGTTACATGGAGTTATATAATAGCTCAGGAATTGGTAGGCTTGATAGTTTCACTCGGGTTTATATTTGGAATAAGTCCTTCTATACTAGGATTAACAGTTCTTTCCTGGGGAAACTCAATTGGTGATTTGATTACAAATTTGATATTGGCTATGAATGGCGGTCCTGAAGGCGCACAAGTAGCTATATCAGGCTGTTATGCAGGTCCCATTTTCAACATCCTTTTCGGTCTCGGGTTGTCTCTGGTTGTCTCAGCCTGGTATGCTTACCCATCATCTGTTGTAATCCCAAAAGATCCCTACCTCCTGGAGACTATAGGCTTTCTGGTAGGTGGCCTGCTTTGGGCACTTGTTGTTTTACCAAGGAGAAACATGAAGCTCAACTGGGTTCTGGGAGGAGGGCTCTTGGCTATATACATGATGTCTGTGTCTTTGAGGCTAACTCAGGAACTTGGATCTTTCCATTTCCTCGATACACATGCTTAGTTGTAACCAGCTTCCTTCCTGTACAGTGATCGCTAGCTGTTGTAACACTGAGGTGATGAGCTAACTCGCTACACTTCTGAGTAAAAGTTTGTATATTTCCTTAGAGCTTCCATGGCAATTAGAATGGCTATAAACCTTAATTTGTAATCTTGAATACACCAATCTGAAAGCTGTCAGAATGAATCCAGCAACTTGTTTGAAAACCATTTTTGCGCCAGTGCATTTTTTGCTGTAATTTTGACGAAATGATGAGCTTGTGAAACCCTGATTTTTCAGGGCCTAAGAATATTAATTGCAGAGCATTTGGCAGGTGAATTGAATGGGGCCTGGATTATTTTCATGGAGCTAGTTGTTAGAAAATAATTTTCCATTTCATTTGATTCTTCAAGTTTACTTTGGAAGTTTACATTCTATGCATCTTCTTAGTTAAGACACACAAGAAAGACACATGAAATGGAATTTTGGGATGTGTTTTCAGGACGTTAACCAAAAATCATGACTGAGTTCATACTTTATACTACTTTTGCTCATTCCAACAAGTGCAATGAGGAACTGAGTAATACTCAAGACATGCAGTTGAGTGGTGATGCACCATCCATTTCTTCAGGGCCCCAGCCCTCAACTAGGAGGAGGAGGCGGAGGGGGAGGAGGAGGAGGCCAAACGTATCACACTCAACTTTGGGCCCAGCTTAGTGGCTGGTGATATAATATATCTTGGCTAAAGCACAACTTATAGTCCAACCTTTTCTTTCTTTCTCGTCACATAGCTAGAAACTGAAAGTTTTGAAGTATAAATGACAAAAACAGATTAATAATTGATATTGGAGGGCAAATGCATATGACAAAGACAAAAGCAGTCTTCATTATATATTATTAATTTCATTGCTCATTCATGAGTTTCAACACTTGCATCATCGGCACAAGAAAATTAGATTGATTGGAGTCAATTTTGGCTCATAGCTACATTACCAAACAACAGAGTTTGGCCCCCATTTGAATATGCTCACAAACTCGTGCAAAATTTTGTTGTGGGGTTGTGGCCAAGACATTGGATATAACAATTGCAGATACGAAGAGTGTATATGTTTTTGCTGTTAAAAAATATTTTTAATTAATTTTTTTATGTTTTATATCGGTGTGATGTTCTAATATTAAAAATAAATTTTAAAAAATAAAAAAAATATTTTAATATATTTTCAACTAAAAACACACTTTTAAAATCAATCATTACCATAATTTTAAAAACTACCATAAAGGGCTTAGATTTAATTTATTTTGATGTGATAGCATATGATTATGGTAGTGTTCATTTTTTGTTGTTCAATCGTATTTTAAAAAAAATTTAATTTTTTTTCTTCAAATTAATTATTTTTATGTTTTTAAAATTATTTTAATGTACTAATATCAAAAATATTTTTTTAAAAATATTATTTTAATATATTTTTTAAAAAATATTATTTTAATATATTTTTAAGTAAAATACATTTTAAAAAACAAATTTTACCACAATGTAAAAAAAAAAAAAACAATTACTAGCATGCACATAGATGTAAGACTTTGGAAGACAATCATTTTAGGAACTAAATCTCTTTTATTTATTTAATGTCAAAGATGCCCTAGTAGAAAAGAAAAGTAATATTAACAATGACTTGCGTGGAAATTTATAGTCTTCCAGCATGCAAGTTCTTCTTCCTCTTTGCTTGCATGACCTCCTATTCTCATTTCAACAAAATTCGATCTCAGCCTTCTATGTTAAGAATTCCATTACAAGTCATTAGGTTGTTCTCGAGGACCAATCATGCCTATGCCATTTATTTTGTTGATAAAGATATTTAACATTTTTTATTTAAAAAATGAATTTAACTTGTTCTCGAAGTTAAACTAACTAAGACATGAGAGAAGGAAACGTGCGCTTCTTGTTATTTAGCCATTTGAAAAGGAGAAAAATATTACAATAATGATGATCTCTCATGATCCAATATGCTTAATAATAATATTTGAAAAATAAATGATTACATGTCCATGTTAATTTTTATTTTTTTTTTGGTAACGGTTGATATCTAGACTAGTTTACGCACATCTCGATTAATCTACCGGAATCCTAAAATTAACAATTAGATAAACTTCCAATAACTTTAAAGTTTGTGACACTCGAATTCTAAGGACATGAAGAGCAAATGATTTGTAGCAGGAGTCTCGGTTCTTACAAAACAATTTCTTTTATAAGATTTAGAGACCTTCCAATTATTAAGTTAGTGGCTTTATAGTAATAGATTGTAATAAATGAATAGAAGAATATTAAACTCTAAGAACAAGAACACTTACCTAAGTTTTTGTGAATAAATGCTTTTAAAATGTATAATAAGAGAATAAAGATTGTGAATCTTTTCACCTGGGTGGTTCGACAAATATTTATAATCCTTCTACTTTGAGCCTTGTTATTTTACTTAAAAGGCCAAAAGTCTTTTCCTCTTGAATATCTTAGTAAAGAAAAAGTCTATTGCATCAACATTAATACTGATAAAAATATCTTCTTACAAAACATTAATGTTGATAGGAATTATCTTTACATATCATTAGTGCTGACAGAGCTATAAAAAACTTACACACCTTATTTCGCACACAACATTTAATATCGACAGGAATAACCTTGTTGTGGCATTAATGTTAATTAAAATATAGTGTCTCTTATAAGAATTTTATACATTTAAAGGTGTAAGGGAATGATTATCCTAAGATCTGGCATTGTGTCATATACATGTGCACTTGGGTTAGTATGAACCTACAAGGTTTGAGTTTAGCATCTCGCCAGACCCACAAGTATTTGGCCTCAATGTGTAGCCAAGCCCAAGAGGGTTGGGTTTCGCATCTTACTAGACTCATGGGTACTTGGGCTCAGCATGTAGCTGAATCCAAAAAGGTTTGCTCTAGTGTCTTGCTAGACCTATAAGTGTTTGGGCTTAGCAAATAGCTAAACCCAAGGGTGTTGGGTTTGGTTTCTTACTAGATCCATAAGCATTTCGGCTCAACACATTATTGAGCACAAGGGTGTTGGGTTTAGAAAAAAGAACTAAGCTCACGTCATCTGAGCTTGTTATTATGTCAAGGTTATGCATGTTAGGTCATCACCCACTTTTGGACCCTTCTATTTGTAAGCTTCTTTAAGCTATTGAGTTGTGTATAAAATATGTTAATTCATCACCCTGTCTGGAAAAAAGTTGTGTGTTTTCAATGTGAAATAAAATTTTTTTTTTTATTTAAATGCTTTTAATAAAATAAGATAATTTATTTTTCAATATGAGATAAAAAAACCCTTTTGAAATAATCTGTTAACTTATATCCATATAGATTGTTTTTTAATTTTTTAATACGAAACATTAAAATCTAAAATATTTATTTTTTAATTCTCTCGGGTTAACTCAAGTGGTTTGGGTCTAGCAACCCTATGCAAATGTATTGTCAACTAAGTTACAATCCACTATAAACTTGCACCGTGGATTTTTCAAGCTCTAAAGGCTTGAGATAGGGCTAATGTTGTCTTTTCACATAACGTTAAATTATTATTTTGCGCTTTGGTTGAAAAAATTGAAGCCTTGGTTATGGGGGGTATTTTAGTATTTTTTATAGGCTCGATGGTCATTAAACATTTTCAGCAGAGGTATGATAGTCTTTTCATGATTATTTGCATAGTAAAAACAATATTTTACCCCTAATGTTAACAAAATTAAGACATGTTGGCCAAAGGTTTTTTACCTTTAACAAACTGTTAAATAATTAAAATACATTTTTAGTCTTGGAAAAGACCAAAAAAAAAAAAGCTTTGCATATAATAGTATTTTTATTCTTGCACACTGTTTTTTAGTATTTTGATATTGTTTTATTATTTATAAATTCAAAAAACTGACCTAGATCCATGTTTACTTAAATCTGGCAAGCAAATAAGATCTAAATTACTTGGTTGCCAGACTCAAGGCGCTTGGGTTTGGTAAGGTTACCAGACACAAGATTCTTGGGTCTAAAAAATAGATAAAATAATGAAAAAATAGGATTAACTAAAATAATTCATTCTAAAAAATAGGTTATTTTTAAAAATAAATTCTAAAATATAAGTTAACTCCTTTTATTATTTTCTTATTTATATGCCATATACAATCTTAAATAATAATAATAAAAAAAAACAAACAAGTTATTTAAGTTGGTCCTAAACTATATAGTATTATATCGATACTTCATTTTAATTATCAAAATCTAAAAAAGACTTAAAACAAGAAAAACAAAAAGGAAATTTAAAAACTTAAATTACACCAATACTAACCAAATTATTAAATTTAATCTTTTATTAATATCTTATTGGCTATTTTGAATTTTGTCTTACTTTAGCTTTTACTCTTGACAAACATTGATAATATTAAAAAAACATAATATTTATTTAGAAATTATTTATTCATGTTTCTATGGATAATTTATTTTCAAATCACATATAATTGAAAACAATGGTTTAAACATTTAAATACATTCATTTATAAATAATTCTAACATTCTATTAGAACTTAGAAAACAATCATAAATGGGTTAAATAATACATACGTGTCAATAAACTACACACACACACACTCTCATTAATACCTGACAGCATAAAGCAATTTCAATAAATCAAAAGTTCTTACCCATTACTCGTTATTATTTGTTTTATCTAAAACAATAAAAATTAATGCTATGTATTAACTGGTCAAATTTTTTCCAAAGAAAGTTCTTACTAATAAAAATTAGGTTAAAATAAAATAACAAAGCTCATTAATTTAAAAAAAATTAGAAAGTAAGAACAAAAGATAACAAATAAATATATAATTTGTGCAATCTGTTTTTTTATATATAATTACCCGACCCTGCCGAAAACATTTAAAGCAATTACCCAAATTATACATTTTCTAAAATATTTTACCCTACCTAAATTGGGTAATTTGGGTTTTTCTGAAAGGCGATCACCCCTGTAATGAGAGGTACTGGTCTAGTGAAAAAGGGAAGGACATTACCCTACGTAAGTGCTTGTTTTTGTTGAAAATACTTTTAAAATTTATTATTTTATTTGAAGTATATTAAATTAATATTTTTCATAAAAAATATAAAAACATATTATTTTAATATTTTCATCACAAAAAACATAAAGAGATATTTAGAAATATGATGATAATTATGGTTTAAATTGTTTTTTATTTAGAAATATATTAAAATAATATTTTTTATTTTTAAAAATTATTTTTAATATTAATAAATTAAAATTATAAAAAAATTAATTTTAAATAAAATAATAATTTTAAAAAAAATACAATTTAAACTATATTTTTAAATTCTATCCAGCTCCACATCTAGTTGGCGGTGGTTTGTTTGGATTTGGTTCTTGTAAGAAGCGAGAACCAAAGATTTTATAAGATGTGGCTTGTATATATATATATATATTAAAAAAACTCAAACCTCATGTGTTTTCTTTATATCTCAATTCTGGCATATTTGAAATTGTAGTTATAATTATTTTTTTAAATATATTTTATTTATAAATATATTAAAATAATATATTTTTTATATTTTTAAAATTGATTTAAAAATATCATAAATATATTAATTTTAAAATAATAATAATAATAATTTTTAAAAAAATATTTTTAAAACATAAAAGTAAATAAAATGACGTGATAGGATAAGGTGCCTCACGTTTAAGGACGTACCACATAACTCGGCACACGATGCAGGCTCTGTCTAGCAACTTGCAGGAAACATCCAAAATTGGATGGGACCACGTCCGCCAGTTATTTGGGAAAGTTGCAGAGCTTTTAATTGTGATCATGACATGTGTTTTTTTTAAAATTATAAATTATAAATCATAGGTTTTAAAAATAACAAATGAAAGGGGTATTAGTATTATTAATTTTTTAAATATTACCAAAAACTTTAAGAAACAGCAAAAACTTAAAGTTAAATTGATTGATGATCCTCAAACGACCACGTTGATGTTTTCGGGTGACCCCAGTCTACTACCCACATAGTATAATCTACACCAAGTCTTGTCTTATTCGCTCATTTGTACTGATTTTTTCTCCTATAAAATTTCATAGCATAAGTTATCCAATATCACTTTAATTACCACACTTTACTTTGTTTCCTTATTGCCACATATATGGTAATTAACTTCATTTATTTTGCAAATTAGGGAGACAAGTAGGGGCGGAGGAAGGAATTTTAATTATTTGAGAGGATGAAATTAGAGAAAACAATTGTTTTTGGGGGGATTTCATTTTTTTTATTTTTAAGATTAAAAATCTAATTTATTAAAGAAGGGGGCTGAAAAACACATTTCCTTAAAAGACCCTGCCCTGCCATCCCCCCTAATTTCGCCCCCGGAGGCAAAAAGTTCACAGCATAATTTATTGCAATTTTATTTTTAATTTTTTTATTTGGATTAAGGTGGTCTGTTAGGCTTTCTGAATAAAAGATATAAGTTATTTAATATTGTGATAGTAATTATTTTTAAAAATAAATTTTATTTAGAATGGTATTAAAATAATTTCTTTTAATATTAATATATTACAATAATTTTAAAATATCAAAAAATAATTTGAAATAAAAAATAGGAAATTTTCAATTTTTTTGGAGAAATATTTTTCAATTTTTGGCTGTATGCTTCAAATGAGTGAAACTCGTGTTTTATGCATAGTTTTAAAATCCGGACCGGCCCAGCGGGTCGACCTGGGACCCGGCCGACTCGGGCATGGGACCGGTCCGGGTTGAGGCCAAAACTCGCTTGGGAATTGGCCCGGCCAGACCCGGTCTACCCGGCGGGTTAACCCGGGACCCCGCCTCAAACCCGTTGACTTTTTGTTTTTGTTTTTTTTTTACTAAAACGACGTCGTTTTGATTTAAAAAAAAAAAAATTTGACCCGGCCGACCCGGCGACCCAGTCAAAACTCGGAATCCGGGCATTGGACCGGACCGGGTTTTAAAACTATGGTTTTATGTCATATATGTGTGCTCATTGTGTGACTGATGGTGGAGGAGCATCATCGGTTTCAGGCTCCTGGCTTGATACTTACCCTAATCATTGGCACATGCATGTTTCCTGTGCCTGATATTGTGTACACTGATTTCTTGGGAGTGCCTGCAGCTGTATGTGACGGTGGATTGCAATTGATAGCCACAGCTTCTTGGCCGCGAAGAAGCTGAGATAATTCAGCAAGCACCAACATATATATTAAATTAATATTTTAAGTATTTTTTATATATTTAATTTATTAATAATAAAAATAAAAAATATTTTAACATATATAAACAGATAATATCTTTCAAGCTTGGCATCTAGTTGGCAGCGGGTTGATTGGTTTTGGATCATGTAATGGCTTGTTAGAAGTATTTATAATTTTTTTTTAAAGTATTTTTTATTTAAAAATATATTAAAATAATACTTTTTTATTTTTTAAAAAATATTTTTTAAGTGTATTAAAATAATTTAAATATATTAAAAAAATAAAAAAATAATTTTTTTTAAAACATTTTTAAACTACAAAAACAAATAATAAGTAAGAAACGAAAATCTAAGATTTTATAAGACGTGGTTTGTGTTTTTTAAAAATTATTAATCCAAAAAATCTTAACCTCACTTTTTGTTTTTTTTGGATTATTAACTTCAACTTGTAGGAATTGGGCCACGTGCTTGGTACAGGGTAAGGTGCCCTCACGTTTAAGGACGTACCAGATAACTCGGCACACGATGCAGGCTCTGTCTAGCAACTTGCAGGAAACATCCAAAATTGGATGGGACCACGTCCGCCAGTTATTTGGGAAAGTGAGCTTTTAATTGTGATCATGACATGTGTTTTTTTAAATTATAAATTATAAATCATAGGTTTTAAAAATAACAAATGAAAGGGGTATTAGTATTATTAATTTTTTATATATTATCAAAAACTTTAAGAAACAGCTAAAAATTAAAGTTAAATTGATTGATGATCCTCAAACGACCACGTTGATATTTTCGGTATATTCATGGGATACCCAGTCTCCTACCCACCTAATAATCTACACCATAATTTTTAGACCCAATTCAATAACTAGCCTAATTTAAAACTCGGATTCCAGATTTTTATCTCATCATTATTTATATTATTTTTTTAAAAAAATTAAAATAATATCATTTTAATAAAAAAAAATAAACATAAAAATAAGGTCAACAAGTTGTAACCAGGTCTTATCTAGTTAATCAAATTGTTGAATCACACTGAGTTTTTTTTTTTTTTTTTTAATTTAACCTGGTTTTATCCTCGAGTCGACTGGATCCTGAATCCTGGATCAACTTATCAAATCAAGTTGAATTTCAAAACTACGATGTTGTCTTATTCGCTCATTTGTTCTGACTTTTTCTCCCATAAAATTCTAGCATAAGTTATCTAATATAACTTTAATTACCACACTTTACTTTGTTTCCTTATTGCCACATATATATAGTAATTGAATTAATTTATTTTGCGAATTATGGAGACAAGTACCCGGAGGAAGGAATTTTAATTATTTGAGAGGATGAAATTAGAGAACATTTTTTTTTTTTTGGGGGGGGGCATTTTTAATTTTTAAGATTAAAAATCTAATTTATTGAAGATGGGGGGCTGCAAAACACATTTCCTTAAAGGGCTAAGATAATTTAGCAAGCACCAACATTAATTAGATGTTGCTGGGTAGAAATTGGAGTTCACAGGCATGGCGGCCAAAAAGATTTTCAGGACAACAGGGCAGGCGATGGCTGTGATATTTGGAAGTTGAGAGGAAAAGGGGAATCCGATCCCAAAAGATTCACATTGACAAAGAGGTTTATGAAAGTGATAATGGTGATCATGGGGGTTCCTATCCAAAGAAAAAAGTTATGGCAATGACGGGTTGACGAGCAGAGACCGTTCAACAAGGGCCTCAGGAACCTGCAGTAATTTATATTGCATTTGCTGCAAGAGCAGCTGAGATTAAAACCATCTTGATTATTTGATTCTTATAATACTGTACAGTAATGTATAACTAGTTGAATTACAAGGTTCAATATTTCCAAGCTCATTTTCAACTCGATCGAGCTTTGAAGGAAGAGACTAAGAAACCCCATGGAGTTTCAAGAGACCAAGAGATCTGGCCAGCCTCAAAGACAGAAAGCAGAGGTATATAGCCAAGAGACCGATCCCGAGAGACCTATCTAGCCTCATGTTCTTCCTCGGCAAGATCACAAGGGCCCAGAGCAAGCCCCCTATCAAGAACCCTAGAGTCTCGTAGAGAGAAGGGTCTTTTGGGATGACAAAGGAAGAGGGATATTTAGACGCAGATGAGATGATCAATGAAATGCCCAAACCCAGCAACGTATTGAACATGGGACCTGCATAGCAGCCAGATATGGCGATTTGTACCCCATCTGCCCCGCCATTTACCGCCATGGCAACATTAGCTATCAAATCTCCGAGGGAGTTGCCCCAAGCCAGGACAGTCAATCCAAGAACTGAAGGGTTAATCCCGAGTATATACCCTAGTGAAATCAATAAAGAGACCAGTTCTTCAGCAATAATATATGACCAAGTTACACTCATCAGAAACCCACCGGCAAGCCACGGGAACAAGGATTTCTTCGGCGGGCTAGACCTCTTTGTCGTCACATATGCAAGATTGCCAAGAACCATCCCAATCAATCCCGATGTCATATAGGTTACGAGGCTGCTTTTAGAGCCAAACTCCTTTTTCCTCTGAGAGGTGCACAGTGCTGCCAATAGAAGAGGTGCCAATGCCACAGAAACAACAGCGTATGGCCTTGACCATCTCTCCTCACTAACCACAGGTATAGTCAATCTTCTAGGGATGTACAGAGGAAATTCCAAAACATACAGAAGCCTACTCAAGTAATAACAAAAGGATGAATCGAGATTACAAAAAATCAATGAGCTTTGTTGATCTTCATCAGTGGTTTTGTCCACCACAATTGGTTTTTCATCATCAGCATAACCGAGTAATGGTATACCCCTCTCCAAAAATTCCTCCTGGTTGCCGTCTGCAGTTAAGTGATTCTTTTTTCTGTACTGGAAGTGCATGATGCAAACCACAGATACATAACCCAAGTAGATAGCAAGAAAAGAAATGGCACCCCACAAGGAGATTTTTCCAACAAGAATAATCAAGAGAAGACAACATAGAGAGAACAGAAAGAAGCAGACATCTCTGATGAAGCTACACTTATCAACCGAAATTTGGCGAGGACTAGTCAATAAACTTATAACACCAACCACCACACTAGACACGAAAAAAGCCCCGCCCAAAATACTATTCAGGCCAACATCACCATTGCTAGACCTGGTGAAGGAAACAATACTAGCGAAAACATCAGGGGCGCCATTTCCAAGCGAAAGAAGGGTGACACCAGCAATAGTTGGAGAAAGCTTCAAGAGTTTGGACAGGCTTTCCAAGGAGGGACAGAAGTAATCTGCTGCTGTGTTGCCTAACAGATAGAACAGAACAGCCAGCCATAGCAACAGCATAACGTGGCCAAGCATAGAAAATTTACCACAAGTACAGTAAAAGATTTGAAGATAGTTTATATACCCTTTAGACCTGCACCCAATATTAGACTTGATGTACTCACACTTGGATTTGTAATCTGTGTAGTCATGAATTCGGCTGCAGCCATCAGTTTTGGTCAATTCTTCTTGAAGCACTAAAGAATGTTTTGTGGTGACTTCTGGCTCATTGGATTGGTCAGGAAAATATGAGGTTGCAATATAGAACAAGAAGAGGAAGAGAAAGGAGATGTTAAGGAAAATAGTGCTTTTCCTGGGCTTGCCTCTCGAGGCACTGAAAATGGCCATTCACAAGAAGCTTGTAGAGAAGATGTTAAAGGTTTAGTTACCGAGAATTGAAGTTCATAAATTCTAAGTTGTTGTGTCCGGGAATGGGCTGTATTTTGGCTGGGTTATAAGGGAGGGATGTATAATTTGTGAAGTAACAAGACAAATAGTCAAAAGTTAACTCTAAAACTGAAAGAGATGTTTCAAGAATCAACCCAATTCACCATAGAAGATGCAGAATTGATTAGCTAATAACAAAGACATCACCTGGTGGTACCATGTAGGAGGCAGAAAATAATTAGCAGGAAAGAGAGAGGTTATATGCTATATCACATCGTTCAAGAGATGATCAAGGATTAAATGAAGATGGTACTATATGTATATATATGTTCAACTTCAGAAAGCTATGCTTGTGTGGTTTTTTTCACCTCAGCCAGGGTGCTGTAGGGTAGATTTTAGTTAAGCTGTTACTATCATCATCTGTTTGAAAAATAAGTGGAGGGCTAGAGGGATCATGGAGGCAGGTCTTGCTGGTTTCTTGATTGAGAAATTCCTCTAGCTATGATGAAATTGTCTGTGAGGGCAAAACGTTCAGTCTTCCTGCATACTGAATTCAAACTTGCAACCATTTATACGGTACCTTCAATGAGTACATTAAAGGAAACTTCCTAGCAGATAGAAATGGAGGAGAACAGGGGAGTGGAGCTGAGAGGGGGTGAGTAGCGCATCAAATCTTCATGAAAAAGCTTCCTTTAAAAAGAATGTGTAGGTGATGATACATCAAGGGATTGATCTATCATTCTCACTTTTCCCATGCAACTCCATGTCAGCCAGATTGAAGAGCATCTAATTCTAGTACGAAGGGGCTGTGCATAAGAGTGATGTTATTATATCGCAATCATTACGTAATTATCCTTTAGCTTAGGCTTAATTCTCTAAGTCATAGTTTTAAAACTTATCATCTGGACAGAAACCAGATTGAGTTTTAAAAATAAAAGAAAAATAAAAAAACCTAGGTAACTCAGTAAAAAATCTAATTGCAACAACTATTTTTTTTAATTAAAATAATATCATTTTGATTTATTAAAAAATTAGGGTTGAGCCGATCAAAACTCGATGATCAAGACAAAATTTGTGATTCGGGTCTTGGGTCAGGTTGATTACCTGACCGAGTTTAAAAACTCTATTCTTAACAAGAAGCACTTTGTTTTTGAGTTTCAAAAGAGTTTTTGAAAAAAATTGAAATTATTTTTTTTCATTACTTCAAATTAATTTTTTTGTGTATTTTCATATTATTTTTATGTACTGATGTTAAAAATAATTTTTTAAAAATAAAAAATATATTATTTTAATATATTTTTAAATAAAAAATTATTTTAAAAAATAATCATTATCACATTTTCAAATACCTGAATTAATTTAAAACAACAATTTATAGGAGCTTCCACTCATTTTCGGCACGTGTGGAATGGAAATGTAAAATGTCCCTTGCAACTATTGCTAGATTTGATTCGAGCATCTCCTCCAACTTTCAAGATTTTTCACTTGTATCTCTCTCAAATGATTTTGTTTACAATTGGGACTCATTTTGTTTTATTTCTTCCCCCAATTTACATGGCTGTGTTTGACAGCATTAGGGGGGAAATGGCAAAATTTGACGAAATGAAGAAATATTGAAATTCCAAAAGGGAAGAAAGGTGGAAAATTGAGACTTGTTTCTCTCTATCATATCATAATATAAGGTCCAAACATAGTAGGCCATCATCTGCTAGCTGTTACTGTCAATAATTGAGATACAGTTCAGCTCCTTTATTTTTTTAATAATAATAAGCAAACATGGTACAAGGTGAGATAATATTCCTGGACAAGCTGCCCACGGAAGCCATTCACAAAAAAAAAAAAAGGAAAAAAAAAAAAAGCACGTTTAGCTGGGGTGATTGCTACTGAAAAGTTGAGTTCTTGTGGACCTCAAGAACCTAACTTTTGCTTTCAATGCTCTTGTCATGATCATAGCGGTTTAAGGTTTTTTATCCTTAGTTTTTTTTGAAGTTTTTTTTTGTATTTTTTTTTTTTTTGTGGTGGTGAAGGGTGTCAAACAAATTAATGAAATCAAGAATGGTAGGCACGCAAAGCGTTTTGGTTGATTACGTACATGTGCTGGAGATTATCTTCCGTAAGTTAGTTTTTAGCTATCTCGTGCTATCAAATTAGTGGTTAGCTCGCCTAATTTAATTAGGTGTTGATGAATTAGGCAGAGGTGCATATGGTGTGCAAGCCTGCCGGTACATTTGGGTCTGTGAAAACAAAAAGTTTTGAGTATCGATCTGATACAAGTCGTTGAAGATTTGTTCGCATCGAGCTACAGCGGAGAATTTTTTTTTTTTTAATTTATTAATTTTTTATATTTTTAAATTGTTTTAATATATTAATATTAAAATAATTTTTTAAAATTAAAAAAAATATTATTTTGATACATTTCTAAATAAAAATACTTTTAAAAAATAATAATTATCACACTCTGAACATTATTTTCATCTTATATTATTTTAATCTTATATTTTTTTAATGATTTTATATGTGGTTTTGTAGTTTATTGAATATGAATTTTCAATAATTAAGTTATGAAGTTGTTATTTAGATGAATTTTGTTTTTTTTTAAGAATTTTTTAAATTTATTATTTTTATCTTGGATTTTGTTTTAATTATCATTGGTTTTAAGTTTTCAAAGCATTTTTTTATTATTTTTAATTCATTGAAGTCCTAAAAGAATTTTTTAGGACCCTCTTAATGTCAAAATTAGAGGACGAGCTTCATTAAAAAAAAAAAAAAAAAAAAACCAAGCTCCACAACACTTGTTTTTTTAGAGATTGAGCATTTAATATTGCAATGTATAATCAGAGAATGATATGTTTATAATGATTATTTATTTGTTTTTTAATCTAGAAAGTATTAATTAGTATTATTCATTTATGGTGAAATTCAACAAATCAACGATACACAATTTCTTTCTATATATTTATAAAGATTTTTAAAGCACAGTGACCATAATTGTCATGATAATCTGATACACAGCGATTGTCGCCATGTCCTAGTTTGTGATTGAAACCATGATCAGACGTCAAGCGAAATTAATTGACCTTGGAATTCTCCAATCTTTTTTCTAACTAGAAAGAGAAAAAAAAAAAGGAAAATAGAAAGGACAAAACACTTTTGAAAAATAGAAATTATGATGGAATTGACAAAGGTAGTTCAACTGATTAAATTTTAAATTTATTTTATTAAGAGTTTAAGTTTTTTTAAAATTACTAAAGATTTATATGATTATTAATTTTAAAATTTATAAAATTAATTGAGATACATACAAAATGATATGAATATTCACGTTAATAAAAAAAAAAAAAAGCAAAGGCACCCAGAAGTGAGAAAATAGGGGACTTTATAGGGCGAACGAGAAGAATACAGTATAAGGAACACGCAATGGCTGCAGTGTTCCTGCTTGGCGTTTCTTAAACATTGGTAGGGCTGGACGGAAAATCATTGCATTAGTATAAAAGGGAAGCGATTGAAACACAAGCAAGCTTCTTTGAAGCGCAAATATTGAATCGAAAGCATACAAAATAGCATGCACAGGAGGAACAACAACAGTATCCAGTGGCTGCAAAAGAACTAAGGTGCTGCTGGAAAAAAACAAGATAAGGAGGAACATTCACATGGCGGCAGTGGATGATACCAGTCTTGTAAGACTGGGTTTAAGGATTGGAAAGAAGACAACTTGAGCCAGCGAGAAAGAGTTGGAATTTTGGTGTCATTTCCACAGAAGCTATACAAAATCTCAGGAGGACAATTTACTAGGAACAAGGTTGCAGCAAACACATGAAAACAACATAATAGCAAAAATACTACCAGAAAATGATAAATATAAACGAAAACACCAACAAAAGTCAGATTATTTCCTGTTTTTGTGTGTTAGAAGTTTTGAGTCTTTCGTTAAACGACAATTAGGTGAGAGTATGCACTTTGTGAACAAAGCAGTTGAACAAAAACAACAAAAAGGAAATAAACGAACGTGGGTGTAAATAGCAAGCTTTCCATCAGTACAAACCCGACAGACTCGAAGTCTCCTAGAATACGAGGCAGAAGGGGGAGACAAAAACACATGCGAGTCCTCTTCATTTAAATGTGGAAAAACTATGAAGACTCTTTAACAAATGTGTAGATGAAGATCAGCAATGATCATAAAGAAATAAAGGAACTCTCATATTCAATCAAGAAAGGTAGGTGAGAGGGAGAAGGGAGAGTCTAACAAAAACTCAGCTAAGTAACAAAACAAAATGCTAATAATCATGAATGAACAGAAGCAATTGTGGAACAGCACAAACACTAAAACACAGTTGAAGAGAGATGTAGCATGATCATTTTATTTAGTTTCTTGATTTTTCAGAGCATAAAAAAAAAAAAAAAAAGTTGTGCTGGGAAACCCAACAATAATAATACAAACACCAAGTCAAAGAGAAGAACAATGAGTGTATACAATAACACTTTTAATACTGATTTTTCATGATTGTGTGTGTTAATACATGAGTAAATCTTGAGGCTTTAATGATGTTTTTTCTCTTTTTATTTATAATTTAGATGGTGAAAAATATTAGTTGTATTTTGCATGATCTTATTTCAGATATGGAGCTAAGAATAATAAATTCAAAGGGAGCATACTAGTTAAAGACATTATAGAGTAATGTTGCAGAAAATCTCGAATTGAAAAGCTCTGTGCCTAGGCTTCAGTATATTTACCATATCTCTCATTTCAAAAAATGTTTTGAGATGATTCAAGAAGCATCGAAAAGCTGATTTAATAGGCAATAATTGTTCCTAAATTAGAAATTTTATTATTCACGTGTTTTTCATCCAAAATTTTCCCTACAATCTAGAAGTATTTGATAAACAAGGAAATTTATTTTCTCTCCTTTAAAGGAGAGAGCAAAGGATTTAAAAGCTTCTTTTGATACCTGCTAGGAGTTCCTTTGGTTTTCGTTTGGTTCTAAAAGGGAGGTGGCGTCTTATAGAAGAGAAAAGATGAGAAGAAAACAACTTTTTCAGGGAGCCGTAAGCCTTAAAAAACTAAATTTACCAAGTAGCAGTAATATTTTTTATGTTAAAAGTATCAAATACCTTGTTATTCATTTGATTATGAAATAATTTTTTTTCTAGGATTATGATGTAGCCTAATTATGAATATGTGATTGTTTTTGTTTTTGAATTATTTTGGAATTTTTTGAGTATCTCTCTTTGAAGTTATTGCTTATGAATGATTGATCACCATGTACATGATTAGAGAATTAATTAGAGACTAAAAACTAATAATTGTTTTACCAATATTTGAGATACAACAAGAAATTCATAGGATATAGATATCTATGGACTTATGTAATTGTTAGAACTTCATCGTTCTTAATAAATCTTGACAGGTTTAGAATTTTGATAAAAATACCAAAAATTGCTTGTTAAGATATTTTATTAATGCTTAAGAAAGATTCATGAATAAATTATAGAAACTTGATTATTAATAATAAGAAATATAACAATTATTCTGATGAGAAATGTCACGTATGGTTAATTATGGTGAATAAAAAATCCTATAACATTATTATTTTGAATTAGACTTAGTTATTATTTTTTTCTTTTACAGGATAAAAATTCACTATTATTCAATTCATTAATTAGATCATAATTTAACCAATTTTAGTACTTGTTAGTAATTTTTTAATCTTTGTTGACTTTAGTTTTTCGCACTTACTTTATTACTTGTTACAATTTGTGTACCTGTTATTTCAACTAGCAAATAATATCTACAATAATTAACAATAAGTGTAACATGGTGCTTGTACAGATAATGGAAGCAAAATAATCCCAAAATCTATGTACGGAATAAACCCAACTTAAAACAACTTAACATTTGAAAAAACTAAAAAATGATAGAAAAAACCAACACAACCCGATCATTATCATACATAAACGGACATGAATGAATGTAAATAACAAATCACACCAAAAATACAAAATCCCTTAATAACTATTAATAAAAAATATAAAGAACAAAAGGAAACTGAAGGGGTCTTAAAACCAATCAAAACAATACATAACTAAATCTAAAACCAAAACAAAAAGTGAAAAGAAATTAAAAAGGGCTAAGAAGCGCCAAACCAACGGAATAAACCCCTTGATGGCACCTAAAAGGCTATCAAAGCTAATTCAACTCAACATACACGAAACTAGCTAACAACTACAGTATACATGCTTGCTAAAACAACCAAAAAAAATAAAAAAAGAATAAGTTAAAAGGGAGCTATAAAATCCAGCAATCAAACTGTTAGCATACTAAGACAGATCATCCCACCTAATTTAGAGATAAAATTGAAATAAAGTCCAAAATTAAAACTCTAATTGCATGTCTGTATTAGTTTTTTTACCGGCTGTAAACTAAATTCTTATCTTTTTTCAACCCCAAACCTTTTCTTTGAGAACTTTTGTTTGGAAAATGATTTTTTCTTAAAAAGATATTTTTTAATAAAAAATTTTAGGGATAAAAAATAAGGTATGATTGTTGCATTTTCTTTACAATAGTTATTGAATAAAGTCTTATAAAAAGACTTTATATAGTAAGTTTGTAAGAAAAATATAGTATTCGTGCAAAATTTTAGCAAGCTGCAAAAGTCAGAAACAGACTTTGCTGGGGAATTTTAAAATAAAATTGATTTTTGTAAAATCCTTTTCATTTAGAGAGGTGACTTCTCTTAAGGGTCAATGATGATTTACTTGAGATCTATTAAAGGCTTGTTTGACTCCACCAATGATTTTTACCTATAAAACTTCTTCAAAACTTTGCATAAATACTAGTACTTTAGGGTTAAATGACATGCATGCATCTTTATCTATTTAGAAAATATAGGTTACCTTGTTTTTTACGGTCAATTTTTCTTAGTTGTGATAGGACTTGTTATTTCAAACATAACCTTTTTTAGTCACTTAACCAACCATACATTTAAGTCTGCCTCTGTAAATTATATGTATAATTGTTTTTAATCATATAGTTTGGGCTTTATAACATATATTGCCTTATTATGTTCATCACAAGAAGTTTTGCTTTATTGACCATTCTTTAGGAAGTGATAAACTATCTCTTAGCCATGTCATTGTCCTCTAGTTAGACTATGCCCTCATCTTCTGTCATGGACTTTTTTGAACAATGTTACCCTTAATTGATATGTCTATATTCATTTTCCAGTAGCCATAAAAAAAACACACACATAAACACCGATATCAAGTATTTCTTTTACCACTCAAGACTTGTGCTAGGATTCTTCATGTCATCATTTGATTATTTTCATTATAAAAGACTTCTCTTATCTTGATTATGCCCTTATATATGCTTATTAATGGTTTAATTCAGTAATTTTACACTATAGTCTTCCATCACCCTTATCTATTGATTATGGAAGGAACTTTTTGTTCATATTGATTTTTTTTTTAATTTTTTAACTATCTTACATTTTTAAAATAGAAATTATTTTGATGTGCTTAACACACTTATGTTTTTGAATTTTCTTACAACTCTTAAGGTAATTTCATAGGAACAATGATGTAGGTTTTTATGTTAACGAGCTTGTAATTAGTGAAAGGACATGGTGAGGTGAATTTTTTTTAATGGTAGTTTTTAATCTAAAAGGCTTGAGGGAGAGGGAGAATTTGAGTTTTATCAATAATATTTGCCTCTATTTAAGCTTTTGTTCTAATACCATGAATAATAATTAATAGGATGCTCCTGAAGCTATAACTCTTATGGAAGTTCTCTAAATTGTTTTTTTCCCTGGTTGCTTGCTTCTAGATTATAAAGGAATTTATAAAGTTATATAATGCAAGCTAAGGTTTTGACTATAAAAAAGGAATTCATCGGCTCAAGAGATGTTTTAAGGTCTTCTAGACTTTATAAAGGCATATAATCTTTTTGTATGATTGAAATTATTTTTGTTTTTAATTTTATATTTTAATATTTAATTTATTATAAATTAGACTTCATGATTTTTCTAGATTGAATGCTTCAGGTTGAATGATCCATGTCACAGATTTTAAAAGCTAACACATTTTTTTAAAAAGCTTTATAATTTTATTTATTTATTTTTATCAAGTTATTCCAATCATATAATGTGGGTTGTGAGTTTGACGGGATATTCTATGTTGGCTTAACCCTAATTAGCATTATTACATATTTTGTCATGATTGGTTTTTATGTCATTTTAAACCTTATTTCAATGCTTAACATCATTGTTTGTATAAAAAATAGTCTAACCCCGCAATGAAGCACAAGAACCAAGGATAGTATTATAGAAAACTTTAAAGCATGTGGCATAGAGAAAACATTGTATTGTATTGTTCACATACTCATATATTACTGTTTACTTACTATATATTTTTCTTTTTTCACTTTAGTCTTCAAACTTTTATTTTTGGCAATTTGACTTTAAATTGAAGATCAATTGCTTGTGATTTCTTAGGCAAAAGCAACATTGAAAAAATATGGATGTAAAAGGAAAAGGCAACCAAAATGGGTGATGTGTTCACAATATTTTTAAAACTACCCTTTGGTCCTTAAGCTTTATAAATAATGTAGTTTTAAGTCCCTTTGAATGTCTAAGATTCAATTTTAGTCCAAAATTTCATTTTCATTTAAATTTAGTCCATTGTTAGAGAGAGGAAAGAGAGAGGGACTTGTCGGATTCCAACATTAAAAAGAGAAAATCAGCATTTACAATGATTTTTCCCACCAAGATTGTCTATCTTGGTACCAAAGGGTTACATTTAGTGAGAGGGATTTTATTTAGGTGTTTTTAAGCCTTAAAATTGCCTAAAAACTATATCTAAGTTTGGAAAGAGTTTTTATTTTGGATTGATTTCAGGTTTTTTTAGATTTATTAAGATCTTTAGGGTTTTTTTATAGGTGTTTTGAGTAAAAAAACGAGTCAAAAAATAATTTTCTAAGCCAAAAAACCAAGAACCTCGATTCTAGGTAATTTCCATACGACACATTTTTTTTACCTTAACAGATTATGTGTCATCTATTTTAATTTTTTTCAAAAGAAATTGAGGTTGATGACATGTCATCCACCCCATTGACTTTAAAAAGGGTCTTTTTCTGAAGGGCAGTTGCTTAGCTTTTTTCTCTGTTTTTTTTTGTTTTTAATTAATACTTTTTATGACTTTCTTTAAATAATTTTTTAATATATATTTTAATTAATACTCATTCTCTCTGATTTTTTTTGACTTATTTAGCCTTTTTTAAGTAATGATTACTTTTTAATTATATTGTATATACTTAAGTTTTTAAGAAGTTAATATGATTCATATATATATTTTTTGCAATTTATATAGATTTGATTTATTTTTAAAAATAAAATTACTTATTTTAGATAATATTTTTAATATTTGCAACCTTTTATAATATTGTTTTTTCTTTTATTTTATTGAATCAATTTTTTGTGTGTGTCGATTTCTATTATTATTTAATTTAATACAAAATAATTTTAATAAATAATTTTATTAAACATAACATGGTAAATGACTCTTGTTGTAAGATTAAATATTTTAATTTACATGTGCCTTTTAAATACTCAAATTTTATTATTATTTATTTACATAAATAGTTCTTGATTTATTTAATTAGATGTTTGCATAAGTTTTTTTAATTTATATTTAAGATATTTTTTATTTATGTAAAACAATGCATTGAAAGTTCTATATATTTAATTTGTTTATTGATAAAAAATACCCAACCTACGACGAACACAAGAATTAAATAGATTGTATATCATAAAAATGTACAGTAATCTCAAGAAAAGAAAAACTAATTTAACACCAAAAACTCGACAGAAAGAAAGAAAGAAAGAAAGAAAACCCACTGCATTCTACAAGCCTGGCCTGCGATTTTGAAAAAAAACAAAAGCCCAGATCCATTACCTGTGAAAACCAGCACTCACAATCTAGCACACACCTGCTCTGTCTGCGCGCCTTGAGAACGGATAAAATCCCTCCTCCTTCACTCTCTCACTCAAAGCCAAAGCCACTGAAACTCAATAACGCAGTTAAAAATGCTAGCAAACCCTAGCACCAGTACTACTCTCCATTACAGGCCGAATTCCACACACAACCCTCCATTTTCTCACACTAATCATCGCTGCAAGCTCTCTCTCCCCTATTGCCCTCGCTTCACCAATTTTGCAAAATCCAAGTGTTCTTCACTTTCTCTGCTTCTATCAAGAAGAAAACGTGAAAGGTTGGTTACTGTAGTCAAAGCTTTCGAGGACACTTCTGCTGTAAATGACGGCCCTCAGTCTTTGCATCAGCCTATTTCTGTCAAAATCCCCGTCGGTGACAGACATGTAAGTATATTTTACTTAATTCAAATACTTCTTCTGTTTCGATAATTTTAGAGTTTAGTTTTGAGGCATTTCTTAGTAGAATTTCCTGTACTTGTATCATTTTTTTGTTTTGGATAATGAACAGTATGGTGGAATTTCTATCAGTAATGGTAAAAGATATTGAAATGCGAACTTGTGTTTGATTTTCAGTTTAGTTTTGTTGTCGTTATCAATTATTTGAGATTGCTCGTTATTGTGTTTAAATAATCGATTATTTATTTAAATCTGTGTATTTTATGGCTGTTTTCTCCGTAGATAATGGTTGAGACGGGCCATCTTGGGAGACAAGCTAGTGGTTCCGTCACAGTTACAGATGGAGAAACTGTGAGTTATGATTTGTGAGGGTTGATGTATAAGTGTTAATGTTTGATATCAAAGAAATATATATTTTTTTATTTGTTTAATGTGCAGATTTTACTATGATTTGATTCCTTGGATCGGAATTTAGATTCTTTGTTTTCGGAACAACCGATATCCATGTTCAGATTTTATTAACTTATGCTATCTTATCAGAGTGCATTGGGATTTCCAAAAGGGCTTTGTGTGTGTACTTTCATATGCAGAATACATTAAATGATAAGAAGTTACGACTTGAAAACACACTCCCGTGTGTAGTGGATAGGGGCTAGGGGCTCGCTAGTAATAGTCAGCAAAATCTCTTCAGATACCAAGTCTTAATTGCTCTTATAATGGCATGGGTTTGGAGTGTGTGGGGTTGGAGGAGAGAGCTACTTGATTTATGTAGCTCAGCCACTGGACTGATAGTGACTGTTTATCCGAGCTAACAAGAAAGAAACTGATTAAATGTATTTCTGTTTGAATTGTTTGGCTTAGAAGAATGAACCAAGACTGGATTCCAATTATTAGGTAAGGCAAGGAGAGTGTAGTCACCCATAGCCTCAGACCTCCACTACTGTTCTGCAGCCTCAACTGCTTTGTTTCACATGTATTTATATGTACGCTGTGGTACTTCTTCTGCATGTGTTACTTCATAATTGTCGTGTTGAAGTTCAGCTGGTTGTCTTCATGTATGACCTCAGGTTCTTATGCTTATATCTACATTATCGCTTCTTTTCTGTAGATTATCTATACATCTGTTTGTTTGGATGATGTTCCTAGTGAGCCTTCTGATTTCTACCCTCTTTCTGTAAACTATCAAGAGCGATTTTCCGCAGCAGGTCGAACTAGGTATGTCTTGCAGTGCTTTCAACTTTTGGAATTTATTTTGCAGTTATGTGGAGGAGACTAATGTTTATGCTTTATATCTGCCATTGCTTTAGTGGAGGATTTTTCAAACGAGAAGGGAGGTTGAAAGATCATGAGGTACTATCCATCTCTTTCAAGTACAGAAAATGCTTAATCAAGTGGATAGCCGAAGCAGTTGTCTTTAACTATCACCTTTTCAATCTAAGATATTAACTTCAAGCCATTATAGTTTATATTTTCTTCATGAGTTTCATTTGCTGGCAAGTCTTAGCATATGTGACTTTGTTTTCATGTTATTGGTTATCATATTATTTGTCTAAGAATGGGGGACACATGATTTGAATAGCTGCTAAAACTTTTAGATAATGCTGATATCCCTTTTTCTACAGAATTGTAGAGAATTTAAAAGAATTTGCATTGTGATACTCTTATCATTAATCTAAAGCCTCACATTGTCATCAGCCATGGATTTATCATTGGTTTGTGGACATAGACACAAGGCACATTATTGAAAGTACAATTTCAGATTTTGTAGATCTTGGCCATTGTAAGATATGTCATCTATATCTAGTTTGTAAATATTGTAATTATCTTGTATCATTGGTGCCATATATGATATTATGTGTCACAATGTCAAACATTTTTCTGTTATTGATGCAATGGAGTTGTTCAGCCAAGACTTTGTAGAACAAGAGTTAATATGATTTTGACTTTTAGCTTACCCGCACATCTGGAAAGAATTCTGTTCTTAGATCTCTATGCTTTCTTACATGATTTTCTGTCAGATTGTTGTCATGGGCTAGTGTTGATCTTCTCTATTATTACCTTCTCTAATGTACATATGTGATTTTTTAGATATTTGGTTCTTTACCTTCTTTTCTTTTTGGCAGTCTTACAGTCATTACGAATTATTTTTCTTCTTTTGTTCCCTCCATCATGGTGCTATTTTTGTAGGTATATCACATGAATTTATTATGTAGGATTATGAGGCTTGACCTACAATATGTCTTTAATCAACATAAATGGCACAACCATTTTTACTTGGATATATTGATAGAGCAAAGATTAAAGAAATTATCTATTTTTGATACTTAGCAGAAGTGTATCGCATTATATCTTTTATGAACTCTATTTTCTCAATGCTTCTGAAACTGTTGCCATTGTGTATATGTTTATGCATCTGTTCTCTTGGCTGCTTCTAGGTTCTTATTTGTAGATTGATAGATAGGCCTTTGCGCCCAACTATGCTCAAGGGATTTTACCATGAAACTCAGATACTATCTTGGGTAAGTCCTCAAAGAAATTAATTTGCTTAGATATTTCTTTTTGATATCTTCAAGGGTTGTCTTTATTCACTTTGAGTTCTTTAAGCACACAATGCAGTCTTATTAATCTTTCTTGTTTGGTCAAATTATTTTTACAAAGGATATATAAGGCCATCACTCAATTATAGTCCCATGAAAGCAATGTCCTGGGAGGAAAGTTAGGAACAGTTCTGATAGAGAACCTACAAAAGTTTTTTGAATTTTTCCTTTTCTTTTTGATTCTATGGACTGCGGGAAGAGGAAGGAATAAAGAGGGAAAACTAGAGATGTAAAAAGGGGAGAGAAATATAAGAAATATTTGTAGGGAGAAGGAAATGACCTGGAGGGTAAAAATTCTACTAGACTTTTACCCCCCTTATTTTTCAACATTTACCCCTCAACATTTTTTACATTAACTGGTTGTTCTCAGGTCTTAAATTTTTTGCAAGCTTATATATTTTTTCCAACTCTTCGGGAATTATTGCTCGATGTTGTAATTCTCATGTGATTTGTTTTAACTTTCTCAACCAATTTCACTTACAACTTAGTTATAGAAAAAAAAAAAAAAAGCTGATGAGTAAATGATCTGAAATTTTCTAGCTTAAATAAGAGCAGACTGGTTTCTGTCTGACCATGTTATGCCCACTGCATTGTTTGAGTTTGTCATCTATCGTATGCTCCATCTTGCTTGTTTGTTAAGATTCAGTGTTAAATCATCAACATTTTGAAACTTGATGGGCTGATATTTGACTTGTCTCTCTTGCTGGATACATAAACTTGCTAATAATTGCCATTACCTCTTCTCGACAGGTTTTAAGCTATGATGGCTTGCATTCTCCAGATTCTTTGGCTGTCACAGCAGCTGGGATAGCATTGTGAGTGTACCTTAAATATATCCTCTTTTTTTTTTTTGTTCTTGAAGTGTTGAGGTTCCAGAAATCATGTGCTATTATGTGCTTGTTTTAATTCTCAAACTTAATGACAACAGAGCTCTTTCGGAAGTGCCAAATACAAAAGTGATTGCAGGAGTTCGAGTTGGCCTCGTTGACAACAAATTTATTGTGAATCCAACAACCAAGGAGATGGAAGAGTCAAAATTAGATTTATTGCTGGCTGGAACAGACAGTGCAATATTCATGATAGAGGTCAACTTTTAATCTTTGATAATTGTCTGAATTGCAGCCCCTTTTAGTGGGTATCATTCTTTTGCAATGAAATTTCAATTGGTCATGTGAAATAGCGATAACAGTTTTACTGTTGCAGTATCACTGCATAGGTATGTTGAATGGAGTTGGATTCTATCTAGGGTACTCTAACCTTACGTGCACCCAACTAAGATAGAAAATAATCTAAGTTATGGATGTTGGCGTTTGTGTTAAACCTTCACATGAAGCATTAATGATGTGCTAATTACCTTTTCATTTGACCACATCATTGAGAGTTGCTTTTTGGTGTAAAATCTAATATTCTGTTTCATTTAGTATATGCATTTGTATTTGATATGTTTTTTCCACTTTTATTGAGCAAGGAATTGTTTCCTAGCGTATTGGAGATGCCTTATTGTCATTGGCATCACATTAGTGTGACGGTCTGTGGTGTAACTCAAAAGTTGTCCTCTTGAAATTTCAAAGGCCTGAAGATCATGTGCTGGTTTGAATAGTGGCACTATTATTCTTCTAGAAGAAAACCCATTGCAACCCTAATCTCCTCACATGATAAACATATGCTTATTAGAGCCGTAGTGATGCAAGATATTGTTTTTCTAATGTTTAGTTATATATTATTGAGCATAATTTTTTATTTGACCGTTGGATCAAGTTGAAATTTTGTTAGGAGATTTTAGAGATCATGTTTCCAATTGGGTCAAAACTTCACAATAATCAGAGATCGTAAAGGCCTTCTGATAATGTTCAGAAGTTACTGTTCGAGATTTGCTATATTTTTCTAGCTGGTTTAATATTTTTTTTCTATTTGGTTTAGAATTATTATATTATTTTTCTAGCTTTGTTTATGATTTTTATTGCTTTTCTTTTATTTTCAGGTTTTCTAGTTTGTTTACGTTAGTTTTTGCGTTTATTTAAGGAGTTTCAATTCTTCTAAAAAAGCATACTACTTGAACAAAAAATATGTAGCAATAAAATTTTGAATTAGGGTTTCTGTGTGATTTGTATTTGACATAATTTTGTGTTTTTATGCTTGCTGTCTTTCTTGTGTTGCTTTCACTTACGTTAGTTGGTATCAGAACCCAATGATCCCATGTCCTTGCTTGTGTGCTCTAATCCCTTTTTATTTTGTTTGTTGTGTGCTATTAAATAACCATAGTTGGAGGACGTCGCCTGTGTTCAGGTAAGAGGGGGATGAGGAGGTTCCTCGTGAGAGAAACGTTCAGGAGTTATTGATAGAAGACATGCAGAGATAAATTACAAAATTAACTTGTTAATTAGAGACAATAAACAAGCAGAGGCATGTTGAAAAATTATCCCGTCAATTGGTGGAGATGAAGAAGAAAATATTGGAGGATTGCGAGAAAGAGTGATCATGGATCAATGACTAGTTTTGAGAATTCCTTTCAAGAGCATGAGCAGAGGATGCAACTCCTTGATTTGATTAGGATGAGTATCATGGAGATTTTGGTAATCCTGTTTATGGTGTGAGATAGATGTAGATTGGTGTTCTCCACCAATTTATGATGTTAATTTTGATGATGATTATGCTGATGATGATATCATAAACAATGACAATAATAGTTGTGATGATAACATTGATGGGGTGACCTTGTTGATAAGATAATGGTTAACTGTAAAGAAAACATGGAAGATACTTAACATAAGAAAATTGTTGATTTAAACTATGTTGATCCAAGGTTAATGTTATCATAAAGGTAGATAGGTAGATGTGTTCAAGGGTTATATGGACACAAAATATATTGATGAAGTAAGTTTTGAGATTTGCAATTTATTACTCTAGAAGCCAATGGAAGAGAAATAATTTGTCAATTGTTGTTTCTTATACAATTTTTAAGATGAAGGGATTGAAGCTGATGTATAAAATTGTTATACACATAGAAAGAAGAAAGAAAAGGGGTTGGAGAGACTTGATTGGACATCCATGAATCGCGGCGAGTAATTTGAACTCGAAGACAAGTTATTTCCAACCTGGGGAGACACTATGTTATTGAACATAATTTTCGATCTGACTGTTGGATTAGGCTGAATTTTTATAAAGACCTTTTTTTCTAATAGGATTAAAATTTAATAGCAATCAGAGATTGAAAAGGATTTCTGATAATGACTAGAACTTACTGTTTGGGATTTGCTATATTTTCCTAGTTGATTTATGAATTTTTTCCTATTTGATTTAGAATTCTTTTATTATTTTTCTATCTTTGTTTAAGACTTTTATTGCTTTTTCTTTGTTTTCAGGTTTTCTAGTTTGTATAGGTTTTTTTTTTAAAAAAAATTTAAGAGTTGTAAACTATACTACTTGAACACAAAATATCTAGTAATTAGGGTTTTTATGTGATTCATATTCGGCATAATTTTATGTTTTCGTGTTTGTTGTCTCTCTTGTGTTGCATTCACCTGCATCACGTAGTCTTTCTATCATTTCTGATCAATTTTTGCATGATGTTGCTGGTGTTGATGCTACATTTCACTAATCCTAATATGTTAGGAGAATGCTATCTATCATATTTTTCTGCCTTCCAACAAAATTCTTAACATACTCTAGGTTGAAAATAAGACATGGTTAGGTCTTGTGTTTGTATCCTTTTTAGGGGGTGTTTGAGAGTATGGTAGTGATTGTTTTTCAAAATGCTTTTCACTCGGAAATACATCAAAATAATATTATT